>JANTQI010000082.1:0-158749 GCA_032988985.1 Emmonsiellopsis sp. PD_5 | reverse complement strand
CTAGACTACTGAACCCAGAGAAGGATGAGAACAACTGTATAAAATATACTTTAAGACTGTAACTGATGTTAAATTAAAATAGAAAATTAAAAAAAATGGTCCCTCCTGGATTTAAACTCAGAATCCTGGCTTTCAATAGGAGGGCATGCATTACTGCTTCTTTTGCAAAAGAGGCAGTAATGTATGATCTCCTATAGAATGTAAAACCATTAGACTACTGAACCCAGAGAAGGATGAGAATAACAGTGTAAAACATATCTTATGACTGTAACTGATATCATTGTCATGCTCTGAGTTAAAAGCTTAAGGCTGTTAATCTAGAGTATGAGCTATCTTCTTGCAACTATCAGCCAACTACATTGCAAAAGAATTAATTAAAAGTCTAAAGATAAACTGTCAGAATGTTATGAATATTACAGACAAATAGTATAAAAGTCTGTAATCTTTATTAATTTGACACAGTAAAGGCCTTTTACTCTCTATTAAGACTTACCATTGTACACAGTGTAACATGAGTGTATATATGTCCTAAATATATATATATATTTCCCCATATACATGCATTGATCTTTGCTTGCACCACTTCAATCACCAATTTTCTGACTATGAAAACAAAAACACTCATATTTGAAAGTTCTGAGTTCAGGCTATAGAGTGGTACAACCCTCAGCTTCTTTGAGTAATAGGTTGTTAAGATATCTATTAATGTAATAGCTAATTAATCTGCAATTAAGGCTTGTATGATCTGGTTGCCCATTCATTTCTCCACAAAGGCTCTTTATACTGTACTAAGTTGGTGCACTTTCTTTCTTAAGCAGGTATTTTTAAATTCCAACTCTGCAACACCAGTAATTGTTGACCAAGGACATAAAAGAATGCATACAGCATCTTTTTTAAATGTAATTGCAGATTGTAGAAGGTGAGCAGGGCAGCTTTATTATCTATAAATAAAGATAAACCACACTATTCTTAATGCAGTAAGAACACATCAGAATTTATTATCTCTGATGATAAACACAATGACTATACCTAATTAGATTAGACTGTAAGTTGTGCCTTAAAGATCTCACTTATTCCCCTCTCACTTTTACACTCTGTAATACTGTCACATTCATTTATATTAAACTTCATCCTCTCCTCATTCAGATCTGCAGCTTCTACTGAATGTTTCTATATTAATAGGTAAGCTTTAATATCTATAATCCCCTTGCAGCTGTACTATTGCATTTTCCTATACCACTGACCCATTACACCAGGGAACCAGGCCATTATAATGCAACTTGGTGAAACAAGCTTTATATGGTGCAGTTTTAGCTGCTTATCATGTCAAACTTACTTTACTATTGGCCATTAACAGCTGGATCCATGGAACTCTCTGTGCAATGACTGCAACTTCATTTAACCCTTACTTTCACATGTATTTTAGCTGGTAAATAAAGTTACTGATGAACTGAGAAGTTTAGGGCTTAAACTACATCTTCACTATATCTCTTATCCCTCCTCCACTCTCCACTAAAGGTAAACACCTCACTCCAAATTGGTAGCAGACTTTTATTGGACACAGACAATAACCCCCACACTGAACTACTTTATGGCCTTGACCTTCAGATAAATAGTAAACATCTAATGTATGAAATGTATACTATCTTTATTATCTGTAAATTTTAATCCTGTATTATTATTCACAGACAATAAAATTCTATGTTATTCTTTACCTCAGTTGTTACATTTACCACCTCAGTTATTATTCATGAACAACAATACATTTACCATCTCAGTTATTATTTATAAATAATAATGCATTCACCACCTCAGTTATTATTCATGGACAACAACACATTTATCATGAACTCCACTTAATATGAAACATAGCTAACTGGTTTAATTATTAGTGTTAAACTTTCTGACATAATGAAGCCTCCTGCTCCACCACCACCTAATATCTTAAAGCTAAAAAAAGTCACTCTGAGAAAGAAAAAAGAAGATCAGAAGATAACTGTGATCACATTGAAATAGGTGTCTAATGCTCTTCCAAAGAGTGTATATTACTTTGAGTATAGCCTTAAATGCAGCAAATTCTATAGAGACCAGAGGCTAATTGCTGGGTATCTAAAAGCATGTCTGAACACTAACACTCTGAGGAATCTTTTTGTAAAGAACCAGGCTCTCTTTAATAAATATGTGGCCCTTCAGGGTCATGGGTGGATCATGCAACCTGGCCTCTTAACTGAGCTAAATAAGAACCCCAGCACAACATCCCTGTTAAATTTCCTCAACAGCATCCATATGACACCTGGTGCTGGTAGCATTCTAGTGTTCTTTAATATGGAGATGAACTGCAATCTTGTCTAAAGCCTCTTCAACATTATTAAGAACAGAATAACTGAGTATTGTGGCTTTCTTACCATAATTAATGTATGCCTTTATGTCCTTAACATAAATGAAACTCATTTTTTTCATTGATATAAGCCAGATATTAATAATAGAGATTCTGTCTTACCTAATATTAAAAATTTCCACCAGGCCTATTCTCTTTTGCAATGTTAGCTATGAGTTAACATTAAGTGTAAACAGACTAACCACTCTTCAATGATGAAGTCTCACCTGCAGAACAATTCAGTGAAAGTCATTCACTATATGAATGAGCTGACAGAAATACAGGACACTACTGCATCTGCTGTTATAGATGATAATAATATTAATTCTTCAGCTCTTATCTTTAAATGGGATGTGCCCTCAGATGATAAGGCTGAACTGTTAATGACTGAAGATGCACTGAATCCCCTAAAGATTGTCAACTTAATGTCTGAGGACAACAAGATGAGTGCAGAGAATGTACTTAAGAGTAATGCACAACTAAAACTGCCAGTAATGGCCAAAGAATAGAAGCAGGCCTTATATGTCTATGCTATTAAAAATACAATAATAGAGGGTAATAAGTGGCTGGAAGGTTCACACCCACTCCCAAATCTGGATGCAGAAGTCTCAAGTATAATAAACATAATAATGAATAATGTGATAAATGAGGAAGCTGTCCAAATACTAGGTAAGAATCTTAATGTTGACAACATCATAATGAGAGACCTCACACATGCATGTTAATCAACTTCAATGCTTGCTAAATCACTTAACATGCTTAACATAAAAGATGATTATATGTTAACACCCAACATATCCCAATCTGTGAGACTACATGCACATTAAGTGATTAATGTAGCTGTAATGTTTAATATGGAGCAGAAGTACCACAGTAAGATTTCAGATGAGAAACTGTCACTTTAGATAGAAATATTGGCAGATATAATAGGTCTGGGTAAGACCCTTACTGCATTATTCTTTATTTTGAAGTCTTAGAAGCTAGGGGTTTTAAATGAAGAATCCTCAATAAAGCTCATAATTATTATGATTTTGCCTTTCATCATGGAGTCTTAGTACTCTAACTTTAAAAAGTTCTTTTTACATGTGCTGCCCATGTGGTTTATAAGTTCATTTCACTGAGAGAATGACTCTGTGTTTACATCCCAGTGTATTATAAAGGCATAGATGGCAGAAGCATTAATAAACCTGGGAAAGTCATTATTATTCATGCACAAGGATATAGATCTGGGCCATATCATTTTTGTTGTCTCTTATTTTACATTTTGTAAATACTTTGTGGAGATGAAAATAACAAAGAAGGCAGAAAATTGCACAAAGGATGATAATTTAAGTGCTTTACCAAGTAATTTAAGATCTGATATTAAGCAGACATAAAAGGAGTAAAAGGTTGTTACACCAAAAAAGCTGGCCACTCCATTGTTGTTGTTCTTGGACAATAATGTCTCAACCTCATCTATAGATAATAATCCCTCCCACTCAGCTACCACTGTTGACCACAGTGTTGAATTTGAGGATGTAGAGCTTGTCAAGGTTGTAAAAGCTTATAATAAGTATGTCATTATGTATTAATCCAAGTTTCCCAATTACATTTATTGAGTTATTATTAACAAAGGCCATTACCTGCACTATCCATTATCTGGCATCTCCCACACTATTAAGCTTCTCCAACTGAATTTTCTGTGGGTTGTATTGGCAACCCCCCTTCTAAATAAAACATGAGATTTCTATGGCTAATTTCATCTGTTTTACCCAAGTAATCTGAGACATGTGAGCCTGGGCCTGGAACAGTTTTTAGAGCAACCCATCATAGATAAATATCATACAGTAACAATTAATGTCAAAAAACTCAAACTCTTCAATCCCCTCTATATCCACCAATTGGCCACAAATGGCCACATAAAACCAGAAATGGCTATGATTATAATACTCAAGCTTCTTCAGATGACCTTTATCCATCAGTCTCAGCAGACAATAATTAAGGGTAAACACATTGGAAAAGTAATTTCTCTGAAACACATCAACTCAGTTACATTGCAAATAAACCTGCAGGAGCAGGCCAATTATTACATCTTCCATTTGAAGTATATCAGACAACCATTGATAATTGGCACAGTTGAGGATTCTGATTCACCAGCTTAGAACAGCATCAGGGTATGTACTTTACTGGTTGCATTCCTCTTCCCATGAGTATTTAAATTTCACAAATGTGTTAGTAAGAAGAAGACACACACTGTAGCATTAAAGACTCTCAGTGTCCAATCAGATTTTAGATTGGATTTTTTCCTCAAATATACCTAATCAGCAGACTCATATTACTATGTCATCCCAAGCAGTCATTACAATCAGCATATGCAGCTGCTACAGATATCACCTATTACATAATATGTAATGAAGGTCCTCTATAAAATGTGCAAGCTGGCAAGAGAGAAACTTACAGTCTTTACATACAGATCAAATGGAGTATGGTTGTTATCAATGCTAGGCTTAAATTAGAGTGTTAAGACTGTATGACTCCAAGGCAATATGAGTTAAGAGGAATGTAATGTTATAATTAACAATTTTAACAATGCAGAGTCTGGATGGATGCAGGTCCTTGTGATAACAGATTGTGTGAGGGGCTGTGGAGTAAATTTACAGATTAGGAGATGTCATTTGATAGTTATTATGGAGTTACCACAGAATATAAACACTATAATGCAGACAGAGGCATGAATTCATTATCTCAGCCAGGTTAGAGAGGTTTTCATATGGTCATTAACAGTGGATTACTCATTTCATTGTTATTGGTCAGCAAATTTTGCATGTAAAGCTGTGTTTGATATTTCAGCATAATTAGAAGGTAAAGTCAGACAGGTGGACAATCTTACAGACAGGGCCATGGAAGTTCTTAATGTTTTAATGGACTGGTATAAGAATCAGAGTGTCTGGAGTGACTTATTAGCACTGGATTTAAAGAAGTTCAACCTCTTGGCCCAGACAAAGAAAATATATGTAAAGATTGGGGGCAACTCTGTGCCTATTATACCAGGGGAAAGTCTGAAGCACAAGCCACACAAATTGATATAAAAAGCCAGAGAAGTTATTCTTAGATAATAATTTAATAATGTAGAGACTGCAGAAGGTTCTGGAGTGCACAATGAAAAGAAAGTTAATAATTCTCAGAAAAGTAAAGTTGTTCTTAAATAATGATCTAATGATGCTGAGACTGCAGATGATTCTGAGGTGCATAATGAAAAGAAAGTCAGTAATTTTCAGAAGGGGAGTAGTAAAGTTGTCCTCAGATAACAATCTAATAATGCTGAGACTACAGAAGGTTCTGGGGTGCATAATAAAAAAAAAGTTAACATGATGACTGAGGATACTGCTGCAGTTGGAGATGCTATTAACAGGTAAAATCTGAACTTAAATGCAGACATTGAGGATATGGCTGGTTAGCTGGAGGGTGATACTAGAGGTTGGTTTGAAGATGACCAATTAATAGAGGTACAGGAGCAACTGCAGAATGAGAAGTGTGAGGCAGATAGGAAACCTGAGGGTCCAGATAATGGGAAAAAATCAAAGAAATCAAAGAAGTTAGGTGTTAAGGCCAAGAGGGGGAGGAAGAATCCACCACAGGGAAATGGGGGTAAGTTTGTCAAACAGAATTAGATAGGAAATAATGGCAGTGAAATTAATGTTTTTGAGATTAATAATGCCTATAAAGTAATGAAGTAGATAGGACTTAGGTAGAATAATGAGATTGCAGTTTTCATATCATATGTATTAGATTAAGTCAACTTGGAATTTTTCAGGATCATTTTGAGTTTTACTCAGTAAATATTTGGCTTGAGTGTTCTCATTGATTACTTGGTTCAAGTGCCTTTAGAATATATATTTAGCTCAGACTTAACTTGAAAGCCTGTCAGTTTCTGAGTAACTTGACTTGAATACCCCCAGGCTTCTGAGTAACTCAGCTCAGATACCCCTATATTTGACTTGACTCAGACTTGTTTGCACTTTACTCACTAAATATCATGTCTGTGTCTGAATTCCCCATTAAGCCCTACTCTGAGTGGCTGAAGACCAAGTGTGCTAGGGAAATATATCAGGTAAAGACAGATAATGAGTTAATAATGGAGAAAGCCACTGGCACAGATTGTAAGGCCCAATTTAACACACTAAAGTGTCTGAGAGCATCAGTAAAATGGTAATAAATTTCAGTAACAGTTCTGCTGTAAAAGATGCTGATGCTATGCATAGAAATGATGCCACCAAGACTAATCAACTAGTAATGAAGTAGGCAGAGCAGGAGAGGGTGGCATAAAAGTAATTTAATGAGGGTAAATCCCTCAAATACCATCAGACACAAATTGCAAAAAAGCATGCACTGGAAGAGAATGCTGAGGCAAAGAAAAAGATGGACCAGTTGGACACATTGTAATCAAGCAATGTGAATAAAAAGTAAAAGGTTAGTTATATTGAATTCCAACTGTAATCATAGATTCATACTGACTGTCAATAGGTTGCTGGCCTCAGTATGGTAAAGAATAATCTGTTCAGCCAGGCCCTTAACTGCTTCTATTTCTACACACAGGCATCATTGGCAGCTCTAGATGCAGACATTATTAAGAATGGAAAGCAAATGTTGATGGCTGCTAATGCATTTAAGGAGGCAGCTGGGCAGGAGTTGGACAAATTTTTTAGAACTTTAGTTAATGAACCACAGGATGCTGGGGAATCTATTGCACTGCCAGAAGAGGTATCAGATAAGAATTTTAAGGTTAAAAAAGAGACATTAAGTAATAAGTGTAATAATGATGAAATGGAATGGGAGGATCTTTCAGAGTAGGGTATTACAGAGTTTTAATGCAAAAGGGAGTTATCTGGAGTTTTGGTTGAAGTTGGGACTTGGGAGCAATAGGAGTTTTCATGCATTTAAGAAATTTTAAGTAATGGGATTTAGTAATGGGCCCATTTATTTTTCAAACTAAAAATTCCAAATGTCATAATTTGCTGCCTTAGGCCACATCTGCAAATTTTAGAAAATGATCTGCAGAAGTTAATTTATATCCAAATTAATTTTAGACAGTAAAGCCCATGTCTGAGCAATTGACCATCCTGGTTGGGAACTATCTGCCAGCTTGGTCAGTGTGAAATGCTAAAAATGAATTACTAGTAATTATTCTATCAGGCATGAAATAACAGCTAACTTGTTAACTGGGAAATTATCTTATTTTTCCCAGACTGTAGATATTTAACTAGCAGTTGCATTTTGCTGGCATATATTTTTCAATGGGCCTATATTACTTATGCATGACATGCACATAGTCTATCACCAAAAATATATATATATTTCTAAATGTATAGCAATGTTACTATGCACAATGCATATAGACTGCAATCAGAAATATATATATTTTTTGTAGTAGACTATATCCATGCAGCATCTATGATGACATAAAATATATCTTTATTTTCTAAATTGAAATTGATTTCATATATTAACTATCTTAAATACATTTTACTTCATCAGCATTTCTATTGGAATACATTTTATACTTCTTTCCTTCCCTCCAGGATTCAGGCACATTTCATGGCTGTACCTTTAACAGCCATCAGGAAAGAAATCATGCCAGATTGAATATCCAGTAAACTTCTTATAATGACTAATATTTAAACCTTCCCCAGCATTGTCCACAAGATGTATAGACCCTGTTATTAGTATAGATTTCCAATCAGCATACCATCATACAAGGACTGTTACATTATCTTATTACCCATTTAAAAACAAAGTCTCCATGCATGAAGAAACATCCCAACTGACTTATCTAAACTGTGGCCCTTGACAGAAAGCATATAATTCCAGCTCATCTACTATATATCTCTGTGTTTGATCCAACTGCCCCTGCAAATTTTCCTGCTCCAGCCAAGGTCTTCTATTATATATTCCACTGATAATATTCCATGTTAATAAATTTAGCCAATAGAAAACAACCAGGCAAGTTTATGTAATAATCAATATTTTCCACATACATTCTTGATACTCCAGATGGATATCAAACTTTAACCTATTAATTTTCTGCATTGCCCTTAAAGGTACATAGTTATAATTTATTTAAAAACACACTCCTCTGTGTTTGCCTGAGTGCCCACTGGATTAAAATTGTCAAGGGCCTCTATCTCAAGCCACTTAGTTGAGACAGGGCAGACAGCTGGGCAAAATTAGAGAATGGCCTGATTAATACCTACACAGAAACAGTGAGGGCATGTACATTACATATAATAAATCTATTTGTGGAACTGTCATTGTCACCATGTGACAGCAGGGGGGGCATGATGGAATGGCTGAAATACTAATACACCTACATTTCAACCAGAAATTCCAGATAAATGCCCAAGCAAGCTATAAAGGTATGGCAAGTGGAAAACAGTCCCTCCATGGATAGGGATTCAAACTCATTCCTAATGATTGATGTGGTGGAAAAATTCTGCAAAGTCCATTACCTTAAATTGTTACTTTTTCTTTGCCAGTATTAATTTCATGCCTATATGTTTCTGCATTGCATTCCCCCCATTACACTGCCAGAGAAATGCACAGCCATAAGAGGAATAACAGCCTGAAATGAACTGTCTAATGATTGTTAACCTAGTGGATCTACTCCACATGTTACTCCTTAGAGGGTAGACAGTTTCATCTGAATTTCAAAGTGCTCTCATGCATTCATTATGCAGTCTACAGCTTAATTTGATCATCCAGGATCCATCCTGATTGTAAATGTCCTACACTGTTACTGCAAGATTAGGTGTATTTTACAGCTATCTTTGAGTTAAAGTTTCTCATGGCCTTGGTCTGCCAAATACATTATCAGCCTACTAATTGGTGATGGCTATTAAGGCAGTGGGCCAGATGCATTCAACCCCTACCTAACTAACCAATAAGATAGAAAACATGAAAAGCTGGCAAAATCTCCACTGGGAAATGAAATAGAGCTTGAGGAGGAAACCAGGTCTACTGGACTCAGCTCATCAGCATTCCAGAAAATGAGACAAAAAAATATTATAATGAATTTCAGTAATAGTCCTGTACTCATTCTCAATGTTAACCCTATAATGCTGAAATTCCCCTACCTGATAGCTTTTTATTTTCCCAGTTCCTTTGTTTTCACACCTGTGCACCAGAGATAAGCATTTGCCTTGGGCTCCTAATTTCCAACTGTGGGGTCAGAATGGGAATTACTATGTAATATGTAAAGCCAATCTTGCAGAGTCACCTAGTGAGTTTATTATCAGTTTCCTAGAAAAATCATCTTCACCCATGGCCTCCATTTTGCTGCTGGGAAACCTGTCTTTGACATTTTCTCTTCCTTTAAAAGCCTATCTTTATAAATCACTTTAATAATGGAATTCAGTGCTCCCAGCTCTCAGGAGACCCTGTGTGATATTGGCACATCTATTTCCCTTTTCTAAACCTTAACACCAATTTTGCCCATTCCAGTTTCTGAAGGTCTTAAGACTGCCACCATTGATGTAAGGGTCTACATTATATGGAAGAGTGACAATGAGTATCAAATTCAATTTGATCAGTGGTAGAAACAGACAGCAATGGCAAATGTGATTCAGCATGGGAAGACTCATAAGAATCATCCACAGTGGAGTATAAAGCAGAGTTCTGAATTCTGGAAGTTCTTTAAGCAAGTGGCATTCCAGTGAAATGGTAAACCTGCTTTACTCTGTGTTTAATGCAAATAGATTCTTCAGCATCCTCAGTATACTAACATGGGGACTTCTGGAATGTGGAAACATCTTCAGAGTAAGAAGTATCAGAAGGCTGACTCTTTAAACAAACAAATGGACATTCAGACAGCATTTGTAAGTACATTATAAGTTGATTTATTCAGTAATGGGCTGTGATAATAATCCTTTCATCTCAGTAAACCCCCATGCACAAGCAACCACAAGTAGAGACACTGCCCTTTAATAAAGAAAATTATTAAACCCTCCTTCTCTATGCCTTTCTATCAGCAAATCTTACATTTAATGTGATATAGAATCCTGATCTGCAGCAGTTACTGGCATATGAGAACAGTAAAGTTGAGACCTTCATCCCAAAATGCACTGCCCTGCAAAAAGAGCTTGATAACTCCTATGAAAAGATCATTAAAGACCTGCTCCCTGACTGAATCCCTAGCACAAAAATTGTGCTGGCCTTAGATGTATGAATAAGTATAAATGGTTTGGCATTTCTCTGTGTTAAAGGCTACTACATCACCCAGAAATGGGAGTACATGGAGGCATTAATTGGTTTTAAGCATCTTAGTAGTGCACATACTGATGATAATATGGCAGAATATGTGATGCAGTGCATACATAATACACAGATTGAGGATGACATTTTTACACTGACCACTGATAATGCAGCAAATAATAATACATTAGCAACATCTTTGGAAAAGTGCCTATATGCAGAGAATGGAGTTCACTGGGATGTTAAGATGTACCAACTTTCTTGTGTAGCTCATGTTGTGCAGCTGGTGGTGAAACAACTGGTTGGGGACCTATAAATTAAGTCAACAAATGATGATGTCCCACAGACATTCCACAAGGATGAGATTGATATGAGCAATAGAAGGGAGATCTCATTTAGTCATACACTTTTAAAGGTATATAACAGTTCATGGTAATGGTCCAACAGCATTTCTAATCCATTAATCATTTCACCAGTTATACCTACTTATTAATGCCCTCTCAAGTTTTCCCTAATAAATTGAAAGCTTTCAGAAGCTGCAGCAAGAGCCCATTAAGGTCTGAATGATATAGAATGTTAAAACCCAGTGGAGCTCAACATATCTCATGTGCATTCATGCACTGTGACTTAAAGATCCAATTCATTACTGAGTGATAACCCAGGATAACTCCAAGCTGCTCTATCTCCAGCTGAGTAATGATGAATGGCAGCTCATTATGTTATTGCCCTGCTTTATCCATTCTGGCAGGTTATAAAGGCCCTCTCTGATACAGACACATTGCTCATTTACAATGCATTTTCAATCTATAATATACTGTTCAACCACCTGGATGAACAGCTTTCCAAGGCAGCCTATGAAATTAAAGATATCCAGAAGAATTTGAGGACTGCACTGAAAACTGCATATAACAAACTGAAGGAGTACTATTCAGATACTAATACTAATAGTGATATAAGGGAAATTTATTGCACTGCTGCAGTTCTGGATCCATGTTTAAGAGTAATGGTTTATGATGGTGAGAAGTGGGAGTCAGAGATAAAAGCTCAGTCATTACAGTGTGCAAAGGCATACTATGAAAAATGGTATTTAGCTCATTAACCTGCCACTACTGATAATCAACCCCAGGTAGGCATTCCAACCTCTTTTATTTACATGGTGTTCTTTAAACTAATAACTTTCCAGCCTCATTGATTGTTTTCAGCCTTACACCAACAGTCTCCTTCAGTTATTTGTGTCAATGAATTTAATTGCTATCTAAATGACAGTCTCAGTCTGGAAGGAAATATCTTATCAATCTGAAAGACAATTAAGTCAACATATCCAACTGTTGCATTAATGGTGAGAGATATTCTATTAATTCCAATTAGGAATGTGATGATTGAACAGCAGTTTAATATGGGCCATTACATTATCTCATGAGAGCAGTTATCATTATTAGGAAAAACAATGCATAAGATCATACTGGTGAAACATGCAAATGAAAGGGAGCAACTGCAGGTAGAAAAAGAGTAGGATAAAAAGAGGGCAGTAGAGGATGAGAATGATGATGGAGAGAGTAATAATGTCAATGTTATTATGAGAAAGAAGAAACTTACATTCATAGAGGAATAACTGGCTGAGGCCTGTTCATTTGGATGGTTCTCATGAGTTAATGCAGTTAAGTGAAGGAGGATCAGAGAAGGAATACTAAATTTTGAGGTGGTGATTGATAACTCAGCATTCAGAGAAAGCAGCTGAAATATAGTATGCTGGGACTGTTACTTTTGACTGTTATAAATCTTAGCACCTTATATTATCTAGTCAGCCTGAATTTTGCACTGGCAGTTCACATAATATCATACATATAGAATAATTGAGGTTGAAATGAACAGTATCATCAGTTATAAGCATCATAGTATGGCCATGACCAATGACACTTTTTTTGGAGGCCCTAACACATATAGGCCAGAGTTTAAATTATATATAAGGCATTTTTTTTTCTACAGATAGCCAAGGGTGGAGGCCCTTTTAATGTAATTCAGGTCTGCACTACCAGCATCATCAGTCATAGGCATAGTGGTCTATACCTATGACTAATGATACCTTTTTTGTGTGGCAGTTAAGGTTCAAATCATGCAGTGAGCATTTTGTTTTTTTGTGTGGTGAATGACCATTGAGGATAATATAATATAGTTCTAGTCTGCACTAATACACATCATCCATCATTGGCATAGTGGTTAACCACTGTTATGATGATGGATGATGCTTTTTTTGTGGCTGCTTTTTTTATGGCCAGGGTTCAAATCATGTGGTGGGCATTTCCTTTTTTTTTTTTTTTGCCACACCTAGCACACAAAGGGCCCCCTGCAAGGATAGAATACTGGCCAATTAAATCATGTAGTGGGCATTTCCTTTTTTTTTTTTTTATCATATCTAGTGTGCAAAGGGCCCCCTGTAAGGATGGAATACTGACTTTTAAGATAGGAATTAATCACTCATTATTGAGAGAAGCTGTCTGAAATAATGTATATTGGGACTGTTACCTTTACCCATTACATGTCTTATTATTATCTGTATATTACACCAGTATGCAGCCATGGTGTCCAGTTGCTTCTGTCATTTCTTACTGCTTAGAATCTGTATACAGCTTGCATGGTATGGCTGTATGCTATAATGTACAGATAGCTGAGGCCCACTGACAAGTGACCTACACAGAAGTGATGCTAGAGAATAAAATAGTGCACTGTACTAACATAATCAAAATAACCCCTCATGGCTGACTGGTTAAGAGGTGGGGACCTAGCTGACCATAGGGTTATCTGTTTGATACTTGGTAAAAGATTTCTACCTCACCTTCATTTAATGCCTGTGAATTGAGCAGCCCTGCCAGCTATCATGTGGCAGGGTAAGAGGGTTATCTGGCATCCATGTTGTGGATGGTCTGTAATGCCCCAGCCTGAAACCTTTACCATGTTAATAATTCTGTATATAATCCCAGTAGCAGCTCAGCAGATATGAAGTGGTAAAGCAGTACAGGCTGTTCTAAAAATGCTTTTGCTATTTTTTTTTTATTGCCTGTTACTTTTTCCCATTACATCAATCACATAATCTAGGTTACAGGATGGGAATTCCCCTTCCATACAGTAAAATCCTATATTTTATTCCATTCTATAAGATGCAGTCCCATATTCTGTCTCATAGGAAAACCAGAATCTCATGTTCCATCCCATAGAAAAATTAAAATCTCATGTCCCACTACATTCCATCTCATCTAAAAATGGCCTCCTATATCCCATCCCATCCCAGCCCATAGTGGGATGGAATGGGATAAGAGACAGGAATTCCCATCCCAGCAGCAGCTTTATTGATGAGTGGGAGTAAGTAGTAATCTTTTTGGATGAGTCAGTTAAGGCCCTGATAGTTAACACAGAATCAGAGGCCCCCACCAGACTTTTTAGCAAAGAGAACTGGTGTGCCTGCAGGTGAATTACTGACTCATATGAAGCTTTTATTAAGAAGGTCATTAAGGGTTTTTTAGAGGATAAGGAGTTCATCATGTAATATGTTGTATAATAGGCCCCATGGCAGCTGAAAGTCCTTGCCATTCATCTTCTTAAGCTTGATGTAGTGGTCATATACTCTGCAGAATGGCAGAAGCTTATCAGTGGCTTTATGGTTAAAAATGTTAAGGAATTCATGATAGTGCAGAGGAAGAATGGTTATAAGATCAGTCTTAGACTTCTTGGAGAGTCATAAGAGTGCTTTCTCTATATTAGCCATGCTAGCAGTGAAGATCTTAATGGGAGATCAGCCTTTGGTCTTACAATTATAATGTCAGAGTAGGTTATAAGCATTAGCAGAGATCTGATAGATATTAGCAGTCTTATGAACATTCTTCTTGGAAATACAGATGTTTTCTGGAAACATCACATAGTAATCACAAGCATTAATAAGCACCTGGTGGTTGGATAGCCATGAGAGGTTAAGTATAAAGTTATATAAGAGGTTTTCAATCTTGTAGGTATAGATGTTTTCTCAGAGGTGACCAGTGACATTAACATCAAGTCTTACTATATTTCATATGGAGTTGCCAGTGTCTCCATTAACACCTTTAAACTTTTAGTGGGAGATTGAGATATATGAGAGTTTAAAACAGTTAACCATGTGAGGGTGAATCATTACATAGTAACAGCAACCACTGTCTACCATAGCATTCATATTAAAAGAATGATTAACTACAGTAGGAACAAGAATTATGAGAATAATCATTTTCTTTTTAAAGGTCTTTCTATCTAACTCTGAAAGCTTCTACATGCAATTTCAGGCAGAAGCTAGTCTTTTTTTAAGTCTAATTGAATGTCTTTAAAGTTCTCATTCTCATCATTATCATTAGGAGCAGTCTTTAGGGTTTAAATGTTTACAGATCATACAGGTGCAAATTTCAGTGGAACATGGGTATTACAGCAATTAATGGCCCTATGGCCAGGTTTATCACAATTAATGTAAATGTTTCATACATGGTGATCAGTGACAGCAGCAGCAGTTATGTTAGAAACATAGAAGGTACTTACATAAGGTGTAGGCTTCTAGTCTATAATATTCAGGTTGGGCAAGTAGGTAGCAGCAGGCAGTGAAGTGTTCAGAATGACAGAGTTTCAGCAGAATCAATTCTGGATGAAATTAATCTGGGTGAGATTGTTCTCAATTTCACAGAGCTCAGTGTAGTACTCATTGTATGACAGGGGTTTACAGATGGAGACAGTCTGCTTCAGAAGATCTAGATTAATGGCTTTTTTAAGCAGAGCTTTTTTAACAGTATCATCCCACAGTTGCCTGCCAGCTTTCAAGATATTCTGGTTGAACTTCAGGAGAAATGCAGTAAGAATATCATTTCTCTGGTAAGTGCTGTAAAGCCAGGTTAAGGTCTTTAAGATGACTGCAGGGTTAGAGAACAGAACATTAAGCTGATTGAGGATCTCATTTAGAGATAGTGTAAAATGCAAATTGGCCTTCATCTAAAGATGAAATTGGGTGGAAGTGGTTCCAGTGAGTTATAAGAAGATATATCATACTTAATCAGCAGAACTGCCAATTACAGGACCATTAACACTGATTTTTACCATGATGTTGAGTCACCAGGCAGGGTATTCAATGAGCTTTTCACCACTGAAGGTTATTAATGTGGTGAGCTTCTCTTTCAGATGTTTTATAAAGTCTTCTAAAAGAGTGGTCAGAGGATTATTTGGAGTATCAGTAGGAATATTAGCCTGGTTAGTGAGAGACTGAACCTGAACTGCAAGCTGTTGTACAAGGTTTTAAAATTCAACTTTAGAGCTCTGAGAAGAGTTGCTACCTTTGTGTAGAGAATTCATATCTATTATAAATTCATAGGATTAATTGGATTCAGAGTCAGGGTCAGATGAACTGAGGGAAAATCTCATGAGATATCAGTACAAACCATTAGGGCTCTCTTGCCTTTCACTGACACATCATCTGACTATATGGAATAGTTATATAAAGCTGGTATCCTAAGTGGACCTTTTACCAGTGCTGAGTCAGATTGTTTGAATTTTCAGAGAAGTTTACTATATGTGTAAATTACATTTGAAACATACAGATCACATTTGGAAGTTTCAGTGTGAGGATCTCTGACAAGAAATTAAGAAGTAATTTTAAAATGTGATGGGCTAGATTCCTATTACAAGTGAGATCTAGCTATGCTATATACAAAGTTGAAATTACTAAAGAAGAAAAGGAAAGAGAAAAAGAGAATGTAAGATTGTATAATATAAGAGATTTTAAGCAGAGCATCATTCCCCTGATTTAATAGTCAGATGAAAGGCAGCCTCTGATTGGCCAGGTGATTTCCTGACCTCAGACTGGAAAATTCTAATTAATCAGGCAGAATATCAGAGAAAGATCAGGCTGATCATACAATCAGAGCTGTAATGTTCAGATGAGCTATAAGATAAAGGTATAAAAGTGCAGCTCTTCATAATAAAAATGATAACATGATAAAGGAAAATTTTAAAGAAGTATATTAAAAATGTGCAATAATAGGTTTCTAGCTCAGAAAAACCTAGCAAATCATAGAGTTAATTATATACCTCTTTTTTTATGTAGGGTCTAAGGTGTAAAGTCCTGATTTTTATATCTTAATCTGATAGGTTAATGTATGCTTCTTATAAGGTTTAAACTTACAACCTTAGATAGTTAAGCTAAGATCAGTCTTAATAACTACATTAACCATTTAATCATCAGAGGCTAATCTGAATTAACCAGTTAATAATTAATTAACTACCAGTCAGACACTAGTTAATAACTTATAAGTTTTAAGCAGCCAGGTTAATAACAGTAGATCTCCCTAATGAGAATTTTAATTTCAGCCTATTAGTCAGCTATCAGTCAGTAACCAGTTACTAACTAGTAAATAAAACTTAAAATGAAATTAAAGTGAAAGAAATATCATTTAAACTTACATTTTTATCCCAGTCTGGAAGGGGCACTTTTTCTTTTCCAAGCTGATAATATCATTTATAGGTAGACTGCTACCAGTCAGTAACTGGTAATACTTATATGTTTTTCAAGTTGGCTAGTCATTTTGATTGTAGGTGGTCAGGGAGGTAACTGGTTATTAACTAGTATAGGGCAGGAAGTGAAAAAATGATGAGAAGGGAGGGGGGTAGTCAATGAGTGGTAATAAGGTTGAAAGAAGATGGAGGTGGTAAAAGGTCAACTGACCTCTTGACTGGTCAGCCACTAGTGTGGTTGCAGTCAGGTCAGCTGACCCCTCGGGCCGAGGTCAGCCGACCGCACCAAGTGGTCAGGTGAACTGTACGCACGCTTGGAGGGAACAGTTAGTTGGATATATCTTGGTTAACTAACTAGTTAACTAGCCCTTAAGTTGGATGCATCAACAATTTTCCGGCCCTTGGTAGTTAGTTACCATACAGCCGCGGACTTTTAACTTGTTTTGCATAAGCTTGGTCCTTAGATCATAAAAACGGCTTGCTATATATTTTGCACTACTCACGAGCGATGATTGTTGTTCAATTCCTCTCCATCTCCCCGCCATCTGTTGCCGCCGTGCCTCATTGAGAAACAAACATGGATCGTTA
Organism: Emmonsiellopsis sp. PD_5; assembly: GCA_032988985.1. Classification (NCBI taxonomy): domain Eukaryota; kingdom Fungi; phylum Ascomycota; class Eurotiomycetes; order Onygenales; family Ajellomycetaceae; genus Emmonsiellopsis; species Emmonsiellopsis sp. PD_5. Next base: position 141,048 of record JANTQI010000082.1, on the reverse strand, counting down.
GCTTCAAAAGTGAGCCTTGCTTTCAAAGCGAGGAACAGCGAATGGGTGCCTAAATTTACGAACCGTACAGGGCAGTTTCAGAGCCAAGCGCCCTGCATCTGTGTATGTCCCCTCGCTTATCACCATTGATTGGCCGCAAGTTATCAAGCGACTATGCGCTGCGCCAGTTGATCCAAGAGAGAGAATAATGCATCAGGCGTCGTTGGAGCAGTTGAATACAAAAAGACCTTTGCCTGCTGCAAGACTCCAGCGATCTCGTCCATTCAATCTCCCGTTTACCTACTACTCTTGACATTTTTGCAACATTCTGCGCCAATTCGACCTTGATATCAGTCAACATGTCTGGAACGCTCCTCGGCTATGTCTTCAACAAAGCTCTTTCCAAGAACATCCCCGTCTACTTCGCTGATTCTGCTCCTGGCTTCAAACGTCTCCCTGGGGTTATCGATTCGCAAGTGGGGAATCTTACTCTTGCAAAAACCAAAGTGGCCTTTGAGGGAGGCAAGCTCTTCACAGACGAAGACATGAAGGCCATGGAACAGATTACCGTCACGTAAGCTGAATACTTCAAACTTTTCCTGTATGGTCACTAACCCTGAAACAGCAACATGTCTCATGAGAGCGACGGTGACCCGAACGCCCACTATTCCGTGCAGGGAGAAGATGCCGGCGGTTCCAAAGTCAAGGGCGGACACGTCCAGGAGGATGAATCCAAGCAGACCGTGGGATATCATCCCGCGTCCTTTTGTATGATTATGCAGCTGATTTCTGCGGACAGAGAACCAACTAAGCCCTTCGTTGCGGCATCGAGCAGTGCTCGAGCCGGAGAGTGATGTCAGAGGAGGAAGGATAGTACGTGGATGCGATGTCATTTTGCGTTGGGGCCCCCGCTGTTGTCACTCATTATGTCCCCTTGTTTGCTGTCCTTCATATAATCGCTGATAAGAAAGTATTGAAGAAAGCATTCAACGCCCCCTCTTGCCTGTGTCCAGCCGAATCTTTGAAGCTCCATAAAGTCCAATGAAACTGAGTTTCTCCGGACTCGGCATTTGCATACATGTGATCCGAAACCAAACGTAGTAAATGGAGTTTATGATTTTCTCGATCATAAAGTAAAAATAAGAATATCACCGTAAATCATACTCAGAGGGCCCTAGTTCTGCCCCGGAAGGAGCTGGGCCTCGCCAGTGGGACTGGGAAGCTTTCGGAGGAAGATTGGAGGCTGGGATTCATCAACAATAAAGACAGGAGGAAAGGAGAAAGGACGATGTGCGATAGGACATTAGAACATAATGTTTGTCTACTTAGTTTTCTATGCATGGTAAAGTGTCTAGGTCCTTCACTTCATGCCTGCAATGGTTTTCTCCAAAGCCAGAAACTCTTTCGATGCTAGGACACGGATAGCAGAGGGCCTTTCGCCTGAATTGACAATCAACATGAGACGCAGCAGGTCCATCAACTCCGTCGGCATATCCACCTTTTGCAACTCATTCTCCAGAACAGAGATCTGTTCCAGCGCGGGTGGAGGATCATCAATGAGAGCTTTGGCGACGTTGAATTCACATTGGCGGACATCATTATCAAGAGGCGGAACAGTCCAACTGGGAAAGAGCCGCATGAGTTTCGCGATGCACCATGACTCACGGATCATGGGCATTGGACAGCCCCAAGTACCCAAGATCCCAGGCTTCATCCAGCAGAGCAACATTGCGCCCAGTGCCCAGATCTGTGACGGGTGGGTGCAGGGCTGACCTTGCCAGACTTCGGGGGCGCGCATGGCGTATGGCTGCGCTGAGCAACGAGAGCCGGCCCTAAATACTGCAGGCATGTCAGCATGGGCATTTTTCTAGCCAATCAACCTCCACTAACCGAGCCCCAAGTCTCCCACTTTGACGGTTATATCATTAGTCTCAATGCCGGAAAGCAATATGTTGGCAGGCTTGTAATCTAAGCCGGTTAGCGGATGCCAACCCTTCAAGATCAAGTGGTCTACCTGTATTGACCAGTTCTCTGTCACCCAGAATGATGCAGCTTCTCAACACTGTCTTTACAATCGCCCTGATTATGGCGTAGTTACGCATGCTAGGCCGGTATTGCACATCCGCCAGAGTGGTTTCAAGCCATTCGAAAGCGGCATATGGTATGCTTCCACCATCACCATTGCCAATACTCGTGGTATCGCCAATCACGTCGTACATCTTCCGAAAGCATGCGTCCGATGCGATGCTAGGAATGAGGTAGCTCTCACACTCACGCTTCAGGTTCTCTTTGGCATGTTGATCGTTTGGCGCAGCTGTTTTGATGAATGCCCTGGTTGAAAGGGTTAGTCTGGGAGTTCACAGATGTTGGAAGTAACATAGCGAACCATTGGGGAGCATCAAGGACTCCATCTTTTGGTAAGACTTCAGCTTTGAAAGCTGCGGATTTGTGTGTGCCATCACCCTCAAGAGCATCGATAATCCGATAGTTCCATTTGGCTCCCGTAAGGACCTGTCCAGAGGCAAGAGACGACATGTTTCGTAATAAAATGGATGGCCCGGCTCCTGACGCCAGAGTCGACCGAACGACGAATTGCATGATAGTTGTGCCAAAGACGAATGAGAGATGGCAAGTTAAGGACAACGATCAACGCACGGCATGGGTTTGAAGTTATCACTCATGGATGGATATACAGTTGGTGATGGAGGCGTAAATAACAACTTAACCTCATGGTCATCCCTGGTCTCAGTTTGTACTCTGTATGGATGGTTTAAATAACGGGCAGATCACGTGCCAGAATAACCCTCCCGCTGCTATCTTCAGGGGCAGATCTGCTTTGTTCAAATCCAAGTAACCGTCTCTATAATTAGATCGGTGTTAAGTTTAAATTAGGTGTCGAATAAGGTTGGGTGTTAAGTGGAAATCTACGTTATTAGAATGGAATAGCATAAAAATATATACGGGGATCTATGGACACGTAGTAGCTACCAGTAAATTACCCAGCCGTGGACTGGGGGCAAGCATAGAAAGGGCCACATTGTCCGACATCAATACCCACCCTCACACAAGCCAACCATTCTAGGGAGCATGAGAGACATAATCGATTAACACATCAACTTGAGACGTTCGGAAATGCGAATCTTTCCAAGAAACGAAGCTTCGGCAAGGTAGCTTTTTGCTCCGAATTTCTTGCTGCCGAGTAAGGGATCTAAGACAAAATCTCCGGGAGGGGGAGTTGGGATGAGAGGGGAAATAGGGCACTTTATAGACACCAAGGTGATAAATAGCCAGTGTGGAATGTTCTCAAACAATTGTAAGGAGGGTTAAGGGTGAGAAGAGGGTCAAAGGGGTCCAGTAACATGGCTCTCAGGGATGTAATTTACACCCAACACATGGCGCAGGGGGCTGTGTGCTCTGATAAATATCCGGCCTCGGCTTCCCAGACACGTTTATATATCCCACGCACCCCTTATCCAACCGGAAAATGGCATGGTCAACCATCGTGTACGTGCCCGGAACCACAAATTTCATATCAACAATCGCAGCAGCGCCCGGAGCGACAGTAATAGTCTGCAGGTAGAGCCCCGGTGGGCTCAAAACGTCTCCGTCGCGAAATGCCCGGTGGAAATTCCCCCCAAGAATATGCGGGGAGCTGGTTAGATTGGGGCCGGCATTGCCGAAGAATATCCGCATCGTTTCGCCCGTACGCATCTTGAGAGGTTTGTCCATTGTCATGGCGGATTCGCTTCCGTTGAAAACGACGGCGCTCGGGTCCTCGCGCAGCGCGTTCGGGTAGGAGAATTCGACCTGGTGTGACCGCCTGCCGTCCGCCTCTATTTCAGGTGGTTCGTGGTAGAATTCGCTCTGCATGACGTAGTACTCCCGGTCGACCTTGGGCAGGGTTTCCTTCTCTGGCTGTACGTATATGAGTCCGTACATCCCGTTGGCGATGTGGACAGGGACCGGGGCTGCGGCACAGTGGTATACGAACAATCCTGGATACAGAAGTTTGAATCGCCCGGTCTTTGTTTCGTTCTCCTCCGCTGTTGTTAGCGGCGCTCCTCCCCCAGGACCTGTGAATGCGTGGCAATCAATGTTATGCGGGTTACCCGTCTCGTCCTTGTTTGTCAGCGTTAGTTCCACCACGTCACCAACTCGAGCCCGGATGAATGGCCCGGGGACTTTGTTGTTGAACGTCCACTGTTCGTACTTGTAGCTGCTCGTGAGTTGGTTGACTTTGGTCGTGGTGGTCAGTGGCACCCGGAGAAGTACGGGATAATCCCGCGTTATCACGGGAGGGACATTGGGTGCGTAGGTAAATTGAGCTTCCTCGACGGGCAGCTTTGATACCTCAAGGGATTCCCGTTCAAGCTCCGCCGGCTCCCCAGGTTCGTGAAATCCCAATAGCGTATCGGGATGTGGAGGGAATTCCCGCTTCGGTTCTAGCTGGACCGGATTTCGAGGGTATTTATATCTAAATAACAAAAGCGCAACCGAGGCGGTGGTAAGAGCTGCAATTGAGCCTAGTATCGTGCGTTGACTCTTTGATTTGGGAGGATTGGTCGATGTTCTGCGAATTGGTGCCCATCCAACTCGTATTAACGATTTGTTTCTCAGTGCTGAGTATTGCCCGGCCACCGAGCAGCCCCCCCAAAGCGTTGTTGGTTTGCATAAGCGCATCATGGTGACATTGAGAAATACGGCATGGAACAATACCCCATTCTAGGGCGAACCCTTGAAATTCGGAAAAGCAGAGAAAGAAATGGCCCAAGCAACGAATTGACCAGAAATGCGATTGAGAAGAGAATATACGACGTGATGAGAAGAGTTCCCCTGGGCCGGATGTGACGTCATTGACTTTATTGTTTGAATTCAATTGTTTGGAGGTACCGACGGGAGCAAACGTAGGAATTCTAGGTTCCGAATCGAAATGTGTTCCCTCAAAACAGTGGCTCTCAATGGCTGTCTCCTGAAACCTGACAGTTGGGACACTGTTCGAGGATAGGAGTTCTTGGTAGAAAGCGGCATGAGTATTGCCATAGCGCACACATATTGTCAGCTCTGCACATAAACTGGCACACTCCAGGTCTGTAATATCTGGCATAACATCGCTGCTGGACGGCAGAATAAACGTCCAACATACTCTGATCATACTAGATTTCTTCGATGTCGTCGAATATTTCCCTTTTGGGCCAGCCCCTGAGCCGCCTGCTGTGGCTGGTGCCCACGTGACCGATGACATAATCATGGCGGACCTAATTTCGCAGGCCGCGAACTGTGGCTGAAATTTGGATCCCAGACCGAGTATGTTAAAAATGTCCAGGACCAGTCTGCCGTCTCCCATCCACCGCGTCTATATCCCGAGAACGACGCGTCTGGCGCTGCTCGTCTGCGCTTGTACATTGCTGCGCACTGTCTATGCCATCGCCGGGCCTTCCGATTCACCCCTCGTTCCCCTCCGTGGTCGCTCATTCGCCAGTCTGTCTTTTAGATGACGTTGATTGTTGACACGCTGCATAAACATACAAAGAGCGCGATATCGCCTGGTTGATCAAGGCCCTTTTCCTTTTGGATAGCAGTTGGAGCTGCCCTCGCCGTGTATGAGTCTGTCCGTTCTGCTCGATCTGTCCGCGAACCCCGTTTCTGTCGCCCGCCTCGGTCCCTCCTTTTCGACCTGCCGTTCGCGCTTGGGTTAGGTGATTCGAGCCGTCGAGATCGAGTTTGGAGGAGGTGAGCGGGACTGAGTGCATGGGGCACGGGCGAAGATGGCGCCAGGCGGAGGAGGAAACATCAAGGTGGTGGTAAGAGTGCGGCCGTTCAATGGCAGAGGTCAGTCTTTCACCCCTCCCCACCCCTTGCGGGCCCTGTTACACACGTATGCAGGCGTCGCAACCCACGAACATTATATTTAGACGCCTCTGCCCATTGGGTGGATTGTAGTGATGCGTCAGGCTAATGGCATTACTTGTGAGCGCCTACAGAAATCGACCGCAAAGCAAAATGTATCGTTCAAATGAAAGGCTCGCAGACCGTGCTTACCACACCACCTGGAGCAGAGGAAAAATTACGGAAAGGCGGGAAGCAGGGCGGCGGAAGTGTCGAGGGTCCGAAAGTCTTCGCGTTCGATAAATCGTACTGGTCGTTTAACCGTAGCGATTCAAATTTCGCTGGTCAGGAAGATCTCTTCAAAGACCTGGGCGCGCCGTTGCTGGACAATGCGTTTCAAGGGTACAACAACTGTATCTTCGCCTACGGGCAGACCGGATCGGGGAAGTCGTATTCCATGATGGGTTATGGAGAGGAGGCTGGTGTGATCCCTAAGATTTGCAAGGACATGTTCCAACGGATCACAGCCATACAGACGGCAGATAAGAATTTGACGTGCACGGTGGAAGTGTCGTATCTTGAAATTTACAACGAAAGAGTCAGGGATTTGCTCAATCCCGCAACCAAAGGGAATTTGAAGGTCCGAGAGCATCCTTCCACTGGTCCCTACGTCGAGGATCTGGCGAAGCTCGTAGTGCGCTCGTTCCAGGAAATCGAGAATTTGATGGACGAAGGCAACAAGGCGCGAACTGTTGCCGCAACCAACATGAACGAAACCTCTAGTCGATCACATGCCGTCTTTACTCTTACAGTGACGCAAAAGCGCCACGATGCAGAGACCACAATGGACACCGAAAAGGTTTCCCGTATCAGTCTGGTCGATTTGGCTGGTTCGGAAAGAGCTACTTCGACTGGCGCCACTGGAGCGCGTCTCAAGGAGGGCGCTGAAATCAATCGCTCGCTCTCTACCCTTGGGCGTGTCATTGCAGCGTTGGCCGATTTGTCCTCCGGCAAGAAGAAGAATGCATCGATGGTTCCATATCGAGACTCGGTTTTGACTTGGCTACTAAAAGATTCCCTTGGTGGTAACTCTATGACGGCCATGATTGCGGCCATCTCTCCAGCAGATATCAACTACGAAGAAACCTTGAGTACCCTGCGTTATGCCGATTCTGCCAAGAGAATTAAAAACCATGCCGTGGTCAACGAGGATCCAAATGCAAGAATGATCCGAGAATTGAAGGAAGAATTGGCGCAACTCAGGAGTAAATTAGGTGGAGGAGCGGTTTCTGGCGGTGGTGCTGCAGGCGGTATCGCTGAGGAGACCTACCCTCCCGATACACCGTTGGAGAAGCAAATGGTTTCCATTGCCCAGTCTGATGGGTCAGTCAAGAAAGTCAGCAAGGCTGAGATTGTTGAGCAGTTGAATCAGAGTGAAAAGCTCTACAAAGACCTCAATCAAACCTGGGAAGAGAAATTGCAGAAAACTGAAGAAATCCATAAAGAGCGTGAGGCGGCGCTTGAAGAGTTGGGTATCAGCATCGAAAAAGGCTTTGTCGGCCTAAGCACACCGAAGAAGATTCCACATCTTGTCAACCTCAGTGATGACCCGCTTCTCGCTGAATGTCTGGTATACAATATCAAACCTGGGACAACTACAGTTGGCAATGTGGATACCGCGGCAACTTCGGAAATCCGACTGAACGGGTCCAAAATACTGCATCACCACTGTAGCTTTGAAAACGTCGACAACGTCGTCACCATAGTCCCTAACGAAGGCGCCGCGGTCATGGTCAACGGGCTACGAATCGATAAACCCAAACGGCTACGGAGCGGGTTCAGAATCATTCTCGGCGACTTCCATATCTTCCGATTCAACCATCCCCAGGAGGCTCGTGCTGAAAGGGTGGAACAAAGCCTCCTTCGACACTCTGTTACCACAAGCCAGCTTGGATCTCCCGCTCCGGGAAGAACACATGACAGGTCGATGAGTAAAGCCGGCTCCGAGATCGATGGGGACTCTAGCAGGGCCGAATCACCGATGCCTTCACAACGAGGTCGAGATTCCGATTGGTTCTATGCTCGAAGGGAAGCCGCGAGTGCTATCCTAGGACCGGACCAGAAAATCTCCCACCTCACTGATGACGAGCTGGATGCGTTGTTTGACGATGTGCAAAAGGCTCGTGCAGTCAGACGGGGGCGACCCGAAAGCAAACTCGTCGACATGGAAGATGATTCGGATTCACTTAGCTCGTATCCCGTGCGGGATAAGTACATGTCAAATGGAACCATTGATAATTTCTCCTTGGATACAGCTCTTACCATGCCTGGGACGCCTCGACAAGCTGACGACGAAGATGGCGAGATTGACAACTCTGCGCTTCAAATGGCACGCGACGACATGCAACGACAGCTCGACAAGCAGAAAGAAGAGTACAGGGGAAAACTGAGAGCAGCTGAATCGGTGCCCGCCGCGGACGTGGAGGAACTACGTGTGGAAAAAGCTCGCATGGAAGAGGCGCTCAAATCCGCAAAGGAAGAGTTCCAGCAACAATTGAAAAAGCAAAAGGAGGCCTTCGAATCGCAGATAAAAGACATGGCGCACGCATCGCCCCAACGGATATATGAAAGCGGATTCACACAGCTCGAGCCCGAAGAGATCCCCGTCGCAAAGACGGTTTTCCTACACTGGCAGCAGCGGAATTATGTCCGTATGGCTGAATCGGTCCTCCAACACGCCTCGCTCCTCAAGGAAGCACAAGTCATGAGCCAGATAATGGACAAGAACGTCGTCTTCCAATTCGTCGTTGTTGACGTAGGCCATAATATGGCATCCTCATATGACCTTGTGCTCAATGGCATTTCGAGTGATGACGACGTGGCTTTGGAAGATGTTAAGAAACCCTGTGTCGGCGTACGAGTCATCGACTTCAAGCACAACGTTATCTACATCTGGTCCATCGACAAGCTACAACGACGCGTTCAATCAATGCGGCAGATGCATCAATATATTGATCGCCCGGACTACATCCAACATTTCAGGCTTGAAAATCCTTTCTCTGAGACATGTACACCCCAGTACTCGCTGATTGGAGATGCTGATATCCCGTTGGCGGCCGTGTTCGAGTCAAGGGTGCAAGACTTTTCCGTCGAAGCCATGTCGCCATATACCCAGAGTGTTGTTGGGATAATAAAACTCTCTTTGGAACCATCTTCTGCGCAAGCCCCTTCCTCAACCCTCAAGTTCAACGTTGTTATGCATGATATGGTTGGGTTTGCGGAGCGTGAAGGCACAGACGTTCATGCTCAGCTTTTTGTCCCTGGTGTCTCGGACGAGGGTGGTGCTACAACGACCCAAATGATCAGTGGATTTGATGAGAATCCAATTAGGTTTGAAAGCGTTCACAGCATGAGCCTGCCTCTGTCCAGCCCACGGGACGTGACTCTAAAAGTTAGCATTTATGCTTCGGTAACGTCGATGCATCTTGACAAGTTGCTTAGTTGGGATGAAATGCGCGATTCGCCCGAAGCTCCACCGAAGAAAAGAAAGGCTCCTCGCATTCCTGAGTCTGAATTCTACCAAGAGGAGAGACATGATGTGTTTACACGGGTACAGATTCTTGAACTGGCGGAGAACGGCGAGTATCTTCCTGTCGAGGTTGTGCAGAGCAGTAGTCTCGATGCTGGCACCTATCAACTCCATCAAGGATTGCAGCGACGCATCGTGGTGAATCTCACTCATAGCTCGACAGAGTCTTTACCATGGGAGGATATCAATGCACTGAGAGTTGGGACCGTCCGACTCCTTGATCCATGGGGCAAAATCCCGGATGTGGATCTAAAGTCGGCCGACGTGCCTCTGAAGCTGATTCAGGAGCCAATGGTAACCGACAACGCTGATGGGACGTCAAACGTGACCCTTATTGGGCAATGGGATTCGAGTCTCCACGGGTCGTTGTTGCTTGACAGGACGACTGCAGATAAATATCGCGTTCAAATATCGCTTCGCTGGAATCTGATATCTCCTCGTCTACAGGAGCCTATCGTCTTTGAGCTTGATCAGACCCTGCAGATATTAGGTCGAGCTTACATTCGGCCACAGTCGATGTTTAAGCAATTTTGGAATTCAATCCGTGTTGTTCACTCCACAGTTGGGATGTTTTCTGTCGCTGTCCGCCCCATCTCAGCCAAACGGGCTGCCGATCTCTGGCGCATGAATACCCAAAACGACTACGTTAAGGGCGAAGAGCTGTTGACGGCCTGGGCGCCCCGCAAAGTGTCCCTTATTCGTGACTTTATCGGTGCGCGAAAGCGACGGCAACGGCTGGCCGAAATTGACGCTGCTCGTGGTGCACTTAGCACACGAAGCCTAACCCCCTTGCCAACAAATGGACGATCAACACCGTCCCAGGGACCAGACAGCAACGACAGAAGAGATATGCTACTTCGCAAATATCTCGACCTTTGGTCAACCAAAAAAGACCCAACGGAAATCATTCTTGTAAAAGACCATACCGAGCCCCCACAGCGCGGTGCTGCCTTTGCCCGAAAACCTTCTTCCACAACACTATCCGTCACAAGTGCTGCACCCACGGACACAACGGAAGCCTCTTCCCCCACCTTCTCTGAACCAGCTCAGCAACCGTCTAAACCCCGCTTCCTCGCCACAATCCAGCACATCCCCAAAAACCCCTCTGTCCTCAAATCCGGGTACCTCTACACGCCCGACGACTCGAACAACCACTGGATCCGCCGCTTCGTCGAACTCCGCCTTCCCTATCTGCACATCCACTCCGTGCCGGATGGCGATGAGATCAACGCCATCAATCTGCGCAATTCCCGTGTCGATCATGAGCCTGATTTTGCACGGCTTTTGGATAGCGGCGGTAGTAGAGACGGGGGTGGACTTTCTATGAGGGGTCAACCGAACCTGTTCGCGGTGTATGGTACGCAGAATACGTTCCTGTTCGCGGCGCGCACGGAGTCCCAGAAGGTCGAGTGGATTTTGAAGATTGATCAGGGTTACTTTAGCACCCAAGGGAATGGGGATCGGAGGTGAACGTTGTCTACACCTACGGTTTCCCGGTATATGTGGGTGAGACAACATCTGTTATTCCCCATTTGTTTTATTTCACCATTATTTTTCTACCATCTATCGTGTATAAGATCTCCTTGGTCCATCTGATTTATTTCCCCTTTTTCTATCAGATCAAGTGTTTCTCTTTGCTGCTTTTTACGGTCCCAACCTAACGCCTTAATGCTTTTTTCAACTATCCCCCTACCTACCCAGCCAGTTTGTATACGACCAGTCATTTCCATCCCCTACTCACCCACACATCCATTCGTTAGCCCATCTTTAACGTCATCATTACCTCCATCATCATCAAATCGCATGCCCATCTGTCACTCCTTTTTCCCTTGTGACTTACCCAGACCGAAAGCCTTTGGCTACGACCTACCTGTCTCTCTTTATTATTATCTTCTTTTTTTTAATTCTTATATATACATTCCCAGCACAGACTACCCACTGCCCTCGCCTTGTCGGTCGTCTCTAATTTGTTTGCTTTTTTTACATTAACAAGATACCCCCCAGAATCAGACGGTGACTTGAGTAGACTACTTTCTTTTGTGAGGTTTTTGTTTACACCTTTTCTTGTTGGTTTTCTTTCACGGATATCCCATCCATTATTTTATCTCGTCTCCTTGGCCTATCTGTTTCTAGTCCTCTTTTCTCCACCTAATGAATGCCCGCCCACAACCACATATATTGTCTGATCTATATAAAGGCCTTCCGATGTTAGATACTTTTACCATGTATTTGTTTGTATATATACCCTCACAAATCCATTAACCCAATCAATCATCATAACCAACACATCCATTCCGCTTAAAAGCACAAACTCGACAATCTCAAACAAACTCAATCACATCTTCCTCCTTCACAATCCACCACAATATATGCTCCCTCCCCCCCTCGCTCCGATCACGTATGGTCCTCCAGGACCTGCGCCACGAATACCCCTCCGCCTCCCCTTCCCCCAACTCCCCCAACTTCCCCTCCATCTCACCAACAAACCCCAACCTCCTCGCCCGTTCCCCACTCAACACGCCCACAACAAACTCCACAAGCGGCGCCGGCGGACGACTCCGCTGCCCCTGAACATCTGATCGATACTCCCGCCTCTCAACAAGAACACACTCCGGACCCCCCCGGAACGAAACACTGGTATCCAAATCCCACCGGAACTGGCCGAGCGCTTCCTCCCTCCCATCCGAATACGTCAGTAACATCCCCCAGACGCGCGGCAGCGATCGCGGCCTTTCGGGATTCGCCATTATCGGCCCCTCCTCCTCCTCCTCCTCTTCCTCCTGACAGAGCGTCACGCGGGTGATGTTCCTTGCGCGCGCGCGCGTCAGCTGCGCATCGTCCAGGACGGCTACAGGCCACATGTTACTATATGGCAGGTTGTAGAGCGCGCAGCCGGGGAATCCGGATTTTAATCCTATATCTGCTTCTGGCTCGTCGATGGCGTTCAGGGGCGGGATGGTGTTGTGCGCGCATGTCACGCCGAGATAGGAAACGTATGGGTCGGTGGGGTCGCGGGTGCTGTGGTATAGTCCTGTGATGAAGTTTGGGGTTGGGCTGCTGGTGTCGGTGTCGCTTCCGCTGTCGGAGGGGTTGATGAGGTGCCAGGTTTGGGTCCTGCCGGGGTCGAAGAATTTGCCGAATGAGGCGGAGCGGTTGTGGGTGGTTTTTATCTGGGTTTAGTTAGTATGGGGGAGGGCGGACCTGCTAATTTGGTGAAACTTGTGGTGGAATAGGGCGTATTGGCAAGGAGGGATGGAGCGGGGCGGAATGGAATGATAAAGGGGTACGTACTGCAAAAGCTTTGGGGGGATCTGTAGATAGGTGCCGCCCGATTCGACTACGAGGGAAACACATCCATGCATCGCAAATCTGTTCCTGAAGTCCTAGCGGGAAATATTGCCAGAGGCACACGACCGAATCTTCAGCTCGTTGCTTCATTGTCTCCATGAACGCGTCAAATTCGGCTGTTTTACCCCTGAAGGCATGAATGCCTGTAATTGAATATCGTGCTGAATAGACAACTAGCCCACGGATTCGATTCGAGCTGTTAGCATTACTGCGTTCGAGGCTAATATAGTCCAGTCGTGCTAGTTGTCTTGTGGCTAATGTATGGACACCGTTCCACAACTGGAGTTGCTGAGTGTGGTTGGGGTCGCTCCATAGGCGGATTGACGGCGCAGGGGTATTTGATTTTCTGTCATCGGGGGATTCTGCAGTAATTCCCAGGAGGAGGAATGCACGACAGCATTGAAAACCCTGTTTTGTCAGCTTTGTTCGACGGAGTAGGAGAGAAAGTAACTTACGCCCTCTACTCTCAGTATGGTAGTCCCGGTTAGCTCAGATATGTTCACCACATTATACCACAGACCTTCTGCTTCTTCGCGGGAAATGTCTTCTCCCTTGCGTAATAGCTTTATATCCCGAGCAGCAACGCCGTCTGCTATCAACAATAGCCGATCAAAATCGTCTGGGGGATCATAATACTCCTGGTTCTCCTTTGCCGGGCTAGAGAAGTGTGTCGGCAGCGGCTCACTGCTTATACGTCCAATATATCGCGTTCCTTGAAACGTAACTCTGGAGACATAAATGCGCTTGGAAACAGCTGCCGAGATCACAGGGAGAGGTATAGAGCTCCAGGTGTTTAAATCACACTGGCGTTTATATTCGATCAGTCGCCGGGCTTCGCCCAAGACAATGAGATACCAGCAAGGACCCGAGAACTCGAGTATGAGGTCCACAATCTCGGGAGGGAACTTTGCCGGCAACTCCTGGGTGAAAATTGAGGCTAGAATATCCTTCGTAAGGGGGCTGAATAGGCCTTCCCGCGTGGACGCGATGTCTGCTTTCCTCTTTACCGCAGCGGGTGCATAGGTCGGTAACAAGCTATCGATTATTTCGGTAGTATCCGCGATCAGGTCTAGGCTTATTCTGCCACCTTTCCCATAGCTGGCCCTTAAAATTTCAAAGCACGGGCGGTGGAACCATCTGTCGAGACTAATAATACAGTGGCAGAACTTGCAAGGCCAGTTGATTGGTGCCTTTGGGCCTGGTGAAGGCCCGACGTTGCACGGAATATCACGTCCAGCCTGTTGCTCACAGACAGAAGTGCCTGGGGAGATTGTCAGTGTGTTATTGAGATTCTGGAATGAGCAAGTTAGGAGAGGAAGATACCTAGAATATCCCAGCCTTCGAAGGGGGGTTGTCGGCAGAGACCACACGTCGACACCATTGCAAGACTCGACTCGTATTTGATGTCCGCCACGGACAAGTACAGAGTATTTAGAGGATGGCTGTGACTGGCAATATAAGTATAGATAGTGGTGGATATCCCATCTGGTGTCTGGTGTTGCCGTTGTCGTCAGAATCACTCATTCATATTTTCAGCTGGAAGTGTTAAATAGATAACTTAAATAGTCACCTAAAAATAACAGGCGGCGGGGTAAATGGAAACCCCTTAACCGCCTCCAGAAGCCCGCCGCGGACGAATACGACGGACGTCCCGCATCCCTGAGGATTAATGGTCATAAAAGTGCTGACACCCGCTTGAACACCGTGGAGGGACCGCGGTAGCAGACAGTTGAAGGTGTCTGTTATTGGGAGTGCATAGTTGCATTTGAAGCCAAGGGAACAATATATGTTTATATCTACCTGTCTCTTGTTATCTAATATCTCAGCCTTATTTACCTATTTACGAGAAATAAATATTCTCCAACTACCCTTCCCTGCCCACTTGTCTCTCTGTGTTTATCAATATTTCTTATCCCTCATACCCCGCTACCAACAGCAAAGTACCCCGCCACTGTCCCCCTCCATACTCGAGTATGAGGTCCAGAATCTCGGGAGGGGATTTTTCCAGCAACTCCTGGCTAATGTCTGAGGCTAGAATAAATAAATATCTTTCGTAAGGGGAGTAAACAGATCTGATTAAGGGGGGCCTGAGCGGAAAGTCATGTGACCACATACATAGACCGCCAAATTCCAGCCACCACGACTTGCACTCAAGAACGCGACTCTTGAGGGGGTGGAGAACGGTGAGAACGGTGCTTAGATCTCCTCTGTGACCTCTCATATCTCTTTTGCTCCGTCGTTGGCGCCCTGTTGACCTCCTCCCCCTCGCAGCGCCCCTATTCCGATGCACAATTCCTCTCCCCGACAAACAGAAGCCTGACCGCCGAGCGGAGGCCAACGTTTAAAGAAGCAGTCAGGGTTTTTGCTACTAGGGGGCAAAAGTAAGAGCTATTCAAGCTTCATAGCTAGTTATCCAAATCCGACTTCTATCCAGCGATTGCTGTTCTTGCCGGACCACTTCACCTGACCGTCAATAGCAAAGCAACCCCGAGGCATCACAAAGCCCGACGACCTATTCGCAGAAGCGTCCGTTTATGACATTTATGTCATGAATGGAACAGAAACACCCAGCACAAACATCTGTATCCCGCTTCAACCAACAATAGTACAGCTGGAATGGAGGCATGCTATCCCTATCTTACAATGCTCTAAAACTAACTCAGTACCCAGATCCCATCTAAACCCCCAAGCCCTCCGCATGTAAAAGATCGAAAACGGAAACAGCAACGAGACATGGAAGAACCACTCCATTTTCAAGCCAAGCTTCAAACGCAATCACAAACGTTTCTCACTGCTGAGGACACGCCAATCCAGGAGCCAGCGAACGATACCGTTAAGAACGATGACCCAATACGTAATTGGATCCAGAAAGGATATTGGCCCAAGAGGTATTTTAACCAGGACATCAGCATAAGTCCCCCGCTTTCGAGAAAGAAGTCGACGTCATCTCTTCACCGTAAAGAGTCCAGTGATGAAAAACAACGGGAGGAAAAGAGTGCTCCATACGGAAAGCCCCGCTACCGAACCATTCTTGAAACAAGAGGCAGCTTTATGAAGAAAGCGCGTGTTGGGATTACAGATGAAAGTAGTCTTCTTATCGAAGCACTGCTTGACACAGATCAGATGGTCCCGCAAAACTCACTGTTTCGAGACGACTTATTCGACACAACTTGCGAAAAGATTCAATGCGAGAACGAATCTAGGGTTATTCAAGATATTGGACGACTGATTGTGCCGTCTGCTGAAACACTAGCGTCATATGGTGCCACCAATCTAGAGCACTTAGTTGAAGCTGTGAGTAAGGACTGGAACAGAAGCATCCCTTTTTACGGCCCCCGGCCACAGCCTGATTACTCAGTGGGTTTCAGGTGGTCTGCATTCACAGATTGTCAGCTTGAGAAGCTGAAGCCCTTCATTGGTGGTTGGGGCAATACTTCTGTTTTTATGGCTACAGACACGATGCATTTTCCCTTCCTGACGTGCGAGGTAAAATGCAGCGGGGTGGCACTTGATATTGCAGACCGACAAAACGCCCACAGCATGACTCTTTCAGTGAGAGGTGTGGTTGAACTTTTTAGGGCTGTAAAGCGTGAAAAGGAACTACACCGGGAAATCCTCGCGTTTTCGATATCCCATGATCATACAGAAGTGAGAATCTACGGCCATTACGCTCTAGTCGATGATGATAAGATCACATTTTACTGACACCCGATTCACAACTTTTCCTTTGCTGCCCTGGATGGCAAGGAGAAGTGGACTGCATATAGGTTTACGAAGAATGTCTATGATATATGGATGCCGACTCACCTTAAAAGGATCTGTTCAGCCATTGACCAGATACCTCCTGGCCTTGATTTTGGTGGCTTGCAGTCGGACCTTCACCTCCCTTCAACATCCGAGTCCTTTAACGAAAACAACTCTCAGTCAGGTTAGGTGGACTGTATTGGTTCAACCGATGCTACGCCAACTACCTCGTTCGCTTGACAAATCGACTACCCATTTAAACAGCCAAGGAGGAAGCAGTAGCAGCGAGATTGCTGAAAGGTCTATTGGAATGGGCGTGTTGAGCAGAGCGATTGGGATGTGGCAATCAGGGCAGATTGGTGTTGGAAGGTTATTCTGCGGCAGCTTTTAAATCTTTGCTATAGAATATGATGTGTCCAAGCCACTCCGTTCAAGTTGATCTGTACTCATGGATTCTGTAGAACTTGAATGTCGAATACAATAGAGGAATATACAGCAACCTGTATGCTGCATCTCAGCTATATAATATCCCACCTTTATTTACCTACTTTCCAAAAATCAATTATTCTCCAACTATTCTTTCCCGCCCACTTATATCTCTACCTATGTCTATATTCCCTATCCCCTATACCCCTCAACCAACAGCAAAATACCCATCACCATGCCCCTCCATTAAAACCCGCGCGATGGCATGCATTCCGCCGCCAAACCACCAAACTACTGCATGCATGCATGCACTTAATATAGCCTCCTCACCATCCAGCCTGTCAGCGACCGCCAGGTATGGAACCATTTATTTATGCATGTATGTTATTCTCTAGTTAACTAGCGCAGAGAAAGAAAAGTTAGGGCTGATGTTTTGCTGCCCAACGGGCCTTAGTTATTGATTTTAATCCTTTTCTCCCACAAGAATGAAATTTGATTCCTTTTTTTTAATATTTACATGCATTGGGCTCTGTTTATTTATTTGATTAATTCCCATTAATCTTTTATTGTCCCAAGGCCTCTAGCTGACTGGAATACCATCCCATCCTCACCGCATGCGAAGTCCTGTCCTCTTCTTTCCTCCCTGCCCGCATTATATATATCCAGGCAACTCCTAAAATACACACGACGTTCTACATTCCGTGGAAACGTACCTATCCTACGATTTGAACCCCGGGGCCGTCTGCTTCACGTGCCATGTATCTACGAGCTATAACAGAGAGGGGGAGTGTGTGTGTATGTGCGAGGGATAGATAGACCCAGTGTACCTATCTATCCAGCGTCCCGAAACTCCACGCTTCGCATATCCTTCGCGGATCCGTGGATATCCCACCCGCCCTGCCATACCATGTTCCCAACCAGTCGAGGATGACCGCTCACCTATATACAAGGAGGCGATATGGAATATGATAGGGGATAATAATCGGCAAGAGAAGCGGCTCTTGATATCCCTATTCTTATTTCTAGACACGAAAGGACGTCTTCCCCCGATTTCGCTTCGCCTGCTTACCGTTTTTCGTCCCGATTTGTTGGCATATCAGCGGATGAGTGCCAGTGGCTATGATCAATGTGAACGTAACGAGGGTATGTATGTATATACAAACATGATACGGGAGAAAAGTCCAGTTTGCCGTGTTTCCTGCCGTCTATTTGTTCATACCTCCCCTTTCAACCCTCTTGAAACCAGCACCGCATGTAACAACAGATGAAGACCACCAAACTAGCCGGGCAAGCTGTTCCTCATGATATGGCCAATAAATATCTCTCAGCGGGGTGGGAAAATGGACTAGAGGGAACTCCAGCTGCGCGTAACGAAGCGGGGATTTGACCCCTATCTTACTTACCCAAAATAGGGATGGAGGAGTTGGGGACTATTAATCCGACATCTCCAACCACCCGAGGGACTTTAGAAATGGTATGTATGTATGCACACGTAATGTGCTATACCAAAAATCCCCACCCCCCTAGTTAACCTCCTTGCTCGGATATTCCCTTGCAGGGAAATTGTACAGTACAATCTAGAAGCGGGTTATATACCCAATAATAACGAGGAGAGAGCTAGCTATCGAGCTCTCTGGAGCTCCAGCTCCAGCTCCTCCTCCAATCGTAGATTGATAGCTAGCTTGAGCTGTCAAGACGACTCCAAACGAATCATATCGAAAAGTCTGAGGACCGGGTAAGCAGCCTAATAATCAAGGTATGGTAATACGGGAAATATGGAGGTGAGGATCTGTGGGGAAAAAGGGGGGTGGCGAGACACGCTCAACGCAGGGCTATTTGCTCGTTTCGCGAAAGGATCGGGTGAGATCCTCGCGTGCCGCTGGCTATCTTTTGCCCGGGGGAGTGAGTGACTTGACTGGCTTTCAGCCGTGGGGAGCAAGTCACGAGAGTGAAACTCCATGCGGGCGTAGACTGGGTTTACTATTTAGTGAGAGATGGTGTAGGCGGCATGGTTTTGTCTCGAGGGAAAGGGGTGGGATGTGAACGAATGATCGGTAGATGGTATAAGTGGATAGGCAGTCGTGCCCGTCCATTTGCTGGCGCCTGTAGCCTGTAGGTCCAGGATGGAGATTGTAGGCTGCTAGGCAGAGTGATTGGACTGGATTGGATGCCCCGTCTTCCTCCCTTTCAAAGGCTGACTGGTAGCCAGCCAACCAACCGTCTCCCCCGTGCTCAGTGTACAGGAATTGCGCAGCCTGCGGCAGGCGGGCGGGGGCGGGTCCCGCAGTTGGATAATAATAACATCATCTGGCAGTCGCAGATACTAGTACATGTACGTACGGCGTGCCGATGCAGAACATAGCCATACGCACCCGCTACATAGAAGCAGATCACGCAGGCAGCTAAACCCTGAATAGACTCGCAGCCCCAGACGCGAAATGGAAGCCAAGGCGCCGTGTCGTCGAATCGCACTGCGATTTCTTGGGTAGCTGTTTAGAGGCTCCGGTGTATCTGGCATGTCACTGGTAGGTCACGCTGCGCCGGAGTGAGGTAGCAGGACGGAGTCACATAGCCATGAACCGCCCTGGTGTGCACTGGCATGGATTGGCTGGCCAGTCGGAGGGCTGGGCGGGTAAGTTGGGTGTTGATGAGCGGGATGGTCCCTTTTTATCGAGTAAGTAGTGAGACTGGTGGCGGATCAGAGGGGTTGGGGAGGCAGACCGTAGGGCCCCGACTGGTGGCAATCTCTTGGTCTGTTTTATGGGAAATCTTTTTCACTCCTTGTTAGTGATAATCCTGTGTAGGTAGGTATGTATGTATCGATTATTGGACCCTTACATTCCTATTCCTGGGACCTCTACTCGATCCAGCCCCCACACACCACACCACGGCGTCTAGACATCCATAAAAAACAAGACAAGCCAACGGGGGGATTTTGTCTAATAGCCAATCCAATACCATACCCAAAGCCAACCACAGCAGGCTTGGTTGCTGATGCGTAGTCGACTCAAGGCTGAAACCAAACCGACCCCTAAACAGTCCATCCGAGAAGGCGATGTGACGGGACTGTGATATTGACGGCTCAGGGCTGATAGCTAGATACCATTGAAGTGATATTGGGCTACTCTCTCAGATAGACAGACATTGAAACAATATGCCTAGCTCATGGAGTTGCAAATATCACGTTTTGTCCAGGCTTGTGGGCATGCAACGCAACCCTCACTCCCTTCTCGAATCCAATCACGGAGACCATGCCTACCCCCTATATACACTGTAGCCATCCATCATCGCCTCTTCGTGGTGGATGTTTAAACATCTTGAAGATGAAACCCAGCTTTGAACGAGGACTAATGCATGCATGCAATCCGTTCATTCATCCATTGGTCGATCAGCTAGCTAGATGATGTGCTGATTTGATATCGATATCCCCTTATTTATTACTCCGTCGTAGTTGATCTTCCCATCGCCGTCGATTCGTAACTTGAATTCAACGGGTGGGAAAGGGGGGTGGAGGAACTATCTCCGTAGGATAAAAAAATGTGAAGTAGAATAACGTAGGGAAAAACCATCGATAGAGAGATAAATAGACTTGGTCCAATTGAATCAATCCATCGAATCCACCTCCCGAATAGGATGAAAGCTTGCTTTCTTTACTCACTCCCGCCGAAGGGAACTTGATCTTAACGAAGACCTTGGTTGACTGACAAAGCAGAGAACAGAGAAACATATTGCATCGTATTGTATTGTATATAGATAGTTATGTATCTATATACCTGACAATGGACACTCATCACCATCGAGGAGGAAATAGAGGAGGTTGGTGGATGGCCAATCAGCTCTGTTGTTAGGGCTGGTGGTTGAAAGTCACGTGGGGTTTGTACATACCACGCGGATGGGCAGGTAGGGGCTTTTTATTTATTTAATTATTTGGTTTGAGAGGGTTTAATCTGCTATTATATACATATTGTTAAAAGGGAATTCATTCAGTCGTGCTGGTAGGTAGATAGACAGACGGATGGATGTGATGAATTATCAAAATGTATTTAAAGACCCAGAAAATGTTTCTTGATAAACTTGGTCAAGTAAATATAAATCAATCAACGCATGAAATGAAGCGGCGAATAATAATCAATCATGATAAATAATTAAAACCAATTTTTCTTTTAGAAAACATTCCATCCTTGCCTTGCAGAAACATGATGGATAGATAGATGAATGGATGAATGGATGGATAAATGCAGTCCGACTTAATTTTAAACAGGTGGAGAAAAGTAAAAACAGAAAAAACAAAAACAAAAAGCAAAAAACAAACAAGCGCATAAAATCAAATAGATATCAATAGTTCCGCAACGAAGCGTTGGCATGTATGCCGTGGTAGTAATATATAGATAGATTTCCATCCTGTAGGAAAGGGAAGAAGAAGGAAAAAAAAATGACATAGGTCATAACAAAAACAAAAACAAAAAAATTGAGCAGGGAAGGGTAACGTAACTTATTTACCCCAGCCAACCCTAACCTAACGCACGCACCCCAACCAACAAAGACGATGGAAAGACGGTAAGAAATTTGACAATGATATTAAAGAGATGACGGTTGAGAAGAAACAAAGGCAACAATGGGACAAAGACAACGCATGGAATGACGTATGAGAGAAGTTGGCTTCCAGGTATATAAAAATAAAACACAACAGACAGGCTTCAAAACACAAAATCAACCAAGCAGGCGTTCCGCGGTACACCGAACAGCAAAAAACACGATAGAAAATCCCATTCCAAGCAAGCAAGATCAATCAGTCGCTCCCAAAACATAGCGTATCATACCCATAAGTAAAGCAAAGCAATTCAATTCCGATCAAGTTGTTGGCGCAACTTTGAACATGGCATAACTCGTACCGAAACCTACCGACTATCGAGACAAGAAAACGATGCCATCACCCGTCGTCATCTGCATCGCCATCGCTATCTATACTTGTGCCGGGCCGCCGTTGTGCCGCGCCAGAACCCATTTTGGCCTTCTTCCCCGACCCGCCGTGTTGGTTATTGCTTAGGCCGGCAGTACCTGACTTGCGCTTGGTTCCCGGTGAGGTGGTATGCGACATTTTGGCGCCGTGGTTGGGGATGTTTTCAATGCCCGTCGCGTTGGCCGCTTCGGCCTTCTCCATCGCAGCCACCTCATCTGCAGTGAGGAAGCGCCCACCCGGACCGCGCGGCCGGCGCATTGCGTGGTTGTGGCGCGATTCGTGCAGATAGGGCTTCCGGCCCTTGGACGTCAGACGGAGCTGCTCCTCTAGCCTCTGTCGCGCGACGCGTCGCTTGAGGATGCGGTGGAATTGTTTCGCGTTGACATAGAGAGGAGATTCTTCTGCGCCGCCGGCGACAACTTCTGGTGACGGCTGGTTCTGTTGGGGCGGGGGAGGCTGATGATGTTGGGTGGGCGCGGACATGGAGGGGCCTGGAGGACGCTGCAGAGTGTGGTTGAGGACGGGTTGGGCGTTTTGCACATGCGGAGAGCTGACTTGCTGGCTCATGCGACGTTGCTGTTGCTGTTGCTGCTGTATCGACGCGTTTTGCGACAGTTGGACTTGATTGGATAGCGGAGGGACTTGGCCGGATACCTGCGGAGGTGATCGCGGATGTCGCTCATTCTTGACCTGACTGGACGACATTCGCGGCGATCCTCGCGCGCCGGGCGGTATCGCGCCGCCTATGGAGTCTTGATGCAGAGGATAGAATTGGTGCCCTGTCGCAGCGGCGGTGGCCATGGCGGCAGCAGCGGCAGCCTGGGAGATGCCGTAGGACTGTGCGAGGGGAGCATATTGTTGAGGATAGTTCATCTGCTGGTGTACCTGGCCGGGCGCGTTCTGTGATGGCGGGTAATGCGATTGCGAAGGAAGGATGGGCGAGGCTTGATGGTTTGGATGAGGATGTTGCATGTGTGCTTGCGGGTTGGTAGGCGAAGTGATGGACCCGACCGGCGGGCCAGCGTTGGCAGGCGAGGTCTGGTAAGGAGGCATGTGTGAGGACGCGTGCGGGTGTTGGCTGTGAGGTTGTTGATATTGCGGAGGGTACTCCATGATGCCGTTACTTTATTTTTTTGTCGAGCCAGCGAACGAGGGGCTGAGAATGGCAGCGCGAGTTCTGCCTGGTAGAAACCAGCGGCAAGCCTTGGAAGCGCACCAATGGAGTGGTAGGCTTCCGTTAGAGACAGCGAATGGATCCGATCGAGGGATAGGAGAGGATGGAGTCGGACAGGATAGGGTGGGACGGAGTGGTGTTTAGAAGGGGAGGAGGGAGCAAGCGCGACAAGATGATTCGATATCGCTGGGATGGGGAATCTGCAGCCTCCTCGGTCGCGTCAGCACCTAATGCAGCAAAGGGGTGGTCACTGGATTTAGGGCGAAGATGGGAGAGGGTGAACAGACCAATGCCAGCGGTCGGCGCCAAAATGGGCGGCAGTGCACACTCAACAAGAGACGGTGAGAGCAGAGCAGCAAACCTGACGCGACGGAGACGGGGTTCAAGACGAAAGACGGAAGGAATTAAAAAAAAAGGTAAACCGAGCCTTTTGAGCGAGGGTTGAACAGCGCAATGGCAGGGCAGACGTGGTTGGGCTCTGATGCAGCAAACCGGGGGAAGGGTAAGGTGGGTGACAAGAGCGCGTTGATGTGTTGTCAAACAGCGGTCGGGTTTGTTTTCGTTTCGTTTCTTTTTCCTATTTTTTTCTGGGCAGTCCTTTTTAGGGCGGTACTTTTTTTTTTACTTTCGAGTGGGGGGAAAGGCGGTGTTCTAACTTCCCAGGCGTGTGGCAATGAGGGAATAAGCAGGGAAATAGCCAAAAAAAGGAAAAGCGGAAAACGTCAAAAAATAGAACAATTCACAGCCAGCGCAGGAGGCTGCAGTTCGTGTTTGAGCGCAGCGAGGACAGGTGAGTTTTTAGTGTCTGCCACGTCGTAGGTCAGATCCGAGGCGGTGCCCAAAGCTGGGAATTGGAACCGGGTAATTTCTGGGGTCAAGATGGGTTGTCGGGACTGCCAAGTAGCACCAAGTCGAGGATTGAGAGACGGGGATGCTGATGTCAGAGCGAGCCGATCAAGAGTCAGCCATGCGAGTGCAACGTTGAGGGTTAGGGGGGGGGAAGAATATATTATTGGGGGAGGCAAGGATAAATAAGAGGCGTGGGAGGGGAAAAACAAGTCAATCAGAGGCAGAAAAAATCAAATAAAGCCAGCCAGCGGGAGCCAGCCAGAAGCGACAGGGAAGCAAGCAGGCAGGGCGACACGGAGGCGGTGGAAGCAGACGAGGCGCGAGTGATTGGGGGATGTATGCGTTGGCAAAAGCGGGCGCTGCAGACGACATCATCGGGGAGCAGAGCAGGAAACAGGAGGCTTACCGAGAAGAGAAAAGAGACACGGGAGGAGACGGAAAAAGCAAAAAGCGCAGCTGGAGTAAGAGTTAAATACAATAATGGTAATCTATCCAGCAGGGGCGTGTTTCCCGGCCTGAATTTTGGGTGTTTCAAGCTGGGTCGGGAGAGCCGCTGCCAATGTGCCAATGCTGATGCGACGGTGGCAGTCTGTCACGCCGGGGGCCTGACCTGGCGGCTGGAGGCTTGGAGACAGGCCGATCGATCTGGCGAGACAGGCTGGGGGAGCGAGGAGATGAGTCTGGGGACGGGGGCGGTGATTGGCAGAGGCAAAGGAGCTTCTTGTCCCAGACGCTGGCAGGTGAAACGGGGGGGGGATAGGCTAAGAATAGGCGCGCAGGATACGCTGAGTGGATGGCAATGGATAGAGGGTCAAATCAGAGCAGCAAACCAGGGCAATTGGGAGCAGTTGTTGGCTGTTGTTGGCTGGGGATGTTGGTGGTTGTGGCGGTGGAGGAGGAATGTCGTCGTTTCATTGGGAGGATGTCGAGGGAAAACGGAGGGCTGTCGAATGGGAGTGCGGCTCTGCTAAGCGAGGCGCTAGTAAACACCCAATCAGGAGAAGGTAGTCATGTGACAGTCATGTGATGTTAGTCATCAATACGTATTGATACATACCATACGGCTATCGAATATCGATGCCTGCTCATATTCTACTCGTCATTTCCACAGATTCATCATTCTCTCGAGTCTGTTGGGATGGTGCAACTCTGAGTCTGTCTATCGCCCATATTCACCCTCTATTTATCGCTCTTAGCGTTGCTGTTCCTTGACATCCCGTTGACATGGAGTCATGGACATACTCAAAACGACCAACAGACTGGATGGATCGCTGGGATTGATGTCATCCGTATGCATATGCACTCGGATCCTCTGCATGCTATCCGGGCCAAATCGCCCATCAACTGGCTGGATGGTGTAGTTGGTTATCACGTATCGCTCACATCGTCATCGACATGTTCCGATAAGGTCCTGGGATCGAACCCCAGTCTAGTCATTGCTTTATTTTATTTTTATTTTTATTTTTTATTTATTTCTACAATTACACGAAGCATGACCATAAACGCCCATGAGAGTAGAGAGCAGTCAATGTGTTGAGGAGAGTTGGTATCCATCCACCCCATACCCTTCCCCAGCTCTGAGATAACCATCTAAACATCCATCAACTCCCCGCTGTCACCACAGCCATCAAACACCCCAACCACCCAGGCAAGTCCGCCACCACCATCCGCACCCGATGCACACTCACCCACCTCTCCATCTCCCGCGTCGCCTCCACTTCCCCCTCCCCCTCCCCTTCTCCCTCCACCTCCCCCTTATCCCCCCCATTCCCCTTCTCACCCCCCTTCCCCCCTTTCTCCCCCTTCTCACCCCCCTTCCTCCTATTAACAATCCTCCCCACCGGCCCCGCCACCCACGGCACAAACATCAAATGCCCAACCGCCCCCGCCAACCCAACCCAATACCATGTAGTCGACCCCCCTCCCGCCCGCCGCCCAACCAATATATTCCCCACCGTCGTCGCGATCGTCACGCTCTTCAACCCCACCACCACCCACACGAGCCGGTTGAAGACGTGCGAGAACCAGATCGGTAAGACTTGGTTTGATAGGGATCGGATTGATGGGTCGAGGAATGCGCTGTTGGTGGCTAGTTCGGCGGTGGCGTGGATTAGGCTGGCGGTGCTGGAGGCGAGGGGGGCGGCGCGGAGGAGGGGGAGGAGGGAGAGGGTTGAGAGCATTGTGTGTATGTGTGTAGTGTGTGTGTGTGTGGTTTGGAGGTGGGGGGTTAGGTTGTTTGTGGTAGGTAGGGTGTGAGTATAAAAAAGGATGTAGGAATCACTTTGCTTGGCTGGTATTAACCATGCGCGGTTTGAGGTCAATGGACTTGGAGAGGAGGAGAGGAGGTAAGGACTGCAGGAGAATGAGAATGAGAATGGTTATGAATATGGCTCGGAAGGCGGGAGATGGATGGCATGGGTGAGCTCACTAACTAGATGGTTAGCTAACTACTAACTAGTAACTAGCTAATGAAGCAGCGGAATCCCCTGATCTCTATATATGGCAGCATACGTTGCTGGTGGTACTTGGTTATCGAGCCTTTCAATAAACACAACGCTCCCTGACATGTTTGCTTCCAGCAACTCACCACCAGCTAATTGACCCATTGACCACGAGCTCCAGCAAGACAGCTGCATATACAGCCTCCAATGAGTGCTTGCTGTACATAGATAGCCCCTGAATTCCAGCGCAGAACTGGTCCGATTGATAATTTAGTCATCGGCATGTGCTTTCTAGAAACGATATGCTTGGGGGTGGATAGGTTTACCTAGAGGTTGAGGGAGGTGCAGAATGTATGCAGCATATCAATCCCTCCCGCTGCGTTGTGTTGCAGTGTGTTTATGTGGCTGGACTATGTCAAGACCGCTGGTCGCCCGGACACGGGTGTTTTTTGGCGGCCGCCAAAAGCTTTTCGCTGCCAGACAAGGGCTGATTTTGGCGGCCGCCGAAACTGCCGCTTATCTTCATCCAGGGGTGTTTTTGGCGGTCGCCAAAAGCTTTTTGCTGCTACTTGTCTTGGAGACCATGGCCAGAAAATGTACTACAAATACACCCAGCCTTACTCCCTGCTGCTCGGAATTCCCATGATGGCTGGGTTGATCGATGTATGTATGTATGTACATACATACATTAATTCCTGTCGTTCACTCGGCTCTATATATGACAACTACCCTCAAGTTCAAGTTTCTAGAACCCCCTTCCTCCCCTAGCGCAACCCCTGAGTCTCATAAAGAACTCGAAATCCATGCAGCAAGCAATGCCAAGAAGAATCAACAGTCACCATTCACTGCGCGCAAATGTCCGTTCTGGCACACCGTGCGTCGTATCCTCCCCGGCCCATTGGAGGTTGGCGGCTGAACTCAGAACTGGAAGAAATGGGTAACTAGTTAGTCTAGGCATATGTTGCTGCTTTGCGCACCCGTTGAGCAGGGCCGGATAATATTTCATTCCGGGCTTCCAACGGACCCCGCCGCGTTCCTTCACAGGATCCTTTGCTTGCCGGCTTATCTGATGAAAACTGCCGGGTCGGATCATACATACATTCCATACATACATACACCCCACTGATGGATACGGCGTATGGTATGTCTGTATGGTATGATATGGAGTATGTATGTATGTTCTTTTCGCCGTTTCAAAAATTTCCTCGCCTCCGCGTATGTATGTATGTACGGATCCATATCGTGGTTACATACTGTACTTACCACTAGTTTTGTACCCTTGTCAAGCCACGCGAATTTTACCGCGCTATTTGATCAGATAAAAAATTTTCTTCCTTCTCCGCTTGCGTCAACGGAGGAAGGGAACGGGGGAGGAGAGGGGCTGGCTCTTTTTTTTTTTTTTTGTTGTTTTGCCTTTGTTGTTCTGTGCGTTTTGTGGCCCCACCACCCACACAATATTTACCCCCCCAGCCGAAACTGTTTAGTTGCCCCATACATGATACAACAAAACTGCATGCGCGCTTTTTCCGTACTGGCTATACAGAGCGGAGGGTGGGTGGTACGATGAGCAGGCACACAACCCCGGGCCGATTGATCGTGGCGAGGCGAACAGGTTTCAATGCGCACCCTGGTGCTGTCCGCTGCATTTTAGTTCAGACCCATATCGCGCAATTGGAGCCGAACTCGGGCATGGCGTTTACTCAAGCTGGAGCTGATTATTATGGCAATTGCCTGTGCGATTGCGGAATTGGCACTTCCGCGGATAGATAGTCTTTTCATAGCAGGCGGCTGAGGATGTTAGTCTGTATGACTGGGAACCTGATAGTTGGCGCTGGATAGACGACCTCCCTGCTTTCTGACCACAGAGGATGTGCATACCTGCAACGTGCGTTGACGAGGGATGGCCCACCATAGCGTGGTTGGCCGGGTTAATCCGGGTCACGGCCCCCATAACACAGTACCTGCTAACTTTAAACGATCTGATAACTCGCGCGGCAAAGTGGGATCCTCAGAGAGGTAAAGACAAAGTCCCGCAATCATACAGTCTTACCGGAGGATTGCCGAGCAGCCGTGGAGTGGCCTGATTGATAAAAATTTTAATCTTATCAGATCAATCTAGTTTCGATGGTTTGTGGGAAGGATGACGAATGGATGAGACAAAATTGAGAGTACCAAGGGACAATGGAAAAAGCAAAAGAAAAACAGCTCAACTGATCCGGTTATCAGATGGATAAGATTAGATGTTCCGCTGTGCGCCATGGCGTGGTGTGTTCTGTATTGTTGTATGGTATATTACTGGAGCACTGAATTTCAATACCATAAAATACACATCAGTTTGGGTGGAAACGTTCTGTATTTTTCCGCTGGGGTAAGTATGAGGGAGGGCTTTGAACCGGCTGAAGCTCGTGCTTCGGCAATGGAAAATGGAACCGAGGGGAGCAGGAATATCTCTGGACGCGTTCTCTGCGCCGCGAGTCTGAGAAATCCAGAGCTCGGATGGAGCCCCATAGCTGTAACTGACGTAGGGATTAGGCTGAGGTGTGACCTTTGGAGCCCGGATCCGAAGCTCTTCCTTCTGTAAACCATTTGAACCCTTTGGACAATTGAGAGTTCGGTATCTTTGCACCTCCTGCACCCTAAATAGAATTGTAACAGCTCCATGACAATGAGCTCCTCCTCTGAAATGCGCGACCTCCCGCTCGTGCGCCTCCCCGAGCCATACAAGACAAAGTACGAACTCTTCCAAGCTTCTTCCGGGCCCAATGGACGGATCTTTCAGCTTCGATTGTCCAAAGACCAGAATAACGGCGCGGTAAACCCTCCCGAACCTCTGCATCATGATCTGCTATATTTTAGCGAATTGGTTTCCAGCCCACAGGCTGCTTTGCCATCCCAATCAGATAACACCGCTTGGGCGCGGGCATGCCGCAGCCTGGTTTCATTTGTGACTTGGGATGGTGCGTCAGCACCTACCGTCGGCCAGATATGGACGTTGGTTTATGGGATCTTGTCTCTAACGCCGTCTGAAGAGTCCTTCCGACTCTCTTTCGCCGGCGCGCAGAAAGATCAGCTGTGTGCAGAGCTCAATGCGACTGGGCTTTCCACGCCATTTCCCAGCGCTCCCAAGTCGCAGTCTGCAGTTCAGGATATCGTGGTTTCGAGAGCCGCCTTCTGGCAAGGCGCTGCATCGCCCTTTGGCACGCGGCCTGCTTGGGTTCTTGAGCAGCGCGGAAACAGCGCTCGGAGGTCATCATCGGACTATCCAGCTTTCCCACTCCAGTACACTCTGACTAGCAACCTCACCGATCGCCCTGTACATGCCCAACATCCTGTCCGCCCCGCGAAGCCAGCTCGTGGTGCGCCGATTTATAGTCGATATATTCCGCATCTGGACGAATTCTTTTCCATGGACCATCTTGACTATACGAACCCGACACACCTCGATCTGTTCCACAAATGGCAAAACGACCCTCGAGTGGCAGTGAATTGGAATGAAACCGGCACGCTGGAGGAGCACCGCGAGTATTTGCGCAAGATCGACGAAGATCCCCATCAGATGGCCGTCCTGGCTAGATTCGATGATAATTACTTTGCGTATTTTGAAGTATACTGGGCCAAGGTATGTATTGCGTGTGCATCTGGAATCCCCCCGTCTCTTGAACCGCGTTCCCCGCTCTTCTACCTGCTGCATCAGATGTCACTAATGCAATATCCCCTTCCTAGGAGGATCACATGGGAACATATTATCCCGCTCTAGACTGGGATCGTGGCCGACACTCGCTTGTTGGTGATGCACGATTCCGTGGACCTCACAGAGCCATGGCCTGGTGGACGAGTCTGATACATTACATCTTCCTTGACGAGCCACGGACGACCTGTGTAGTTGGGGAGCCAAAGGCAACCAATGGGCCAGTTCTGGGATATGATGCGGCCCATGGCTTCCATGTTCACAAGTGGGGAGATCTGCCGCATAAACGGTCCGCGATGGTGAGATGCGAACGCGTGCGGTTCTTTGAGGTGGTGAATTTTGGCAGCGTGACGAGCAACGGGACGGCGAAGCAGAGCAAAAGTAAACTGTGATTGTATGTTAGGAAGCAAATGACGAAGAATGAATTGATATGTTTTGTTTTTTAGTCTTGGTCGTTGTTGTGGCTGGCGGGGATTACGTAATCAGGGGATGTCAGCCTCCATTTTGACCTCAACTCTTCCTTGACGTTATTTCTTCTATATGACGGTCTATGTTTTGCGTTATGCATGGATATATTTGGTACATTCAAATCGTTCTATGGCATGACTATTGGTTATCCCTTCTCGACCAGCATTTTCCCAAGATCTCTCAAAACTTGCTTCTGCACTTTTCCACTCCCCGTCTGAGGTATGCCTGCTGGTAGCCTCTTATCAGACCCGAATACAAAGACGTGTTTGGGTGCTTTGTGTCTTCCCAGCCTTTCGCGAGTCCAATCCCGCAGTTCATCTCCAGACGGACACGTCTGGCTGTCTTCTAATTCCACAAAGGCCGCGACCACCTCTCCATAGTGTTTGTCAGGAAGCCCGACGACTGCAGCGCGGGAGATGGCTGGGTGTGCCATGAGACGTTCCTCGATTTCCAGAGGATAGATATTCTCTCCGCCCCGGATAATGATGTCCTTGAACCGGCCCGTGATGCTGCAATATCCCTCCGAGTTGAACACAGCTTCATCTCCAGTCCGCAGCCATACCGTTCCGTCCTCGTCTTGCATCAGCGATTCGGCGGTTTTGGTTGGATTCTCCCAATATCCCTTAAATATTTGATATCCCGACATGCAGAGTTCTCCCCGCTCCCCAATCTTTACCGTCTCTCCGGTCTGCGGGTTGATGATTTTCGCGCTCGCGTGTGGCAGGACTTTGCCGACAGTGGTTAGCCGGGTGTCGATCGAATCACTTGTGAATGCGTTGAAACATGTTGGCGAAGCTTCTGTCAGGCCGTAACTGCTGGTGAACTCGGTCATGTTGAGCTCGTTCCACAATCGCTTCATAAGCGGCCGTGGAACTGGTGCGCCTGCTATTATCCCAGTGCGCAACTGTGAGCAGTCAAAATCGGCTGGTCTTGGTAGAGCTAAGATTGATTCGAACATGGTGGGAACTCCATGAAGCGCCGTGCATCTCTCATCTGAAATTGCCTTCAGGACAGCCTGTGGGTCGAATGTTTCTCCTGGATATACGATTTTCGCGCCATGCGTTATGCAGGCGAGGAGGCCGAGAACCAGTCCAAAACAGTGGAATAATGGCGGTGGACAGCAAAGGATGTCGGACTCTGTGAAATCCATGCGATCCCCGATAAACCTCGAGTTATTGATCAAGTTACTAGATACGGATACAGATCAGCATGACCAGAAGATATAAAAGAAATATCCGGGAATCTTACTGATGAGTTAACATTGCAGCCTTCGGATTCCCTGTTGAGCCGCTTGTGAACTGCAAATTGCAAACATCGCCTGGCGAAAGGATGTCTTGCCGTCGTTGAATAGCATTTCTAGGCACTGATTCGCCAGCACGGATAATGTCTTCATACGTCCCAAAATTTCGGGAATTCCCTTGGATAACTATAGTTTCTTCGAGATTGGGGAGTTGTTTTGAAATATCAGGCGAAGCAAGCTCGTCTAGCGCGCCCTCAAGGCTGTGTCGTCCGATTTCTGGGACAATGAAGAGCAATTTGCAAGCTGTTATCCGTCAGTGCTTTCCTCGATATCAACATCAAAGTTTGGATGAGGAGCGAAATTTACCTGTGTGTTTGAGAGCATACATCAATTCCGTCTTTGTATATGTGTTGTTGATGACAACCAAGATTGCACCAACCCGGGCTGCTGCAAAAAACAGAGACACATACTGTTCGCAGTTTCCGGCCATAATCCCAATCCTGTCTCCTCGTTGAATTCCTTTGGCTAGAAGACCTCGCGCGACGCGTTCGCTTTCATGTTCCAGCCGCCCATATGTCCACCTCGTCCCTGTCCAAGGCACAACAAGACACTCAAGATCACGATATCGCAGGCATTGGAATTCAATCAATTCCCCCAATGTCATCTCCCAAAGAGACGGTTGGGTAGGCCCTTGGACAATTGATAGCCTCTTTCCATCTTCTCGAATGATGGACGACTGAATATGGTTCAATGTTTGTTGGAGCCTCCATAGAGGGGTCTCGTTCGATCTGGATACTGCAGTCATCGTTGATACTTTGTCTCTCTCAAATCGGCGGAATCTCAACAAATGCTTCAATATCGCATACCTCCTGCCGCGACCGAGTTATACTTTTAGCATGGCTGGAATGACATGAGGTAATGCATCCGCCTGGACTCCATGTTGGTGGCCGTTGTGGGCTCCAAATTGAGCGCAAATCCGAGGCAGACAGCGTTCCGATTTCGCCACGATTTACTTTCCCGGCGAATTCATAGCGGGTGTCTCTGGCGACTACGGCAAAACACCGCGGTGGAGGCCGCCTAGGTATCATCCCAATTTACAAAAAGTGGACACAACGAAAACGCGATGAAGACATCTAATCAATCAGATAATCTTATCAACCCCCGTAAGAACCAAGGGAAGGTTTGTACTAGCGCATTTCTTGGCTAAAGTTACGGGATATACGCTCGGTATCATATGGAAATATTGAGGTACGGCGTAATACCGGGTCCAACAGGATCCACCCCTGCTTCACACCTTCAGACCACTTCCCTGGCAAACTACATGGAAGCATCGCTGCAATTCCCGTGACGGTGAGGCTTGTTGGGCACCAAGGACAGGCATGATTTACGGTGGCCCGACGTCGGGTTTTTTAGGCTTCAGATCTCTGCAGAACCTTCCAAGGTATTTCGGTGTCCCGCCGTGACAATTTTGCAAACCAAGGTTTGATTCAGGCCCGGCTTTACTAGGCGATGGAGCCGGAAACCTTGTTGATGCGGATGACAAGTGGGCTGGTGTGCTGATGAGGGTTATCTGATTCCTGGGAAGCATCGGACGATGTCAATAGTCTTCTGGGCCGACATTGTTTTCCTCCTGAGGAGCTTGCGCTGACTTCTTCATATACCCTTTCCATACCGTCTTTCTATTCTCGTTTTTCTTAAGTTCAACTTGACTGTACACCGTTGATATTTCTTATTTCCATTCCCCCACCTTATCATATCCTCCATGGAGACAGTACTCAAGAACAACAGCTCCCGACAACGGGAAGCTATGGTTACCCCCGAGAGCAGTCTATCAAAGAGCTCCAGCGGCAGCGGAGAGCATGACATTATCTGTGTCGGATTCGGCCCCGCGGCTGTTGCCATAGCCATTGCTATGCAAGATCGTGGCATCCAGCGACGCGTACTCTTCCTGGAGCGACAATCGGAGTTTGGCTGGCACACTGGCATGCTGCTCCCCGGCAGTAAAATGCAAATTTCCTTCCTCAAGGACCTCGCAACGCCACGAAACCCCCGCTCCCACTTCACATTCCTCAATTATCTGCACCAAAAAGACCGCCTCGTCCACTTCACGAATCTTTCGACACATACACCTTTCCGGGAAGAATTCAACGATTACATGAAATGGTGCGCTTCGCATTTTAGCAACTGCGTTCAATACGGACAGGAGGTTGTTAGTGTAACTGCTGCCGAGACGAGGCCTGGTTGGCCAGCCGAATATTTCAAGGTCGTGGCTCGTGACCTGCAGTCTGGAGAGCTTAAAGAGCTATCAGCTAAGCATGTCATTGTGGCGAGTGGCGGAGAATGCGCCATCCCTCAGGGGCTCTCGAAACAACCGCTTCCCAAAACAGTCATTCACTCTTCCCAATATATGTCTGTCGTCCCCAAGCTTCTCGAAGAAAAGAATGCCTCCTACCGTTTCGCCGTCGTCGGTGCAGGGCAGAGCGCAGTGGAGATTGCCGAAGATATGCAATCAAGATACCCAGATTCCAAAGTCAACATTATCGCAAAAGCCTCTGCGCTGAAGCCTAGTGATGATAGTCCATTGTGAGTTTGCTTTTTATCTCCCATTTCACCGCTCCTCTATTCTTCGCATGATCTAACATATTACTAGTGTCAATGAAATTTTCGACCCAAGCAGTGTTGATGGCTTCTATGCCCTTAGCCGCTCAGCACGCCAGGGCGTTCTCCTTGAGAACAAAGCAACCAACTACGGTGTTGTCAGACTACACCTTATCGAGTCGGTATACGAAAAACTATATCGGCAGAAGTTCCTAGACCCCAACCCCCGCAACTGGCCACTACGGTTGGTAACCAACCGTGAAGTCGTGGGCTTGAACCAATTGCCATCCCCCGCTGCCAATCCCCAGGTCGAGCTCCAACTAAAGAATGTCCAAACTGGAGATCTTGAAAACGCCGGCGAGAAATTTGACCTGGTTGTCCTGGCTACTGGTTACAAACGGAATCCCTTTAGTAGCATGCTGAAGCCCCTGGAGGGCATCGTGGAGCCTCCAGCGAACGGAGAGCAATATCTTGTTGGCAGAGATTACCGATTACAATTCGGCCAAGGAAAGGTCAAGCGTGACGCTGGAATTTGGCTTCAGGGATGCTGTGAAGACAGCCATGGGGTAAGTTGTTTCCACCCCGACGCTTACGCTTCTGGTGGCTGGTTTAACTAACTACATTCTGCAGTTGAGCGACACTCTTCTCTCAATCCTTGCGGTGCGCAGTGGTGAGCTGCTTGATTCTATCTTTGCCAGTGGCAAACGGTCGGAAGACTACGCGCGGCTGTGAGGTGGCTTGATG
The DNA here is from genome assembly GCA_032988985.1 of Emmonsiellopsis sp. PD_5. Taxonomy (NCBI): domain Eukaryota; kingdom Fungi; phylum Ascomycota; class Eurotiomycetes; order Onygenales; family Ajellomycetaceae; genus Emmonsiellopsis; species Emmonsiellopsis sp. PD_5. The sequence goes on along the minus strand of JANTQI010000082.1, from coordinate 105,974 downwards.
TGGGTGGGGAAGTGAAAAATTTGGGAATCCCGGGGCCAATATGTGGCCTCCTCGAACTCTGCAAGATATGCGGCAGGCAGTGGGAATCTATTCCCGCGCCCGTAGCTCTGGCATCCAGTCTCCCGGCGGACACTACGTCCTTTGGGAAACTTACATTGCATGCGGCCATTTAGACGTTGGCTCAGCTGGCCGACCATATACGACCACAAAAAGAGGGGACGGCGAAGATTTCTTTACAGGAGTACTTATTATGTATATTGCTCGGTGTTTTGTTTTATTATATACATTTTGTCTTTTCCTACTCCGATCTATATCTACAATTTAGAATCATTACTCTGCTGTTTCCCACTTAGCAACAACGCCCTCCCATCCGACAGCACAACTTTCTCCCCAACCTTAACCACAAACCGTATCTCAGTTAACCTTTCCTCCCCTTCTCCCACATCCGCTTCCACCATCCCCATATCCCACATGTGAATATCTAACTTATCACCAGGTCTCACCGGCGCAGCGAACCGCGCTTCAAAGTCTCGCAAATTGCCGGCTTGGCTATCTCCATACCTAGACAAGATTGCCTGCGCGGCAACGTTCCAGCTAAATAGGCCGTGCATTATGATACCGCCATAGCCTAGGGATTGGCCTGGTTCTGGAGTAGCATGGAGCGGGTTATAGTCGCCATTGAGGCTTGAATGGGTATGCGGTTAGTATCAACGGGGAAAGGGAAGGGGGGTGGGTAGGGGCGAGAATTGAATTACCGGTACAAGTGAGCGGTCTGTTCGTTTGTCTGGAACGTTGCAGCTGCATCAGGACCTCGGGATGAATCAGGGGGAGGGTATCGTATTATCTTCGGACCTGCTCCCATCATTATTAGCTGCTGTTTACCAATCCCTCCCCCATTCAATCCAGCTACGAAAACAAAACTCACCCCTCTCACCCCCCCACCCCCCCGCCCCCTTGAAAAACGCACTCTCCCACGCACGCGTATACACCTCACCACTCTCCCTCTCCCTAAGCACATGCTCCAGCTCCATCACCGTCCCCTTTCCGGCGCCCTTATCATAGACTCCTAGCACTCTGGAGTGGATTTCCCACGTCTTGCCTTGGCTGGTGGGGGGCAGGGGGCGGTGGAATGTTATGCGCCGCCGGCCGTCGACGGCTACGGACCAGTCTAGCGCTGGACAGCCGGGGGGGAGGGTTCGGGAGGCATTGCGGGAGAGGAAGTCGATGGTGGAGGGGGAGGTGTGTTTGAAGGCTGTAAGGGGGTTAGTTTTTGTGTTTTTAGGAGATGGTGGAAGGGGGGTTCTGGTTGAGGTGAGGTGACGTACTTAGGACTATGGGGTATGTTGGGAAGACTTGGAAGTTTGGATGGAGTTCCTATGTAGAGCAATGATTATTAAATTAGCAGAGTAGAAGAAGGAAGGGAGGGAATTCTAATTGCATTATGTATCTAACTATTTATTTGCTCTGCTATATAGCTAATTAATTAATTGGGTGAGGAATGGATGGATGGCTTACATAGAGAAAATGAAGCTCGCCCTTTGCGCGACATCCAATGGAGTTTGCGAATAGCAGTACATCCCGTTTCAGCCATGAGACTTCTTGGGGCGGATATGCGAATTGCGGGATAGTGATTGGCATGGTGTGTTTATCTTTGGGAATTGGGGATATTGGTATAGGGGTAATAGGAAGCAGTCAACAATGAGTTAATAGAGCTACTACTGTGTATCTCCTGCTTTCTGCCGCCGAGGATTAAGCGGCCAGGCAGGCAGTGGGCTGCTGGCCAACCAGTCACTGATTGATTCACTGGGGCGGCTCGGACAACTGCAAGGAACGCGGAGTGGGATCTAGGATCAAGGTTCAAAGATTTGTTTTCTGGTTTCCTTTTTTTCCTCTTGATATACATTGTTTCACATTGTATTGATGGAGTGGTGTACTGTACGTATGTATGTATTGATTACATGCGTAAGTTACAGTTCCATACCCGTTATCTGATCCGAAACAAAAACAAAGTTTCCACGTTTCGGATCAGATAACTTTAATACGCATTGAGTTCCTGACGTATGGTAAGTTTCGTCGTATGAACCAGTAATACGACCGAAACCACGCCAATTGACTTTTCATCACAGTGGGGTGTCTGTTTTCAACAATTATCAGATGCGCATGCAATGGATTTATTCCGGTTCCAGACCGTCAAAAAAATCTATTCCTCCGCCACATGATCATCTAAAATCTATTCTATGTAGCTACGGATGTATGTATTCTTGACCGCCCTCAGGAAAACGTTGGATACCCCCTACCCGCCCACTCCTCAAACCTCACCCCCCCAGCCGCAGCCGGCATCTTGACCATCAGCGGAACCTCAACGTCAGAATCTTTATGCGTCAGCGCCGGACTGAGCACCGCGCTCTCTGAAAGCCTCTCGAACCCGAGCTTCGTGTACAGCGGCAGCCCAGCAGCGCTTGACTCGAGGTATACCGGCAGCTGCAGCTTCTCGCCCACGTCTAGACCCCATTCCACCAGTAGTTTGCCGACGCCGCGCCGTTGGTGGGATGGGTGGACGGCTACGAACATGCAGTCTGTAGGGGTTTGGTTTAGTTGGTTGGAGTACGGAGGGAAGTAGGGTAGATAGATAGAATAGAAATACATACAAACATGCCTCTGCGCCCCCAAATACTTCTCCCTCTTCTCCCAAAACCTCTCAAAAAACCCATCCGCCCGCTCCCGCTCCTTACCCTGCAACCACTCAATGGCTGGCTTCTTGCGCTCCTCGTCTGTCCTCTCGCGCCAATATACATCCCACACTGCCATCCCGACGATTTCCCCCGTTGATGTGTCTACACATTTGATTGTGTGTTGCATCGTGACTGTGTGCCACCATTGCAGCGTGGCGGGGGTGTGCAGTTTGCGGAAGTCATCGGTGATGCCGCCGGGATAGAGGATGTCGAGGATTATGTCGTTCGCGAAGGCGGCGAAGTAGGTGTCGTAGACGCTGGTGAGGTCGGAGATGGTGGCGGGGAGGACGATGAGGCCCATTTTGGTTGGAGTGTTTTTTTATTTTGTGTAGATTGAGGGGTAGATGGAGGGGTGGAGGGGTACTTAGAGGGGAGAATGGGCTAAATTATAGTGATGCTTGTGGAGGGGTTTGAGATGACGATTGATAACGACAAGGAAGGAAATGGAGAGCTGGCACATTTATTATCCAATACACTTCGGCTTTATTTTATGCAAGGAGACCTCGTTTATCATTTACTTTACGGTACCAATGCTGTGTGGTTTACTCCACCTGCTAATGGGAGTGCTAGTCCAGGTACCCGCAACAGGTCACTCGGAATCTGTTCTTCCCGGACACAGGATATCGAAGAACTAGATGATGGCATTGACGAAGTTGAGAATTTTTATGATCATTTGACTCATTATTAGTTACTAAAATATTACTGAATATATTTTTTGATGACAAGAGATGCCATGGCGAAGAACGGGATCATAGCCAATTGACTCCCAAAATACGGACAAAGATACAAGATACAACGAAAGAACACACCCATTGTAGTGATAAAGGACAAAATGCTGCAGAAGAACATCCCGGACCCCAATCGCATAAACTCCCCTCCGAAATTTGGATATCCCATGCTATACACTGCTCCCTTCCTAAGGACCTCAGTTTCCTCTACAGAAACTACGCCAGACGCTGAAGTTTTTGCACGCCTGAGGGGGAAGTCCTAAATAACACGACCCCGGACTTGCTTGAAGTCCTTCACCTTGATGTCTCTCCACATGGCGGCACCGGCGAGGGAGATGGCCAACACTGCCGTGCCACCAATCAGCATAGCTTTCTGCGCGTCGCCATAAGCCTGGTTGATGGCATCTCTGGCGGGGCTTCCGACAGCAAATGATTTTTGAACCTTCAAATCGCCGTAGATCGTCGTCAGGTTTGCTTGTTGCTCCGCTGGCAAGTACTCGCCGAGTTTCTTGGGGAAAACTCCGGTCCAGATAGCGGAAGCAATAGTCAGGCCAATGGCGCCGCCAACGTTGGCGAACATAGATTCAAGAGCTAGAACAACGGCAACGTACTGGTGGGAGGTGGCTGCCATGACGGCCATTTGCTCGGTGATGACGATTGTTCCGCCGGCAAATGCGATGAAGATCTGGCACATGATGATATATCCGATATTCACGTCTGGCTGACGGAAATTGATCATAAGACCGACACCCAAGATGGTCAATGGGACACCGAAATAAACAGCGAGCCACTTGAAACGTCCGGTCCATCGAACCAAAATACCAACGATAACCGACCAGAAACAGGAGCCAATGCTGTAAATGTTGGCAATGTAGCTCGATTTTGTGATATTCAAATCATTCACAACCTGTAGGAATGAGACGAAATAGGCGTCCCAGATGTAGAAACTGACGAAGACGGAGGCGGCAAGAATACAGGCGCCAAGGACGGTTCGATCGACGAGAAGGTTGAATGGGATGAAGCAGACGGGGGCGACGTATTTCTCGTAAAATCCAAAGCCGATTATCAAGAGGCCACCGAAGATGATCATGCAGATGATCATCGATGATCTCCACTGGTCGGCTTGATAGGAGTAAAGACTGAATGGGAGAAGGAACAAGGCCAAACCGCCGGCGAGCAGAAGGATACCGATAACATCGAATTCGATGAAGTAGTACTTGGCCGACTCCATAAACGTCCGGTTGCTTTTTTCCTCGGACACGAGCCCCGCCTTCTTAGCCTTGTTGTAGTTGTAGGCAAACAATGCCCAGAGAGGAAGTGTAACGGCTGGGGTAATGATGGCAAATGCACCATACCCCCATCTGAAGCCGGGACCGTTGAGGAAAGCAGTTGCGAGTGGCCCACCGACCCAGACGGTGGCAATATACGGCGACGAAACGAAGGCAAACATGAGAGCTCGATTCTTCAATGCCGAAGTATCGGCAATGAAAATGCCAATGGTGTAGGTCAATCCGTTATATCTAGAAATACAAGGCAAACTATTAGCTATCGAGCGTAGAAGAATGGTCTCTGGAGAACAGACTTACCCGACCCAGTAGAAAACCTGGGCGGCGGCATAGGTTTGGACGTTGTTACAAGCTGCCATCATGATAAGGCCGATGGTAATGAAAACCACCATCAAGAAATAACCTTGTGGTCTGCCCCAGATATCAAGAATCTTGGCGAGAGGAAGCTTGAAAAGACCTCCGATCAGATTCGACATAATTGACGTGGTGGCCGTCAATGAGTGCAGGTAAAAGGAGCTCGTAACGTAGGGCGTCAAAGCAAAGGACATTCCCTGCTGCATTGTATCCACAAACGCGATACACCAGATCCTAGGGAAGTGTTAGCGGAGAGAAAATGGGGGTTATGGAGTTTACCAAGGTAAGCACAAGTACGTACATGACATATGCGGCGATAAGATGATTTCTGCTCCAGACCTTGGTGGTGGCCTCGATCTTCTTCACACCGGGCTGCGCCTCCTGGGAGATGGAGTCATCATCACTGCTGTTCGCTTGATACTGAGGGTCGACTCCAGCTTCCTTGTCGTCCGGGTTCTGGGGGGATTGCTTCTCGGCCACAGGCTGATCGGCCTGGGGTCTCGCGAAGAAGGCCCTCATGATGAGGAGGGAGAGGGGGGAAGGTCAGGGGTATGAAGGGAGAATACTGGGAGCGGGACACAACAGGAAAAGACAAGATAGCTAGAAATGCGCCGGGGATCAGCCATCTTAAAGGTGTTTGGAGAGTTGGCCTGGAGCCGCCGTCTGCCGCCATGTTCGCAGCGAACGAAGCGGAGTGGGGATAGAACCATGGTATCGGTTGGTATTGATGTATGTATGACACAATACCTGGCGTGGTAAGGTGTAAGGTTTGACAATACCGTACAGTACCGCCCTTTTGCCGCGTTTCCCATCTGATAACGCAAGATTGATAAGATTAAATCCTTGGCTGTCCCCTCCGCCGAGTGTTTAGGCCTGGATCTAGAAAAATGTGAGCACGTTTTGGACCAACAGGAAGCGCCGTACCGTGTTTTCTTTTTTCTTGCGCCCGTGGAAGCGGTGGTTCTCGCTTGTCAGAGCTGCTAAGTCGCGCCGGAAAATTCCGCCCCAGCGGCTAAAACATGGCTCCAGCATTAACCTTGGTCGCACCGTGACAACCCCTAGGATTTCTGGCGTTGGGCGGCATATGGAACAAGAAAAATATTCCCAACAACAATGCAGTTCCGTCATCAGTGTTGATGGTTAGCGAACAAAACAAATCCCTGTCGTCTAGGCCCGATCGTGGAAGTTACGTTGAAAAAAACTTGAACGATGTGGGATCCATTGGCACTCGAGAATTCTAGACTTGGGTTTGTGCCAACCCACACATATGAAAGAGTAGGCACATATCAGTCAGATGACTATTTTGGTCATACATTTGACTAAGATTTCGAGTTTCAGTCATGTCTCTTCTGTTCGTCTCTGTCCAATTGTCCAATTGCCTTCTACACTTGAGACTAGTATCAAGGGCCACTATGGTGCTCGAAGTGGCGCATAGGTTCCTAGAGCTCTCTGCCAGGGGAATTCCTCTCAACACGAATTGCTGTTTGCCCTACAACCGAAGTCTCGTGATCAACGTTAACTCCTGAAACGCCCTCGAATTTGACTTGCAAAAGGACGTACAGCACGGATATTGTCTGGAGATAGTGAGTTGAATAGACCGAATGTTCAATGACCCTGCCAGCAATGATTCGTCTTATCCCTCTATTGTATCATCCCAATTTTCCTTCATCATGTCGGATTCCGGCGTGGACGCGCATGGGGGTCTAAGGAAAGTCTATCCCACTTGTAAACCCTGGTGTTGCTGGTGATCATAGAAAGGGGCAAATATGCTGGATGGAGTAGTGCCTTCGCTGCCATTTCCACTTAAATATGCGGTCATATCGTCGTGCAGAATCCAACTCTACATTCGAAGCTGCGTAAATCGGATATTGTTGGAGGTTGTAGGATTTGGCCCGCATAACTCCCACCAATTGGCATGAAATTGAGAGGTTAGCACTGATGACACTGAAGCAATAAGTAGAAAGGATTGCCAGAGTAATATTTGGCGCTGGTAGGGTAGTCCGCTTTAAGAGGCAGTGAGCCAAAATGAAACTGGATAGGGGTAAATAGAGATGATATTGGGCGCGGCATTCCAGTTCGTATATGACCAGCCCCCCATGAGATCCAGCCCCTGTACTCTTTAGACAGACAGACGCGGCTCTGGCAGAAATATGTTTAGCATAACGTTCAGTGGTCGTGATTAGGCAGTGGGAATGTTGAATCAGATCACCAACAAACCAATTAATAGAGCCGGAGGATAAAAATAAAGACGGCAGGGGGGATGGTATTTATATGGCGCTAAACCCCTTTCGGCCATTTCGTCGGCCAAGCATGCCAAGCTTTGGCCAACCTCCGCTGTCCATCTCGACAACGTCCAACCTTCATCCTCAAAAACACCCAAACATGGTGAAACTGGGAACACCAGCCACAGGCTCTGCATGCTAATCATATTGGATTCTATGCCTTGCATTCAACATCACCAGGGGATAAGCTTTCCATCCATGTGCATGGTCCATTGCTCAGCCAGTTGTCGTGATGTCCGGGCTCAGGTCTTGGCCATTCTTATTTCCTGATCGGGTTAATTTTCCTTATGCCACTTTTCATCATAATGTTGAGCTCCTACGGCAGATCCGGGATGGCAGCGAAAAGATTTATTGAAGAGCTTTGATACGGCCTAAATATACCAAAGTCTCCTGGCATGCTTGCCAAAAGTGGCCATTATGTGGCAATCGAAATTGAGGCGCAGCGTCCTGCACATATATCGAGAAGTGGATTGACGCCATACTGAGAGCTGTGGAAGTTCAAATCCCGCCATGATGGGAGCATATATAAAGGATGAGAGAAGGCCAGAGATGCTGGCATAAATCTCATCATTTCATACAGCTCGATTCGCACACATACCTCCAGATAAGACGAGACACTAGCCATCATGCCGGAACTCACAGCTGAAGGTAAACTCCCTGCCCGCAGTCCCTCGTTGTATAGTGGCTAACATTACCTATAGACCTGTATCACTACTCCCCAAATAAGGGGGTAGCTATCTTCTTCGCCGTCGCCTACGCTCTCTCTGCAGCTCTTCATGAGATGCAATACCGGTAAGACCACTCTGTACTCGGTCAAGCAGCGTTTTGGTTTCTCATATCTCTGAGCAGGTCGTCGAAACCCCAGAAATTCACCATCCCGTTGACGATGGGTGCAATCTTTTCAACTGTTGGTTTCGTCCAACGGGCGCTTATCGCCTCTGGAACGGGAAACCCCAAGACACTCTTTATCTTCTCAACGATGTTCATCCTAGGTGCTGGTCCAACATATGCTGGCGCAGACTATTTTATTTGCGGACGCGTATTTAGCTTTATTCCGTCCGCGGCACCAATATCTCCACTCCGCACTGTCCGTACATTCATCACCTTCGACGTGTTGGCTGAAATATGTGTTTGGGCTGGGGCGTCGTTGCTTGCTGGCGCTGGACCAAACGGGGCGACTCGGTATAAAATCGGCCTAAACTTGATTCGAGTTGCTATGATTACGCAGACGGTCCTGTTTCTGTCCTTTGTGGCTGTACTTGCGGTTTTCCACCTCCGTGTTCGTCGTCTTAAAGCGAAATGGGACGCTAGTGAGGGCGGCACACAGAGGAGATTCATGACCGTGGTATACTGCCTTTATGCGTCATCTATATTGATCATTACACGATCCGCATATCACATCGCAGGTATGTTCACACTTGAAAATGGCTTTTTATTCTCGGAACTCGTGTCGCGCTGACATCCTCTATTTCTAGAATCTTTCGTTCCAGAAAAGCACACCTTTCGCACAACCGAGCCACCCTTCCTAGTCTGTGAGGGAGCTGTCATGCTACTTAACACCGCCATGTTTAACCTTTTCCATCCTGGTCATATACTCCCGATCGACTCGAGGGTATATATGGATCTCGATGGAGAGGAGAGGGAGAGCGATGCCATCGGAGGAGCGCTAAGCGATCCGCGACCTCTACGCCAGAAAATCTTGGACCCATTGGATATAAAAGGGCTGCTTGCAAAGAAGAAGGATAGATCGTATGAGCCTCGGGATAGGGTAGAAATGGATGATGATCCATCGCGCAGGCTCGTGTCAGCCCCGAGTTAAGTGAGTTATTTGTCAGCCTTGATCCATATACTTCTCTTACGGTTTCCTTCCCCCATTCGCATAGACACGCTTTTTGGCCAACCTCTGTTCCTTCTATTTGTCATTTTTACTTTTTGCTTATGCGCCAATGTTTGATCTCGTTAATGTTTTAATCGTTCGTTGTTGGGGAGTGTAATAATAGATCTTTCTTGGAAGCCGGTGGCCTCCTCCTACCAAATATAGCTTCGATCCACATGTTCTGACACCTTTAACCTCTCTGTCTATGCAGATAAAATTTTCTAGATGGCGCTCAATCAACTAACATGGGAACCGGACAAATGGAGATGGAAAATATTGCAAATGGAAGAGAGTAAGTACATGAATTCGCATCGAATAGAGCCAAGAAAGAAGAAGAACACAAATCGAAAGCGAAAAGCCAAACATGAAAAACAGTCAGAAACGCGAAGAGTACCATTGCTTTAACCGGCTAACCTGCCTCAAGCACCGCTGCAACTGCCCCATCATATCTTCATTCCTCAATCAACTCAGTTTAGAAAAGGGGCGTGTTGAGATTGGTCACCAATTGTTTAAGACAGTCACCTATCTCATCGAGGATCGACTCTGCTTCCTCCTTCCACGACTCGAAAGTGACAACCTCAATACAAATGCTGTCGCCCTTGGGGAAGGCCTGGATCTTCCACTCCCGTAGCGGCTCGAGATGCGGATAAATGGTATCCATTCTGCTGTTCGCTGATAGGAATGCTAGGTTTTCGACATGCTCCACATCCTGATGCACCACAGAGTCGAACCAGTCCACAGTCTCTGGCCAGTCTGTGCAGTTTCTGACGATTTCCTTGAGTCCGATGCCTTCGAAACGGGTGCTGGAGATGTGCTGGTGTTGGACGAAGTTGAGGAGGTCGAGAGCGGTCCATCCAGGCTCGAACTTTACACGGACGGGAACGTATTGCCAGCATGGCCCCATGACCGCGTCGCAGTTGGGAAGGTCGATGTTGCGGCCAGTAACAACCTCTCCGAAAGTTACATCCTGGCTAGACAAGCGACGAGCCAAGCACAGTGCCCAAGCTGCGGATGGTAGGGTTGCGATGGTGATCTCTTTGGAGCGTGATGAGATATCGAATGTTTTATTTATGAAAAGGGATTTCTTGGAGAGAAGAGGGGTAGTCGGGCGCAAGACGGATAAAGAAGATCCCCGGAGCAAGTCGCGCCAGTATTGCATGCTCTTCGGGATGTTTTCACGAACGACGTGGTGGACGAAGGATGAGAATGGGAGCGCTTCTGGGACGGCTTTGCCTTCGTATAATGCTGCCAGCTGGCGGAGCAGAATGGGGAGGCAAATCTCATCATACTGAGCGTGGGATATGCGCATAATCAAGCAGCTACGCCCGTCGGAGTGTTGGATGAAGAAGAATTTTATGAACGGCGATCCCAAGGGCATTAATGTCTGCACATCCAGGTTGCAGAGCTGTTCCGCGAAGGATACCAAGTCTCCGTCGACCTCATACTCGACCAGAAGAAGCTGAAGTTCTTCAAGGACCACGCCGTAACAAGATCCGCTGGTCTTGACGAAGATTGTCCGGAGAATTTCGTTACGAGAGATGAGCTCTTGGCAGCTGTTGAATAGGCGGGAACGGTCGATTGCGGCGTCCAGATAAAAGAGCTCGTACCTTGCAGAGTAGCGAGGGAGGTTGATAGTTCCATCGACGGCGATTTCTTGGAGAGGACGTGTAGGCAGAACATCTGCGATCTTCCAACTTGCGTCCGCGAGAGTTGGTCTGATGGAATCTGAGATGAAGGAATCGACATCTGAAACATCGAGCGACGAGAAGGGAACTGTAGGTTCTGGTGCAGCTTGAACCGACAGTGAGTCCTGTGAGATATCCGCCATGTCGTAGAAGCTTCTGTGGCGGAAGACCTGTGCCACACTCAATTCAAGGCCTTCCATCCGTGCTTCCGAAACCAGCTTCATCGCACTGATGGAGTCGCCCCCGAGATCGAAAAAGCTGTCATTAAGGCCAACTTCTTCCTCCTCGACACCAAGCACGCGACTCCAAAGTTTCTGGAGCTTGCGCTGTTTGGTGGTCGTAGCAGGCAAAAGAGTTTTTCTATCTCGTTTCGCGGGTGCAGAGGTAGACTTGACGGCATCTTCCTTTTTACCCTTGAAAACCAAAGACCCATCGCCATTGTACTTTGCTAGTTGGCCTGTTTTATGAAGACGCGATTCCCGCCCTGGGGTGTCACGAGATCCAGCGAGAAGCCACCGAGTGCCAGCGATCGAAGAGGAAGTTGGCGCAAACTCCCCTTCAACTAGAAGCTCACCTATGGCACCGAAGGGGAGCAATCGTTCAGGATCCTCGGGATCTACAATCCAAGCAGCCGTTGCACCCGAGTAAGTTTGCCCTACAATAGCGGCATCGAGGCTGTTGGGTTTGATAGTATTGCTGAATCGCCATACCTCTGCTATATCTTCTTCTGTCAGGGCCTGCAGGGCACTGATCGGTGTAGTTGGCTCGCCGCAAAGGAGTTGCACCACTCGTCCGAATTGTTTCAAAGCTCTATCCATCTGAGAGACATCAATTGTGGCCGAATCGAAACTTGCCATCACCAGGAACCCCTTCGGATCCAAGGAGCATACCAACATGAGAGCATATGTGTTAAATTTCAACGCTTCACGCGCAGCATCCTCATCACCAGCTGGAACAAAGCCGTTAGCAGGTCCTGCTGCTACCTGCTTTGCCTCCTCTTCGTTCGTCGTCGGATGTATAACAATGCCTGTTCTCAACTCGCAGGCTTCTCGAGCATCAGGGCTGAGGCGCCTAATGTGCTGCAGACCTAGGTGTTCATGGGGGATCCGATGAACCGTTTGCTCATGGATGTCTTTCAGATATTCTCCAACTTGCGCATTCTGGTCCACCCGTATGCGTATGGGGATAGTCGTGATCATAGGTCCTTCGATTTTCTCGATGCCGACAACGGACGCGTTTCTTCCGGTCAGAGTTTCGCCAAATACGACGTCATCAGACGCCGTATATAAGCCTGCAATCAATGCCCAAGCACCTCTTATGGCTGTTGCGACGCTGGTGCTTGATGCCGATTTTTCAAGTGGAACGTAATGTTCCAGAAGCGACTGAGCCTGAGTCTGGTATCCAATCCAGGGGAGAGCGGGGAATTGCAAGCGGTTGGCACCCTCTAGCTGGTCCTTCCAGTATGATTTGGACTCGGCATGATTGAGACCAACAAGGTACTTGATGAAGGAATTGAAGGAAGGAGCATGTTTTGCTTCTAGCCCGTTATATGCCCTGTTGACACGTTCGACGAATAGTGGCATAGACCAGCCATCATAGAGGGCGTGGTGTATCGTCAGGACAAAGTGTACTTTCCCCGTCGTCTCGTTGGGAACAACTGCGAAACGGACCAGCGGTGTCCCGAGTCCCATCGCTTCGTCGCGATCTTTGGACAAGTATTCCTCTAGAGTGGGACCTGAACGCCACGAGATTCCATCCTTAACCACAGCCTGCATCAACCCATGGCCGGGAACTTGGACGATCCGGGTTCGCATAATTGTGCAGTCGGAGACGGCGGTATCGAAAGCCTTTTGTAATTGTTGGGCAGTTGGAAGGTCTGCAAGCTCCACCACGCGTTGAGCAACGTAGGCTTCGCTGACTTTAGCTGATAGAGCCATCAATCCCTCCTGAAGCGGCGTACAGGGATACACATCCACGACGCTTGATGGATCAAGGTCGCACAGTTTGGCTGTTTCAGTGCGGGCGGCATCCACTTCCCAGTTGGAGCCCAGCAAGGAAAATGGAGCTACTTCAGTGTCCGCGTCCGCGTCGACATGACTTAAAGTCGATGACATTTCGGATAAGGTTGGATATCGGAAGATGTCAGCAACTGTTGTCAATAGGTTTTCTGTGCGGGCGATGGCGACCAATTTCATTGCTAGTAAAGAGTCTCCTCCCAAATCGAAGAAATTGCTGTGCAGACCAATTTCTGCTTCTTTACCGAATAATTCCAACCAGAGTTCATGCAGTTTACGCTCCATGTCTGTCTGTGGCTCATCCTTTTGAACTGTGAATGACTTGAGTTTTATAAGCTCCTTTCTTGACATACCGGATCCGATGCTGCGCAGCTTCTTTCGGTCTGTTTTGCAGGAAACCAGAAGTGGCATTTCGTAGAGGGGGATATACGCAGCTGGCACCATATATCGCGGAAGCGCAACAGACAGGTCCTTATCCATGGTTTCCAAGGCCTGGCGGAGTTCAGGGGAGAATGACGCCACTTCGCCGTTTGACTGGAGTTTATCACCATTTGGCTCAGCGATAAAGGCTACCAAACTCGGCTCGCCACCTTTTCCACCAGGGATAATAACCTCTGCCGCAACAGTCGTGCCTGAGGGTAATCTGGTTCGCAGATGGTGTTCGACTTCTCCCAATTCTACACGCTGTCCCCGTAGCTTCACCTGCTGGTCACCTCGTCCGACGAAAACAATGCAACCTGATCCGTCAGGATCATATTTGACCAAGTCGCCTGTTTTATAGAATTTGCCATGTCGCCCCGGGACTCCCTTTGAGCCAGCAAGGAGCCATGTCGGATCTTGAATGAAAACTGTTGCAGACTTTTCAGGGTCTCCAATATATCCCTGGCCGACGATTGGGCCCTCAATAATGAGTTCTCCAATAGCGCCAATTGGGGACAAGCGATTATGATCAGCAGGATCAACTATCCATGTCGTGCCTCCGACACCTTTTCCAATGCTGGTATATGATCGATCAATGGGGATGTCGTTGTTGATAGTGCACCCAACTGTACACTCCGAAGGACCATATGCGATGATAATCTTTGTGTACCTGCCCCAGTTTGCAGCCTCACGGGCAGAAACAGACTCTCCACCAAGTCCGAGAACTTCGAGGGATGGTAGGATATCCGCTTCGAGGACTCTAGCAACAGATGGAGTCATATGTGCCATGTTGACCTTCATATTCCTTATTGCTCCGCTGAGGTTGTTGACACGGTCATCCTCCGAAGGCACGCAGACGCATCCTCCTTGTGCCAGTGTACAGAGCATACAATCAATGCTGACATCGAAAGCGTATGATGGGAAGTCGAGCACCCGGGAATGCGGTCCATAGCCTACAGCTTCTGCCCTCGGAAGCGCACCACTGGTGTAGTTGGTATGCGATATCACAACACCCTTGGGCTTCCCAGTGCTACCTGACGTGAAAATAATGTACAGAGTTGATGATCCAGGTACGGATGGCAGGACAGGTGATGATGAAGAGGTTGTGGAGCTTTCTTCCACTTGTTGGAATGTTTCATGGCTAACTGTGAGCATAGTCCCTCCAGGCAAAATTCGCGACCCGAGTTCTTCTTGTTTTTTGGAAGTTATCATGAGATCGGCACCGACCTCCGTCGCTATTGTCTGCAATCGCCCCTCTGGCTGGCTGGGATCAGTGAGCACCAAGGCACCACCAGCTTTCATGACTGCAAGCACAGCAACCACCGTCCACATTGACTTTTCGAAACAGAGCGGAATAGGTTTGCCAACGTTAACTCCTAGCTTGATAAGTCGTATCGCCAGCTGTGTCGAAAATCGGTCTACCTCGCCATATGATAGTTCACCATCCCATGAGACGACGGCAATGCGGTTGGGATCTTCCTGGGCCTTCTTGCTGAATATGTCGTGGACGCAAGTATCAATCGCTGGAGGTACCGTCGCGTTCCATTCCCATAACTCTTGCAGTTCATTTTGACCGATCTGAATCGCCTGCGCAACTGTTTGGTCCGGGCTCGAGACTATTGAATTAAGAATGTCCATGAATGCGTACGCATGGATTTTGAGCATGTGCTGAGATAAAGTGGCATGCTGTCCGCACTGTCGCAGAGATAAGAGTGGCTTAGAAATTTGGATTTCAAAAGCAAAGGCCAGCTACATGCTGTTAGTCTGTGATTCTTCTTGGTATCGAAAAGTAAAACTTACATCGGGGGTCCCCTCCGGCGAGTCAGCAACGTTCGTAAGGTAAACCGACTGCTCCTCCGCATATACTGGTTCGATGCCATTTGGTGTTTGGGTGGCGCGTTTCGATCGGAGGGTATCAAGTGTGTTGGATATGTTCTCGCTCTCCCCGGATATGAATTCGTTTATATTGCCAGCGAACTTGAGTATCAAAGGCGATCCTCCTTCAGCTGATGTATTTCTTAGTCCCCAGGCAAAATAGCCGTCTTCACTGAGGCCGCTGCCACGGGATAGAAGCAGTATCCATGCCAAAACCACGAGGTCAAGCTGATCCTCAATATTCTTCTGGTATAATTGCGGCTGCTCGAAGGAAATGGTATTTACCCCGCTATCTCTGGAAGCATTCGAGTGAGTCTTTCCATTGACGCCGTTGACACCATTCCCCTTTGCGCTCTCTTCGGGTAAATGGCCGTTCATGATGTTCTTGAATCTTGGTGGTATATGCTTCGTGAAGTGATCGGCCAGTGCTCGCATAATTCGAAAGATGCTGTGCCTCACTATCGCATGCTTTCCCGTCGCCTATGACACTATGTACCCTTGATCCCGCGGAAGACAAATTTTATACTTTGATCTCTAGCAATGTCCCACGCAAATCGCAATCCAAGCTCCGCCCGGCTTCTATTCCCAAGCCTTGTTCGACTCACAGCTTGTCACGAAGCCGTAGGGAATTTTACCGAATATCCTGAATGATGAAGTCATTGGATCACTGCATAGTTTCATCCATCGTCAAGGAGCGGAAGGTATGTAAAATACCAGGGGCCCCTCCGCGGTATGTATTTTCGGTGACCACCATTGTATATGCATACATACATACCTAACCCCCACCGGACGGGGATTTTGCAAAACAGTACCCATGTGGAAACATAGTGGTATTCATGCAGAGCTGGAGCGGTAAGGTAAGAACGTGATGCAGCAGTGTCCACCAGGCCCACTGATCCTATTCCTCCAGTTTTTTTTTTTTTTAGTCACGTTTATTGTGGATAGGAGTTGCTAAATTTCAGCAGATTCAGCAGCATCATTCAACTAACCCGGAACCAAGGATTGTCGACAAACTTTCCTAGAGCACAGAAACATTGGGTCGTTGGGGACTTGATTGCATCAGATAAGATGAATGCAATCTCCGGCATCGGTCAGCTCTGGTTCCAAATAAGGTTATCTGATCCGTCCTATGTGGGGCTGGTATTGTCGGGTATTCATTATTTCCTCGCGTGGCTAGGGACAGTTTAATACGAACCAAATTTACCCGCGGTATTGACAGATAGCCGTGGTATTTCATGTGAAATACAAATCTGATAAGATGCGTTCTGGCTTGGAAAACACTCCCCACCCATTCTTACCGTGCAAAACCACTAAAAAACAACATATGACCTCGGGAAGCTTTTGTGCTTTTTAAGAGCTGTCCTTGGCATTGCTGGACGTCCCACCGAAATGACGAAGAGCTTTCTGGCAAAAAATGTGGTTTTGCTGGATTGGGGGAGCTCGTCGATTGCGAGTGATGTGTCCATGAATTCTCGACATATTTTGTTTGCAGGACAGACAGACACTGGCATTCTCAACAGTTAGGCAAGAGTACGCTCTTGCTCTGTCCTGCCATCATGGCCGAATCCTCAGCGGCCCTTGCTGATTCCCGAGCAGCGAAGAATCGCAAGGTAAATACAAACTTTTCCAAACACTTGAAAGGAGAACGGCATTGCTAATTTCATGACCACGCAGCTTTTTAGAAGGATCACTAGATATGTACGGCTTCTACTCTACGCTGAGCCGACGGCCATCGACCTCACCCTCCTCATCGTCGGGCTACTAGCTGCGATTGCATCTGGCATTCCATTCCCACTTATGGGTATCCTGTTCGGCCAATTAGTCGATGACCTCAACTCCGCAACCTGTGGCAGCGATTCTGAAAGCGGCCCTGCTTATCAAGCCGCAGTCAATGACAAGGTCCTCAAAGTTGTTTACATCGGAATCGCATATTTTGTCCTGGTATACATTTATGTCGCCTCCTGGAATTTGTTCGGTGAACGTCTCGCCCAACGGCTTCGCGAACAATATTTCAAAAGTTTACTCCGTCAAGATGCTTCCTTTTTTGACGATATGCCAGCTGGTGAAGCTGCTTCCCGGCTTACTGGTGACATCACCACAATCCAACAAGGGACCTCCGAGAAAGTCGGCGTAGTTCTTAATAGTGTCGCATTCTTCATAACTGCCTATGTCGTTGCGTTCGTCAAGGATGCGAAACTCGGAGGAGAATTGGTCTCTTTGACGCCGGCCTATCTGCTCATGTCACTTGTTGGTGGCCATTATGTGCAGAAGTTCGCTGGCGCAATGTTGACCAATGTTGCTGGAGCATCCTCTGTGGCTTTGGAGGCATTATCAAATGCGACAGTGATTCATGCCTTCTCAGCGAATGCTAAGCTAGAATCCAAATTCGCTGGCTTACTGGGCGATGCAAAGGTTGCTGGAATCAAAAAGTCTTTTGCTGTTGCAACCCAAGCAGGCCTACTTTATTTCATCGCCTACTCTGCAAATGCCCTCGCTTTTTGGCAGGGTTCCAGAACCATTGCGGATGCAGTTGCGTCCAACGATACCGGGTCTACAGTCGGGACTACCTATACGGTGATTTTCATCTTGGTCGATGGTAAGTTATCCCAGTTAAAATATGTCGAAAAGCAATACCGGCTAACCCAAAATTAAAGCTTCATTGATTCTATCCCAAGTGGCTCCCTTCGTTCAGGTTTTTGATGCAGCGGGCGTGGCCTTCGAAAAGCTGGAAAAGGATATCGACCGCGAATCGAAAATTGACGGCACTGTCGAAGATGTTGGAGAAACTATACAGAACGTTTCCGGTGAAGTTGAGCTAAGGAACGTTTCCTTTGCATTTCCATCGCGCCCTGACCAACCCGTTCTTCGAGATGTTTCGATTTCCTGCCCGGCAGGAAAGCACACCGCAATTGTTGGCTTATCTGGGAGTGGGAAGTCTACCACGGCAGGCCTAATAACACGACTGTATGATCCAGCACAAGGAGAGGTTCTTCTGGATGGCCATAATATTAAAGAACTTAATGTCCGGTTCCTGAGAAGTAATATCAGCCTTGTCCAACAAGAGCCTTCACTACTCGACAGGTCGATCCTTGAGAACATCGCTTTGGGATTGATCAATTCCCAAGAACATTCCCACTTGAAGCCAATTTTGCTAGGCGATTCCCTCTCTGAAACTGCAACTGCCGTTAGAAACGGACAAGATCTGTTGAAAGCGGCGGAATCCCATGGGCCGGATGTCGTCCATATTGTGGAACTAGTGCAAAAGGCTGCTGTTCTCGCTGATGCGAGTGTATTCATTGGACGTCTTAAGGATGGGTTTGGCACTCCTGTCGGCTCAAGCGGTAATCTGATTAGCGGAGGCCAAAAGCAGAGGATTTCCGTTGCTCGAGCATTGGTAAAGGATCCTAAGATCTTAATTTTGGATGAGGCCACCGCGTCCTTGGACTCAACCAGTCAACAACGTGTGCAGTCTGCGATCGAAAAAATTGTGCAGGGCAAAACCCTAATCACAATTGCCCATCGCCTTTCCACAATTAAAAATGCCGACAATATTATTGTTATGAATCAGGGTAAAGTTGTCGAACAAGGCACACACACCGAGCTGATTGCCAAGGACGGTGCATACGCTGGTTTGGTGCGTCTTCAGAACCTCAACGTTCGCCCTGATGAGGAGAAAATATCTACTAGCTCGATAGCAGCAGGTAATTCTACAGAAGACATGACTGAAAAAGCTATCGTCGACAGCGGATCCATCGACAAGGGAAGTCTAGAGGGAGGAAGCCCTCTGGAATCGTCCGCTCCCAAGTCGGCAGACAGTGGCGATACGATTAATGCGAAAAGATCTCTGTGGTCAACCCTTAGATCATTAAGACCAATGTTCCGTCCATACATCCTTTTCCTCCTCCTTGCTTTTCTCGGTGCTGTCGTGGTTGGAGGAACATATTCCGCATCTGCTGTTATTTTCGGTAACACTGTGGGTGAATTGAGCCCATGCGAAAGTGCAGATTCAATCAGGTCTGCTGGCAACTTCTATGGATTGATGTTCTTCGTTCTCGCGATCATCGAGTTCTTTGCCAATCTTGCTAGCTGGTCGGCATTTGGCTGGATAGCTGAAAAGATCACGTACAAAGTCCGAGTCCTTTCGTTCAGGTCTCTGCTTGAGCAAGACTTGCAATGGCATCAGTCGGAGGGAAGAAGTCCAACCGTCCTACTTTCGCTCATCACCCAGGACGGGAATGCACTTTCTGGACTGACTGGATCTGTTGTGGGGACTATAATCGCGATTCTGGTCAATCTCGTTGCGGCCATTGTGCTCTCTCACGTTATTGCTTGGAAAATCGCCTTGGTGTGTCTGTCTGTTGTACCATTGATGCTTGGTGCCGGAGTCATGCGAGTCATAACCATGGCACGTTATGATGCACGCCATTCTGCCGCATTTGCGAAGTCCCTTGGAATCACCGTTGAAGCCATAAACTCTATCAAAACCGTGTCAGCCCTTTCTCTAGAACACGAGATCCTGAAAACCTACCGGCGCTCGCTGAAAGGACCAATCAAAGAAATAACCCAACAAAGCGCATATGCCAACCTCTGGCTAGCAATTGCATATGGCCTCAGTAACTTCTTATATGCCCTTGCATACTGGTGGGGAGCCAAGCGAATTATTTCCGGGGACTACTCTCAAACACAGTTCTTCATTGTACTTCTAGCTCTCCTTGTCAGTGCCCAACTATGGGGCCAGATGTTCACCCTCGCCCCAGACGTATCGCGCGCTTTTACCGCACTTGGTCGGATCATGAACCTCCTTGATATAGGAGAGACTAAAAAATTCTCTGGACCGCTTCAACCATTGATGAAAGGCGCTGAAGGCGATATTGAGGCCAGTGCAGATGGGAACGAGAAACGACCGGACTCGACCCACGGAGGCGTTGGCGTCTCCTTCAACAATGTCGAGTTTTCATACCCAGCTCGCCCGGATGTTCAAGTCCTCCGTGGCCTAGATTTGAATATCAAGCCCGGACAGTTTGCTGCATTAGTTGGTCCTAGTGGAGCTGGAAAGTCGACCATAATCTCACTACTTGAACGTTTCTACACCCCTAGTTCAGGCAGTATCAGCATTGATGGGAGGAACATTTCCCAGAGTGAAGGGGTCTCTTTTCGCGATAACGTTGCCCTTGTTCCTCAAGAAAGCGTCCTTTTCGATGGCACTATCCGGTTCAATATCGCCCTTGGCGCTAGACCTGGTGTGACCCCAACTGGTACCGAAATCGAAGAGGCCTGCCGTCTCGCTAATATCCACGATACCATCGTCAATCTCCCCGACGGGTATGATACGAATTGCGGGCCGGGCGGAAATCAACTATCCGGCGGACAGAAGCAGAGATTAGCAATTGCCCGCGCGCTGGTGCGCAAACCTCAGCTCCTACTTCTTGACGAATCGACCAGTGCGCTTGACGCGGAATCCGAACGTCTTCTGCAGGCTGGTTTGGAAACGGCCACTCAAGGGATCACCGTCATCGCCATTGCGCATAGGCTTTATACTATTCGCAAGGCGGATGTTATTTTCTTGATCGAGGATGGCAAGTGTACTGATAAGGGCACGCATGCGGAATTGGCGGAGCGGAGCGAGAGTTACAAGGTTAATGCGCTGCATCAGGCATTTGACACGTAGGGTCGGGTGGATTTGTTATTGGGGATTCTTTCATTGCGGAAAAATAGCATATAGATGGATCTTTTATTTTCGGTGTTGTCTACGGCGTTGGCGTTCGATTTTCGCTGACCCTGGGTGATCTGCCTAATGATGGATTTATTGTTATTCTTTACATATCGTTTTAATATACAAACCAATATTACTTCTTATTCTTGGTGGTCAACTTTCAAGTCAGTTGTAATTGGGTTATGTCAAATTCAGGGGCAGCCATCAATCTCACCATTCAGGGTATGGAGAGATTAAAACCAAAGATAAAAACACAGTAAAATAACAAAACAAATGGTATTCCTGTCTGGACCAATTAAAATATACTCCAAAATATGAAATTATCTCGTTTCCCTACTCCAGACGCCATCCAATTACCTAGATACCCAACGCATGAGACATCATAGCTTATCAGCCGGGCTACCAAGCTGCATATAATTCCAGCAAACTATTTCGATTCAACATCAGCAACCCGCCATACTCCACTCAACGAAACCGAAAAAAAGGGGTGGGTAGTACAAGCGAGTAAAAAAAAGGGAACTTACTGTCAAACCCAAGATCATCGCCAAAGTATAACTTCAACGTATCCTCGCCAGAGGTGACCCCTTCGAAGGGGTTGTATGCAACCCCTTGCTTCCCCACCGCCAAGCCCATCGACGGCGGCGCCTCTTGCAGCTCGACAAATTTCGCCGTCGTGCCTCGTCGTTCCTTCAACATGCTCTGATGGATATTCATTGCGGCGTAGTGGCCGTGATGCATTGCGCGGCCACCGCGCTTGATACCGGACCAAAGCGCGACGTCGCCGGCTGCGTAGTGGTATTGGGCGTTTGGTACGGCGTCGGGGAAATTTAGACTAGTAAGGGGTTAGCAGGGTAAACTTGTTATGGCTTGGATAGGGATTATGTGCATACCTAGCATTAATTTTCACATAACCCTCCTTATCAAGCACTGCGCTTGGCAAATATGAAGTCGTGGGACTGTACTTGGAAATGGCATTGATAACGTAGCCCGCCTTAACTGTGCTTCCGTCCGCCAATGTGACTGTATATCCCCCTACAGGGAGCTCCTTCGACTCAGCTGGAGTAGTCTTGGTGACACGGTGTCCGAGAATAGTTTCGACGCCAGCGTCGTGGAGTAGTTCAAGGGCGCGGTCACGGAACTCGTCCGGCAGGGGTTCGGATGATAAGAGTTTATCTCTCGAGTGGATCAGAGTTACTTTTACGTCCGGTTGCATGTGTTTGAGCTCAGCTGCCATTTCGATGCCGACGGCTCCTGCGTATTTATGCGTGGTTAGTAAAGACTCTATCTCACTACAAGTATTTTGCAGGCGGGAAACTTACCACCACCGATAATGACAACTCCATCCTCAGCAGCCTTCGTCTTCGCAAGATGCTTGGTAGCCTCCAGAAGGAAATCCTCCTTTTGCAGGGACTGCGGTGCGCTGGGCCAGTTCCTTCGCAGCCCCGAGCTTGCGATCAGGTAGTCGTACTTTTGGACAATCTCCTTGTTCGTTCCGGGCTCTTTGATTATGGATACTTTCCGCTCACAGTCAACAGACGTGACGCTTCCTTGGATATGCTTCACGGCGGCGGTTTGCAGGGCGGGAATGTCTGAGAATTTGCGCCAGGCTTTGGTGGCGTATTTCTCACACGCAAACGCTAGGGGCGCGCCGATGAGGTGGACTGGAAGTACGTATATCATTAATTACCCGCTCTCTGCGTCAGTGGCATTGAAATGGAGTGGGTGGGACCTACGATAGCCATCCCGCTCGTCGACAATGGTTATCTGCACGGGGATGGTTTCCTTAGAAGCTGATGGTTCGGACGAGTTTCCTGTGAATCTGCAATTCTTCCCCTGGCATAGATCCAGGAGATTCAAAGCTGCGGACAGACCAGCATATGACCCGCCGATGACAAGCACTCTGTGCGGAGTAGTATTGCTGGCGATGCTGCCAGATGCCTCGTTGCTGGGCATAGTGGTGGAAGAAGGGCGACGCTGAAAGAGATGCGGGGAGCGTAGTTTGAGAATAGAGGAGAGGATAGAACGGGCGTAGGTGGGTAAGCGACGGCTGGCGCGAGATATCATCACATGAATATAACAAGATAAGATGTTCAGAGGATCTAGAGTCGTCGCCTACCACAACCAAGTTTTAAGAAGGGGGTAATTCGGTCACATCTCACGAACATAGAATCGGATTTGGGGAATTGGGTTTCATCAATTCCAATTCCGCAATCATTGCCGGCATCGCAGCATTGGCCAGGCTCCACGCAGAAATACAGCCAACCTCTTGTTATTACCGCCGCCGTCATCTGGTACCAGAGTGGGAATCTGTAATTATGGGCTGGACTGCGCTTGGCGATAATTTCCCGCGCATCTGATAAGCCCTAAGTGGAGAATTATAGGCTCATCAACCTTGGAAAATTCTGATTGTTGCGTGAGGTTGAGTTATCTGATCTAAGAGTGGAGCCGGAAGACGAATTAAACTTATCTGATCCGATGTTTCCTTGGCGTTTCATCCCGATACGGCCTGCGTACCCGAGTACCCGTGTTACCCCGTAACAACATACACGTGGGTTACTTACGGTATCCGTACCGTATTTCCTTACGGTATTTACATGAAGCAGCTGTGCTGTACTGTAAAATACCATTGTGGAATCCCCACACGCCGAAGTCCGGAACAGGATGGATTTTTTTTATCAGATGAGATTGATATTGTTGTTGGGATCGATCCCCTGGTTGAACTTCCATGGAAATGACATGGCTGAGGAGAAATTGGTCGAACTCGGCCGGGAATCTGTCTCCGAAAAATGAGAATTCACAACATCCAGATAATCTGGCAATCATTTCAGAGCATAAAGTGCACAAACTTAACATAGTCCCTCATTTCGGTGGCTGGTTGCCTGAGATGTGGAATTCATTGAATTGGGCTTCAGTCTTAATCTGTGGTGGACTCATCCACTTCTGTATTCTGCAGTCAATGCAGTAAGGGGGAATACCATTACAAGGCATTAGGAGGATAGTGGGAGGGTCTTGGTCCTAGATGGAGAATTGTTCTTTGGTAGATAGGGAAGACCACAGCTTATCCAAAGATGGCCATCAATAAGTGCCATAAAAATGTAAGTTGTCTTGCCGATAGAAATTGCTCCCAGGGGGTGAGGAACCGGAATATCATTTGACACACTCTTAATATAGGATATCGGCGTCAATAGATGCGAATTGCCCACGCTTGACAACAATCTGTTCACCAAGTTGTATGACTGCTCATGAAAACGTCCCCAAAGCACCCTCCCTTTCTGCAAGCCGCGGAAGAGTAAGTTGATCATTCTCAATGCCGCTAGATAAGCAACACCGCTTGCAACCATAGTTCCACAGAAGCATATTAATCTGAGGCCCAGGGGGCTGAAGAATGACTGGAACATCTGCTGGGATTTCAAAGCGTCTTGAAGTCGGCGGGCATTTGGAGATTTGCTGCCATGACCTTACAGGCTTACAGTAGTAGTAAGATTAGCATGGTCCCCTTGTACGTACGCAAATACCTATGTCCAGGTACATACAGCTTTGACTCTTACTGCACGCCTCCTCCAATTTGTGACCATCTGATGGGTACGTCCGATGCAATTCCATAACTGATTGACTGAAATCGGCTGATAAACTCCAGTTTAATCTATAATTTGGCGCACAGTTCAGCCATTGCACTTATTCAGTGCAATGGTAGAGCCCGAAAGGGCATCTCAGTCACCATCACACACCCCTTGTGTAACATCATCCGCCTCCGCAGTATAGAGAGATAACGGATGACGATATTGCTGGAGTTTGGCTCCTTTAAGTCAATCTTGGAAGTTGTCAATCGAAGGCAGTCAACTGATTAAACGCGATTTCTCCGCATTGAGTGACGTCATCACCAACTAGCACTTCGGATTCAGGTACATCGCCTGCGGACCGGTGGCTTCTTGGCATCTCGCTGCCATAAAGCCAGGCTGTGCTCTCTTCCTGTACGATTGAATAACCTCCGCCTCTTTGTGTCCGTGGGATACGCTCTCTTGGTCTTCAAATGAACACGAATCCCTTTTCGCCTGTTGTGGAGTGACAAACTCCCCGTTCTACTATTTTCCTATCAGAATTTGGCTTCGGACGAAAGCAAACGTTCCTTTCTCTATCGTCAGTTCCCAGGTTTACACGTTAATCCGACGGGAGCAACCCGTGATGCATGCCCTCATAGTAGATGATAAGTATGTACATGCACATGTATATCAATCTATATATATGCATGTTTCACGCTATTAATACTATTTCTATATCTTCGTTGTCCTGAGCGGTCTAACATCGAACATAGCGACGTCAACCGGCGAATTTTCATTAAATTTCTCCAGAAATTCGGAGTTACATCGGACGTGGCAGGGGATGGCAAGGAGGCATTGGACTACCTGGAAGGTTGTATCTGGGGCTATGTTCCCAAGAGGCCAGACATTATTTTCGTCGACGTATGTTTGTGCATTTTACAACCCCCCCGCCTTTCACTGTCGTTCCTTTAAAGAAAGGACCCCACACCTTGCCTTCCCCCCATCATATTTTACTCAGCGTCTGCTGTGAATATAGTACGATATGCCCATTCTCAATGGCCCGGAGATGGTCAATTATATCCGTACCCAACCCCCTTTCATCAACGACCCTAAAACAATGGCCACACCGATATTCGCCGCTATCGTCCCTGGACGCGTTGTATCGCCTGGCCTCTGGCAACAATTCATCAGGGATGGATATATCAGGAAGCCATTGAGGAGGGATGATCTCAGTAGGGCACTGCGGTCCATCAAATCGGAAATTATTCCGGTTAATATGAGCGGACATGGCGGATTTTCAGGACCTGGAAATATTGGTGGACATACGACTATTATAAACCGGCCGATGTGGGGTCCGATGCCGCTCAGGAGGTATCCGGGGCCGAAATCATTTTTATGAAGACTATCGATGGTGGGGGGGGGATGTGTGTGGAAGTAAACGCTCACAGGCGGCTAATAAGCCTTAGGGATGGGTTCGAATAGCATATCACGAATGGGTTATAGTCTCTTGCACTTGGGCCAGCTTCGATTCCGGGGCGCTGTTAGATCAACAACAGATTTAGATTATCATGTTCTCTAAAGCAACTAGTGAGATACCCCATAAATGGCATATATTAACGCTGTAGTTTCACTACTCAATTTTAGACTCTTAATCCAGCGATATGATAAATTCAAGGACATTTTTTTCACCCACTTGTTTCTAGAAGATTCTGTAGTTCTTCTAGATATCAATGATGAAAGCGTGATACACACGACTCGTGCGTACTGATGTTAATAGCCTGGATTGGATGATGTATTTTATTTCTGTAGGACATCTCCAAGTACACTTGGAGAGGCACATGTCGCCTGATAGAGGGCAACGTAACTCCCAAACCAGCAATGGTTCGCGCATGGAAATACCGGGAAATCGTCAAGTATAAAATGATTACTGCCGTGCAAGCTATCGGGATCTCCCAAAGGTGAAAGAGGCATGGATACGGAGCGTTCTTTGGGAAGTAGGCTAACTGCGTTGCGATCACCCTATCACGGGTTGGGCCGCAAATAGGTAAACTTTTCAGGGTCTCAAAGTAACTCCATGGGGTCCATATGAATAAGTGTAACACAAGGAGAGCCGCATCGGTGCCTTGCTTCATGTTATTGCCTACTAGTAGTACACCAGGCTTTGGGCTACTACGGCTGCTCTGTAGTAAGCTGCAGCCACCCAAAGTGAGCAGCATGATTCTGGTGGTCAAGCAAGCCGGATAGAACATCATAACAATACTAGAGAAAGAAACTGCAAAAGGATCCTCTAGATTAGTACTACTCCTCATAACTTGTCATAAGCATCGAAACGGTTGACGCTGACGTCATTCGTGTGAGGTTGATTTTAACTAATTAGTCAGCCCACGCTACGCCCCAACACCGCTTAGCGTATTGAACTAGTCACCTTCGCTTAATTCTATTTTTAGTGCCTTCTCGCTCAATGTTTTTCTTGCTCCCTTGCCTCAGTGCATATAGAGGTTATCTGTCCTCGTTTATTCCTTGGCCGATAAAATGCATAGTCCTGCTTCTCGCCACACGGCTGTGGAGCTATGTGGGATGTGGCTGGGGAGGGGAAGAACACGAGAATGCCTCCACGTAACCTCCCCCCTGAACAATCCAGCCGCCCCGCATGCGGCATAACTCGCCTCCCCTCAAATCCTGCTTCTGATGTCATTGGCTCAGTGCTTCCTCCCGCAGATTTTGGCGAAATCCTGCAACAGCCCTAGGCTTGAAGGAGGGAGAGGAAAAGAAATAAGTTTTTGCTGCCTGACGTTCCCCGCTGGTATGCCTTTTGTTTGCACGAACTAACCTGGGAAGACAAGTCAGCTTGATTGGTCATCTAACCAGCGCCTGATGGAGAGTGTGCTATCAAGCCTAACCAAAGAGTCATAAGCGCCCAACTCTGTGCTCCAAGCCACAGTGTCACGCTCAAACATCAGCTGAGAGCTACCTTGCTCAGTGGGGGCTTCCGGCCCCCAAAAACCCCACCCCGAGATCTGTTAGGGCTGCCCAATAAGCTCCGATGCATTGTTGCCTGCAGCGAGTTTATGAAAATCCATGGCGATTCACTCAAAGGAACAGTAATAACGGATATAACGATAATGTTTCTGTGGCTAATTGCACCGTGATTCATCATCGATCCAACCGCTGCGATCCCGCTTCAGGCACACGGGATAATGCAGGATAAATAGTACTGAAAGGGATCGCAGACAGCCCGTTTGGCAATCACCAGGCCTTTCTTTTGGATACCGCAAATCATCTGGGTCCCACAGCCTGGCTTGGTAGCTAGTTTGCTCTTCGATTTTCCAGCAACGTCGGCAACCTCCTCTAACTATACTACTTTCCGCAGAGCCTCATTTGTTGTGGAGGCCATATCCGGACCCTTCCTTTCGAACTCTATAAGTGGACTGACTTGTATAAATTGATCGACAATTTGGAAGTTTTGTCTCTATCCGTCTCCTGCTATATTTCCCTCATCATCACAACTCGACTTGTTAGGATATTCATCTGGCATCAAGAGGAGTACCGGTTGAAAGTCTGCTGCGACTGCTCAGACATACGTTCTCAGCCAGCCATGGCTTCCCCATCATCAACTGTGGCCGTGGACAGATTATTCGAATCCTTCATCCCCGGTTTTTCTGTCGCTTCCAGAATTGCGTCCTCCCTGTTCCACATCGACCTTAGCGAGTATCTATCCTACGTCATTGGTGTTGCTGCGGCTTTCCTGGCCCTAAGATACGTGAGCGACAACGCGAGCTGGTTCATCTGGCGACATTTTGCATGCAACGCCGAGATAAGTGTTGAAGATGAAGTGTACAGTTACGTCATGTATTGGCTGGGTCGGCAATCCTTTTCAAACAACACCCCGAACTTTACTGCTGCCACCAAGACGGAGTATGACTATATCTCTCGCTTTCGCGATAGAGGGTCGAACAACAAAAAGGAATATGATTCAGATATAGGATCGGATGAAGATTTCGATGAGTACTGGGAAAGGACCAATCGACGGGACAGGACCAGACAAGTCAATTACACGCCTTCAGTTGGAGACCACTATTTCCGCTACAAGGGACGGTTTATAAGACTCACTCGACGCAGGGAGAAAGTGAATGCCTTCACCTTTTTGGACAATGTGTCTATATCTTGTCTTGGCCGGGATCCTAGTTTTCTGAAGGAATTGATCGATGATGCCCAGCAGGCCTACATCAGTCGTGATGGGAATAAAACAATAATTTATAGGTCCGCCAAGGGCTCCAAGGGTGAAGATTCTACCATCTGGCAGCGCTGCATGGCAAGACATCCCCGTGCCATGTCTACCGTTGTGCTTGACACGAGCCAGAAGGAAGATTTTATGAAGGACGTCAAGGACTATCTCCACCCGCTTACCAAACGGTGGTATGCAAACCGCGGCATTCCATATCGCCGTGGCTACCTCTTTCACGGACCCCCTGGATGCGGCAAAACAAGTCTAGGCTTCGCTGCGGCAGGAGACCTCGGCCTGAAAATATACATCATCAGCTTAAACTCTCGGACCCTCACTGAAGAAGGCCTCGCCTCCCTATTCACCAGCCTGCCACAACGATGCATAGTCCTTCTCGAAGATATCGACACAGCAGGCGTCACCACCAACAATCGCACGGACAACTTCGCCACACCATCTTCGGACGCACCTAAAAGCAACCCGGCAATGAACGAAGGCAAGCCGAGCAAACCTACAGACCAACAGCGCCCACCTATATCCCTCTCAGGCTTACTCAACACAATCGACGGCGTGGCATCGAGCGAAGGCCGCATCCTCATCATGACAACCAACCACATCGAAAACTTGGACCCGGCCCTCCTCCGTCCCGGACGCGTCGACATGGCCATCCGCTTCGAATACGCCAACGCAGACGTAATCCACAACATGTTCAGGGGCGTCTACACGAAGCTAGAAGGAGACATCAAGTACTCCACCCGACCACGCCATCGCCGCGCGGGAGCGAAGAAGCAACCTACATCCTCCTCCTCGTCGGCAGCGGCGGCGTCTTCGTCCCTGGAATCCAAATCCCACCCCACCCCGTCAACGACAGATAAACAGCAAACCCAACCCCTCCACCGCAGCACAATCCACCAACACTCCTTCTCACCCGAAATGATCAGCTCGCTCGCAGCGGACTTCGCCTCGCGCGTTCCGGCAGACAAGTTTACTCCCGCGGAAATCCAGGGGTACTTGCTCAAGCATAAATTTTCTCCCGAACAAGCTGTTGCCGGGGCTGAGGAGTGGGCGAGGGATTTTTGCCGGCCTGGGGAGAAGAAAGGGGTCAATGGTGTGGAGGGCGGTGGGAATGGGGATGGGGAGTCGGGAGTGAAGGTCAATGGGGTGAGTTTGAAGGCTGGAGGGAGCTAAGTGATGGGGGGCTCGTTCTCGGGACATGAAGACGATAATATAATCGTTCGAATGATAATGATAAATTGCCTGTTGAATTAGAAATTGAGTTAATGAAGTCGTTTTAATACTTTAGTTAGTAACGATGGAAATATAAACGTCCCATCACGCGGTATAAAACCGACCGGCTGAAAAGATTATCAATGCACGTGGCGGAGATGAGAATAAACAAGCTAAAACCCAAAACGAAACCATGACAACGTAATTGCTTCAAATCTAGCAAAACATATATTTCTTCTAGCAAGTATATCCCAAGCATCATAAACGAGCGCGAAAAACGGCAGACTTAACGATAACATCGATTGATTCAGGTGGGTATCAGAAAAAAAGGACAGAAAGCCTTTGCTAGTCAAGAAAATGTAACAAAACTCCCTTATAAAAATAACCAGGCAGGAGAACGAGGGCTTCGCGTACATTACGTCTTCAAAGAAAGGAAAAGACAAAGCAGGGACACTATACATTCTACCCAATCATACACTCTTCTCAAAATCTGATGTAGGTTCGGGCTTCTCGGGGTTGGGTTTTGAAAACCCCTTTGCCCAGTTTTCTAGCCATTTGAGTTTGTCTAGGAATTTGTCCCATAATGAGGATAAGTGTCCAACGGGGTCCTCGGTGTCTGGCGCACCGGTTTCACCGGTTGGCGTAGGATTGGTGGGAGAAGAGGCGGGGGTAACAGTTTGCGTTTCGACGGTGATGATGGTGTTGCTAGCGCTTGTGCTAAGGGGCGGATCATCTGGAGTTTCAGGGGTGGGAGAACCCCCATCGGAATGGAGGCCGATGGGGTTTAGGGGAAGGCGAAGAGTGCCGTTGTTGGGATGAGGAGTTATTTCTAAGGAGTCGCATATGATGTTGTATACCTCTATGTTTTCTGTTGAATACGTTAGCTTGTCGAAAGCTGGTTAATGACAAATTTGGAATGTAACTTACGGAAAGCCTCCATGCGGCTGTTGGGATTGTGGGGAAATTTTGGTCCACGTGCGACAAATATCGCTCGCATAAGAGGATGCTCGTGGTCATATCCGTGAATACCTCGGGGATGGTAAACCTGGTCCTTCTTTTTCGCTTCTTTGACGTCGAAATCCGGTCTTTCAACAATCGCCCAGCCGGTTTTCGGGATCACCCACAAAGGCGCGATACGGTCGTTGTTGGAAAAGTGGTACCGTTCAGGCATTGTTTCACGCGTATAAACTTCGATCGCATCACCGTATAAGCTGGAAGATTCTTCTAGTTGCCGCTTGAGGGTCTCCAGGTCCTCCGGCCGCTTAGGTCGAATCCCACGGAGCGGCCATCCATCAATATGATCCACCAAATTAAGATCTATGAGATCCTCAAGTTGGACCAAGCGATCCGTGGAGGTTGTAGCCATGCCATGGTCAGATACAATGATGACATTAACAATTTCAGTGAGGTTTCGGTCATGCAGGCCACGGAAAACATTTTCAAGAAATTTATCCACGTTCGATATTGTGGTGCGAATTTCGGTGCTATTCGGGCCGAATTTGTGCCCATCAGCATCCACGTTGGGGACATATGCAGCGATGAGTTGCGGTCGTTTGCCGCTGTTCGACGGCATATCGTCTTCGTCGCCCGGCAAGTCTAAAAACGATAGCACTCGGTTGGCTTTGCGAAGCAAAGCTTCGCTACCATTGTATTTATCTAATATTGTGGGTTCAACGTGCGCAATATGGGCTTCTGACCCCGGCCACATATGGATTGCGGTTCGAACACCCTGGTTTTCAGCCGTGACCCATACAGGTTCTGCATTCCACCACTTGGGATGCATGCTTCTGCTTGGATCTGTGTAATAAAACTCCTCTTCTAATTCCGGATCCCAAAATGTGTTACCAACGACCCCGTGGCTTTCAGGATAAAGGCCGGTTACCAGGGTAAAGTGGTTTGGGAAAGTCACACTGGGAAAGCTAGGAAGCATATAGTCGGGTGAAATCCCATTCGCAATAAAGGAATTGAGGGTCGGAGTAAGGCCGCGAGTAAGGAAATCGGCTCGAAACCCGTCGAGAGAAATAAGGATTGTTGTTGGCGCGAAAAGGGAGGTGCCATTTGATAAAATGGTATGATGTCGGTGGGATGACCGGAACGTACTGGATTCCTTGTACGCTCCTAAAAAGAGAATAAGAAATAGAACCACGATGCCAGTGGAAATTAGGCAAATTTTTCGGCACCATGATGCTCTTGACTAGAGAACAATCTAAGTCAACAACAGTAGATAGATGGGGTAAATAAATGACAACAGTCGCTATTGGCTGGGAAGTGGACAACATACTGATTTGTAAACGCGACGGCCCGGCACGGCACGTCCCAAGGCAGAAGATGCTATTGATGATTCGGAGCTGGCATCATCTTCGAATACACCCTCTTCCATCTCATACATCAGCTCTGCCTCCTCTTCCTTTCTCCCTTTGCGCTCCATCCGTGCCGCTCTTCGTTCCAACCGCCGTTGCCTTCTCCTCTCCCGCTTTCCAATGCGCACGCTACTGCCATTATCATGTTTGGACCCGAATATCCGTCGCAAGGGATCCGTAGGGCTTGTTTTCACAAGCAGTCTCTCGCGCTCTTCCTCCTCCTCCAGGACCGTTCGATCATGCTGGGCTAGTTCTAGGGTAGTCCGGGAGCCTTTGACAAGCTCGTCATCTTCGGAATCGGAGTCCTGGTCGGAGAGGGACCTCAACGATGCAATATCATCGTCGTATGCGCTGGGAGAAAGGAGGGACGGACTGGCGGGGACTGGCCGAGGAGGCATTGCTACAGCCTGCGATCCGGCAAATGGAACTCAACTCCGCCAGATGGTACCGGTTCACACCATAAGGACATCCGGGGTCCGTATATTGGCGGCAGATGGAGAGGAAAGGGATGGTGGCTGGCAATCCAAGCCAAACCACTGGTGATGTCGGATTGAAAGAAGTGAAAAGTGGTGGAATGCGGCTCTGGAGATATTGTAACTCACGCTTACCGTACGATACAGCAACACGCGGCTATTTTGGCTGGGGTATGCGGGATGCTGTGTATGGGCCTGTATTTAATACATCCCACCACATTCTGCCCCTATTATCATGACTTCTCTCTCCTCAACATCACGTCTCTTTTGTGAATTACAGCTGGAATAACATCTCTGGACTGTCTGAGGTCCATCCAACAACTTCGGCTCCCATAAACCTGTCCAGCCAGCATGGTTCGACTAACTGGCGAATGGGGTGGGCCCGAATACGAGCTAGGTTGGCTGTTACGCCTTGCCGCTTTTTTTAAATAGAGCCTCATTGATGCCAAAAAAGTTCCCGTCTGCCAGGTTGCTGGAAGCTGAGGGACTCTGAATCTACTTGCTTTTGATAGTGTCGTTTCTTGATCCAACCCTCAAGGTCTTTATATCCAGACTCCCCGCGGGATCTAACGCCGCCATTCCTCCATGGATACCCAAAATTCGCAGCGGGCACAGTCCCCCGACAATGAAGATGTACGAAGAAGTGTTCTGGTCTCAAGTCGGGGCCCTCACCCGATGAATGATGTTTTTAATGCAAATAAATCTCCGTGGATGGTTGGCTAACCCGGAAAGCAGGGGCCGAAACCGCTTGCAAATGATTGTAAGGTCCCTAAATATACGCGAAGGGAATACATTCGAGTTCGCTCTTCAGTGATGGGTGAAGCGAATGGCTAAGAATCGTAGATGGAGCGATGATGGACAGATTACTTCCGATCGAACAGGGTTTGGAAATCGAAGAACAAACCCATTACACCTGGCGTTTACCGAACTGGACGGAAATGGAGAAAATCGAACATGGGCCGAAATTCCAGTGCGCTGGGTCCCCGTGGTACGCAGTCCTTTCTCGTAAAGATGTTTCTTATGAGTTCGACCAACAAGAATTCCAAATTATTTTTGGATTATCTGGATAGGCGTATTTTTATGTACCCCCGCGGCAACAACACCGACCACCTGTCGCTATATCTCAAGCATGGCTACGAGGATGGTGAGATGCCAGAGCATTGGCATGCCTGTGTCCAATTTGCCTTGGTACTGTGGAATACAAACAGTCCCGCTACATACGTGGCAAAAGGTCTCTTTCGTCTCATCCCACCGATCTCCCCTTTCAACAGCTAATATCCAATAGACGCTAAGCATCGTTTTTATTATGGGGAAGCCGACTGGGGCTTCACAAAATTCCGCGAGCTCCGGAAATTATTGGGCCAACTGGGCGATACCCCGTCGCTGTTGGGGAATGAAGAAGTCAACGTAACAGCCTATGTGCGCGTTATTAAGGATCCCACTGGAGTGTTATGGCATAACATGATACAGTATGCCTTTTCCTATATGGATTCTGTAACCAATTTACTGACATCCTCCTAGCTATGACTCTAAGAAAGTTACTGGTATGGTTGGCTTGAAGAATCTTGGCTCAACCGGCTACCTGAACGTTGTACTGCAATTGTTTTATTTCTTAGGTGCATTCCGGAAGGTGCAGTACATCAGGCCTCAGCCATGATATTAATTCCAAAGCCGGGAATACTAATGGATCATGCTCAGGCTACCTACCAGATTCCAACGGAATCAGAGAAAGGGACTTTCTTGTGGGCCATCCAGCGCCTTTTTTACTCATTACAGACAAGCAACGAGACGGTTTCGACAATGGAGCTCGCAAACGCACTTGGGTGGCGCCCTATGCAGTTCTTTGAGCAGCAGGATGTTCAGGAAATGTTAAGCATACTTCAACATCGCTTTGACGAGGAATGGAAACGGAGATTCGGCGAAAACAAGCTGTCAAATCTCTTCCAGAGCCGACTGAAGGTTACTTCGTCCATTAGCGGCGAGGAACAATCGAAAGCCGAGCATTACTCTCAGATCAGTCTCAATGTTCTCTCGATGCGTTCACTCGACGCGAGTTTTAAAGACTATCTTCAGGAGCAGGTGCGTCAGGAGGGCAGTCAACGCGTGACTCTTAACTGCGTGTTTGAAAGATTTTCTCCAGTTCTACATTTAAACTTGAAACGAACTTCGTATGACAATACCAGACGACAACTTGTGAAGGTTAATGACCTCTTGGAGTTTCCCGAGCATTTCGACGTCTCTCCTTACTTGTCACCCGAAGCAGACAGGTCCGAATCTTGGATTTACCAATTGGTCGGCGTTGTAGTTCATAACGGTGGTATATACGGCGGCAGTTACTGGGTATATTTACGCCCCAAACCCAACGGTCCATTTTTCAAGTTCGACGATGATCGTGTTACCCCAGTATTCTTGAAGGAAGTTATGCAGGATAACTACGGTGGGGATGGGCAATCGAAAAATGCTTATATACTCATCTATATTCGCAAGTCGAGATTGGGCGAGATTCTTGCTCCTGTCACAGACAATGACGTCCCCGAAAGCATAAGTACATGACCTGGCTTCTAAATGGTACTGTGCATTAGCTAATGTGGCATGGCAAACAGAAACAGAGTTCCAAAGGGACAAAGAGGCTGCCTCCCGCGCGATAAAAGAAAGACAAGAAAGCCTCCTTTACATAAAACTTGGTCTTGTTACGGATGTTTCGTTCCGTAACTATCATGGGTTTGATTTGACGAATGACCGCTTGGGACCAGGTGATGCAGGAGCTCCGACCGTTCTCCGTGTCCTCAAAGAAACGAAAGTTAGCAACGTTATTGATCAGATTGCCACGGAGAGAGGCCTGGTGCCTGAGCAAATTAGACTGTGGCATTTCGTTGCTCGCCAGAATAAAACTCGCAGGCCATACATGCCAATCACAAACCATAATATCACGATACAACAGGCATTCACTAAGATGGGTGCAAGTGCACACATTGCGAATGGCATTTCCTTTCTGTGGGTCGAGGTTGGCGATGTGGTATCCGGGAAGGTGTCTCCATTTCCCGCCGTGGATGGCACTAATGGTGCAAGCGTCATATTCCTCAAAAATTTCGATGTAGTCAGTCAGACCTTGACCGGAGTGGGCCATATCTATGTTCATCCGGATGATACTGTTGGTCCTCCTGTGCTCAAGGCCATGGGTTGGCCAGAGGGAACAGAATTCACACTTTACGAGGTACCCATACCCGAAACTCTGCATTAAACAACAACCATATTAACGTACGACTTACAGGAAGTAAAACCATCGATGATCAGTAAAATGGACCTTCGGATGACCTTCGCCAAAGCCGAATTAGGGAGTGGAGATATAATTTGTGTCCAGAAAGCTGTGAAGGGTAACGAGTAAGTCCGCTGTCTTCTTCTGGTAGGGGATGTCTTCCTAACCCATTACTCGTCCCTAGACTTCCCGATTCCGTGGTTTACAAAAACGTAGCGGAGTATTTTGACAATCTTACCAACGAAATCAACACCATGAAACTTGGGGGGCTGAACTTGAATTGAGTGGTCATTGACGGCATGAAATTTTGGTCCTCAGCATATTTCCGTTCGCACGGTTTTTGATTTATGTATTTTATTTTACTGCAACCTAAATATCAGCCAGTTCTTCAACTTCATGTATTTTGGAGGAATTTTTCTATGCGGGAAGATAAGCGACTAACTAACAACTCTGATGTCGGGCTTAAATGGACTGTGTCGGTCTTAAAACAGACAATACTCCTCCGCAGCCAACGTGTGATAATCCCTGGTCTGCCTTGACATGCGCATCAAATTCTAGCCTCAATGGACAGCCTACAGGGGCGCCATCTGTGGCGGCTTTCATGATCATGATCAGCAATGCCGAGTGGATCAAACGAACCGCGTCAATTCGCCCATTCGCGATTGCAGATACTGAACACGAGATTGCCTCCATATTTTCGACTTTAGCAAGGTTCCTACTCTGCGGCCGGCCCACATAGTTAACTGTCTGCGGAACTCCGAAGTTCGAACCAGCAGCCCGATAGCATCGTGAAGTGCAACATGATGTTTGGCCAAGCAAGCGGAGCCTTCGCTCGAGCGCAGATCTTTTCGCAAAGACGATTTTTATCTCAACGTCAAACCCTTGTTTCCGAACCTCATTCGAGGAATTGCACACATCTCACGAGGAATTCTCTTCCCTAACACTTCGTCAAGCTATTTTCGGATTCATTTCTGGAACATCAAGCACATACTTCTCTCCTCCCCGCCAGTTACTATAACAAGGGACAGCGCTTATTCTTAATCATGTTACCACGCGCCACCTTGGTGCATGTCGTACTTTCCATCGCATTTCTCCTATCAAAATGCCGCGCAGAAACAGAACCCAGAATAGATAAGATACGGACTGCCGCCGGCCCCTTAACAACGACCTTCACTCCACCATCCACTTGCTTCGCCAGCGTCCGCACCGAATCTCTAGATTCCTACCCCGTTCTTGAACAAGGATGTAGAGGTGACATTGACGGCGATGAGTGCTGCCCGAAGAGCTGGCGGGATTACCGATACTTTAGTCCCGGCGTGTGCCCGTCGGGATATCAGGCCTGCACTTTAACATCGGCGAGACAGCGCACGGAGACAACTAACCTCTGTTGCCCAACGTATGTTCCACCCGCGCCTATTATCATTCATTCATGGCTGTTTACATTTTATCCGCGGGAATTACCTCAACATCCACCCAAATTACCCCCAAACCAATAAAACACCACCCACTAACCCCCCACCGCCAGAAACTACGCCTGCGCAACCAACATCTACGGCGACTGCACCAGCGACCTCTCCACCCCCAAACCCATCCCCTACACATCCAGCGGCACAACAAGCACCGCAACCAAATACCACGTCGTCGCAACGCCCATCCAAATCCGCTTCAGGGCAGAATCAGACAGCTCCGTCGTGCCGATTCCCACGGCGTCTTTCGATCTGCCCCCGCCCAGCGACCCCATGTCGCGCGGCGCGATGGCCGGGATTGCCGTTGGCGCTGCGGCGGGGCTGTGGGTTGTTATTTTTTTGTATGTGTTTTGTGGTCCTGGTGGGGAGAGTGGGTATCGGGATTTGAGCGAGGGGGCGAATGTTATTAATTTGCAGGAGGTGAGGAGGGGGTAGTCGGGGGGGTAGTGGTGGGTGCGGATGGTGAGTGGGGTTTATGGAAATGAGTGACCTATGTATAGACCTGGGAGTTGGATTCTTTTGATACCTGTCTTTTGACGCTGCTCTGGGTTTCTAGTTAGCCATTCTTTCACTATATATATTGACAGCTCCATAATTACACTGGGTATAGATATCAACAAAGGAAAAAGATCCGATGTGAAATCCTTCAGTTTGACATCATAAAGAAGGTATAATCCATAATATTTTGCAGAAACTAGCTACAATGGAGACCCCCAACAACTATTCTCTTACTTGGTCTACTTAATTCTTTTTGGAGTCTTTTTCTATCTAGCAACACACAGAGACTAATTACTAACCACTTCCATGTTATAAACAGACAACAAGTGACGTGAAACATATGTAAACCATGCGCAACCCAAGAGACAAGATGGTGGTTGTACCAGGAATAACAACAGGAA
This sequence comes from Emmonsiellopsis sp. PD_5, assembly GCA_032988985.1. Lineage (NCBI taxonomy): Eukaryota > Fungi > Ascomycota > Eurotiomycetes > Onygenales > Ajellomycetaceae > Emmonsiellopsis > Emmonsiellopsis sp. PD_5. The sequence goes on along the minus strand of JANTQI010000082.1, from coordinate 67,566 downwards.
TGATACCAGGACAAAGGCCACAAATAAGAATAGAAATATCATACAGACCAATCTGAAATTCGTCTCTAGGTCTCTACCAAAGGACGTGGAAAGCGCCAGTATGCAACAAGATAGACAATGAGAAAAACAAACAAGAAAAGGAAATAAAGAAATCAAGGAAATCAGTATAAAGTCCACAAAATACCCACCCTACCCAACAATAACTTCTACTTCGTTTCCAACCAGTTCCTCCACTCGCACCGGCACCCACCAGTTCCCCCATCAACCCCAGGCGACTTCACCTCCCGCCTCGACAAAGCATCATCGTCCCCTGGCAAATCAAACAACCCAGCGGGGTTAACCAGTTTACCCCCAGCTTCCCGGAATTCTACCTGCAACTTTTTCTCGTCCATGATAAACTTCTGGCGTGTGTCGAGGCCGTAGCAATACACCATTTTCGCAGCTGGGTCGCCGCCATGTCGGTCTAGGACGATGGTTACCGGATATGGAAATGAGCCGGGGCGCGCGAAATCGGTAGCCTCGGGTGGGAACCTGCCTGCCGATGAGGTGGATGTCGGGGCTGCCGTCGTTGTCGTCGGTGTCGCATGCGGTATCAGGCCCTTTCCTGCTTTCTCAGGCTGGGTCCAGATCCGAACCAGGAATCGAGTTTGAGTCCACGTGCACCGGACGCGGGCGGCGGATCTGGTACAGCCGCCATTTGCGTCGTCGGGGACCTCGTCGGCCGCCGAACTGACTATGGGGTCGTCGGATTTGAGAAATATCGACCGATCATAGTATGTGTAGAAGCCGTAGTGTTCGGTGGGGAGACCGCGGTCGTACAAGCGGATTGGCTGCGAGATGGGTAGGGGGTAGAGATTTGCTGGGGCAGCGGTTCCATCTGGGTTCGTTGACGGTTTAGGAATAACGTTGGATAGATCTGGGAACTCGCTGGGCGGGTCCTCTGCTCGCTTTTGGCGGGTAGAGATTGTGATGGGTTCGGGCGAGATGAACGTGGCGAAGAATGGGGTTTCCTCTCCAGAAAAGGGAGCAGTGTTTTTATCAGTGGTGTTGCCAAGGAACATCTGCTCGTTCATATTAGGCGGGGCAGGAATAGGTGTGAACCCCTTATCCCGAGTTTGAAGCGCCTGGACTCCCTGGTGACTGGGAAAATTCGATACCCACCGTCTTCTGGTCGTCGTATTGATCGGGACGGTGCTATGGAGAAACGTGCCGTTTTGAAAATTGATCTGGATCCTAAAGTTTGGTTGGTCCGCATCGAATGGGCTATTGGCCTCCTGGTTCTCCTTTGGTAAGGCGCAGCTCCACATCGTTTTGGGGTGTATGCAAGCAGTGTTTGCCTCCACCGGATTTGGGCCTGCGATGGTTGAAACACCGGTTGGGATTGGTGGGTAACCAGTCAAATTCAACCATCGCGATTGCACTGGAGGCTCGCCATCCTTCCTTCTAGTGAGTATGACAGCGAGCACGACGCTCAAAAGAACCATCATTATCAGGAAAATTGCGATAACTATGCACCATCGCCGTCGGTTTCGCCCTTCTCGACCGAGTCTCCCGAAACAACCATTCTTACTAAAGCAGCCCCTACCCCGCCACAAGCCTCCAACCTTTCTACCAATTTGATCCTCTCGTTCTAGCCGTTGACGACGGGCTTCATTGCGGGTTCGCACATCTGGGTTTCTTTCAACATCCGACAGACTAACTGGGTCATTTGGCAAACGTGGGGGTAGCGTATTTCTCTCAGAAAAATTGTTCGTGATGTTATAAATAGCTGGGGGCTGTTGAAGCTGGTCCATATTAGACAGCGGGATTCCACCTCTCGAGGACATGGTGGTCTGCGCTGCGGGAGAGATAGGTCCTGGCGAGTGTGGCTGAGGCTGTAGATCTGAAGGGAGAATCGCCCGATAGCGTGGGAACGTGGAAACCTTTTTTGGCGGAGAGTATGGAGGTGGTTGCGAAGAGGTGCCCATACTCGGAATAGGAGATGGGTTTGAGGGCTTTTGTAGAAATGGGCGCGCCGCGGGGACTGGGGGTATTATAGCTTCGCTTTGATCCGTGAATGATCTGGAAGAAGGCGTTGAGACATTGATGATAGGCCCGACAGGTGCCGCTCTTAATAAAGGAGTTGCCGTAGCTTGACGGATATTAGGGGAAACATCCGGTTCGTCTTCAATGATTGTCGAGTCTGAATTGGACCGCGATCGTGGCTCGTTCTCCGTGTTTATGCGAGCAACAAAGTGTTGGAAGAATGGGTTATTTGAGTTTTCATGATGAACCTGCGTGCCCTCTCCTACACGTTGTGAGAAATTCGAAGGACTCATAGCTGCTCCTGTGTTATGAGTGAATGGGTTGTTCGTACGTTCAGGAGATTGGCAAGTGGGAAAGCGATTATACATGTTTTGTTGGAAGTACTCCTGCGTATATCCAGCGGAACTCGGGCTCGACATCATGAACGGAATGGATTGTGCAGAGACGGGGGAACTGTGGGTGGTTTTATTCCTCCCCTGGCGCGATGTAGCTTGTGAACAGTCGTCGCCAAATTCCGAATCGGATTCTTCACTTTCGCATTTCGGCTCGCTGCGCATCCCCGGTAAATCCCCCCATTTATCACCAATCTGTTTCTCCTCGCCGCTATATGGGGTGTCTGGTGAGAAGAACGACACCTCTTCGTTCTTCTCCAGGTATTTGTCATTAGTTTGCAATAAATGTGATGGAGGAAAGGCAGGAAGCGCGGGTGGATGCTCATCCTGAGGTGTCATAAAGCTCATCTTGCTAGCTATGGTATTTGATCGTGAAATAAGGGGGGAGAGTAAATAATTCCACCACCCTTGCGATCGCCGCCTCGTAGCTAGAGTGTCAATACTGTATCTGTTCGATACACCGCGTTTATTCTCATCCGAGAATGATCGCGATCGACTAGCCCGCCGAGATACCGGAGAGTCCTCCTCAAAAACTGTCCCGGTGGAAAAGGCACGGTGTTTTCGGGTGGACGTAATAATTTGGTCATCAAACACGTCGCTAGGGTCTGCGGTTTTTCCGGATCTATGGGCATAAGGAATGGCAGGGACGGGGGGAATGGCAGAGTCAGGGCGCGGATCCCCTACCCGCGGGGTAGGCTGAGAATATATGCTTGAAGCCGGCCTGAGGCCGGGTTGTTCTGGGCTCTTGTCAAAAGAATCCCACGGGTTATCATCCCTCGCAGGGGTGATGATAATAGTTGGCGTAGCTGGCGTCGTATTGGCACTTCTTTGGCTGTGAGGACTCGTAGTATTCTTCGTGGGTGTGGTGCCATCCTCATTTTTGCTAGCATTTCGAGGGATTCTGGCATTGTACGGAACGCTTAGTCCAATCATAATAGGGCGATCGGAAGGGGATAGATCCTGTGTCTTGCTTGGAGAAGCCCGAAGCGCATCGAGGGGGGATTTCTTTTTCCGCATTACACGATTTACCGCGTGTGGGAGCCGGGCATTTTCATTCACATCATCTTTGAGTTCCTGATAGCCCCGTGTTCCACGGTTCTTCCATTCGTTTTCCTGTGCTGGCTCAGTGGGACTCTTTGCCTTGGATAGCGATTTTAGATCGTTCAGGTCGATAAAATTCCTAGTAACTGATTGTCGCCGTTTATAAACTGCATCCCTACGGTACTTCGCAGTGTCACTCGAGAAGTTCGTCACGAGGTTAAGACCAGGGCGAGATTTCTTCGTCACCGTAGCTTTTGCATTCCGTTTCATTATCGTTCGACCGGGGCGTTTAAGTGAGTCCCAACGACTTGGGCGGTTAGAGTTCGTGGCCTCCTCACCAGGTTCTTGGCCGTCGACATTTTGAATAGTGAAATGAATGCCGTCATCCTTTTCAACGGGTGCTCCCTGTACATGATCGTCTTCCGGTGATGCAAAGGGATCTCCTTGTTGCTGGTCGACTAAATCCGAACCGGAGGAATTGAATGGGGAAGAGACTTCTTCTTTTATAGGGGATGACAAAGGGAAAGTCGGTATCGTCTGGACACGGAGAAGCTCGGTCGATGGGTGGTTATTCATTTTGACTCCGAATCTGCGACACGTAGGAAATTGTCAACAAAGGTAGAAGGATTTGGATGAAAGAAACTAGGAAGAGGTAGAAAAGAAAAGGATTCAGGAGCCAATTAAGCTTACCATAAACTCAAAGGTCAACCCCCACAGTCTATAGTCCCACGAAAGACTCGTACGAGAGATGGTATGGAAAGGGGTCATGCAATCGTGATATTCATGAAGCCGGTGTCATAATTTTGGGGGGTAAGTTGGCCAACACAGAAACTTTTGGAAGCGAGATCTGAGATCAATAACAAATAATGGAAGTGAATGTGGTGACTCCTCAAAAGGGTTTTGTATGGGACAATGGCGACACTGATGCAACCAAAACAAATATGTCAATATTGAACAAGGTAGAACGATCAAGAAAATGATTTAATCCACTTCAGAAAAAGAGAGACAGCCAGCATGCACTGCAATACTGGAGGCTAAAAATGGGCATCAAATGAAGGTCAAATCAATAGTGAGTGTAGTAAAAATACAGAGACAAGAGAAAAGAAAGGACTATGTCACAGGACAAGACAAGTCAAAGAGTCAGATAGAGAAAGGTCAAGTAGGTGGAAAAGAATGATGCCACTGGGTATGCTACAAAAATAAAACAAGCCTAAAATAGCAACAGGGGCTTGCGGGAACGTGTCCAGCCGTCATCTATTGAGTCTTGTGAGTATATAAAAAGAAACCGGCTCCCACCAGTATCGATCCACCATGAGGGGAGTCGAGCTCAAAGAACCCTCCATGTGGATACCGGGTTGAAGGAAAGCCGTTGGAAATAGAATCTCGACATTGACGGCGCTACTGGCCAGCGGATGCTATTTGGCCAAGACAATTCCCTCCAATAAACAGGCTCAAGTACCTGCGTCTGCGATGACCCTGGCACGCGGGGTGTGTTCGCATAGCGGGTAGAGGAGCTGAGGGGTTGGACTGGCAGCTTGACAGAATGTAAGCGCTTAAGGGGCTGACCAATCACCACGAGCCACCCTCTTGCAAGCCTGCAGGGGTTTCGGGGTGCATTTGCCCACAGCCATCATTGCATCGAGATTGGATCGGGAGCTGGAGGAGTGTGTTGCAGCGGATTGGACTGGTGAATGACAGCGATGGTGAAGATGAAGATGAATGGACATCGAGAGGTGAGGTCGAAACAACCTAGCCCAGCCCTAACCCGATCGGGCCAAGCAGAGCCGCCAGCCAGCCAGCGAGGCTGTGATTGGGCAGCGAGCGAGATTAGTCAGACCGGCCCAGCGCGTAACTCGTTCCTCTGCTTGGTTGGAGATAGAAATTGAGGAGAGGATGATCTGGATATACGGGCATGGATGAGCGAAGGGGTTCTTCATGCACGGATGAACATGGCCAACCACAAGACTGTGAGCTACGCCGTGTAGGATGAACCAAGGTACAAGACCGGAATAGGCAGTGAGATATCCCATCTGCGATTTGGACACCCAAGGGTGACAGCAGACACGATCTGTGCCACCCGTCAACGACATAAAAGACCTGCAAATACGCCGCAGTAACACGCGAAATCCTGCCGTAAGGATCTAGGGAGCGAGGGGGCAGGTCCATCCCTTGAAGGCCAATGGTCCTTGGAACTTTCAGACAACAGTGGCTGAAAGGGCACGCTTTCTACTCCCTGGTTCCTCGAATGTCTCGGTTAGCAAGATATTTCATTGTTGTGGTTTGTACAATATCTCAGCTAGAGACGTTTCCTTTGCTGAGTCGACGATGGATCCACCCTCAGGAAATAAATTGTCCTTTCTCCACCTCCCATTAGGCTGTTGGCTTGGTATCCTTCCATTAAGCAGCCGTAGCTAGGCTAGGCCCCGTGAAATGCACACATCCACAGAATGGCAATGCACTGTCTGTTTGAACAGGCTATCTCAAGAAAACAACAAGATGTTGGTTTTCGCTGCCCTCCCTGTTAGATGGCCAAACAGGGTGCTGACAGCTTCCCGGACAGCATTATGGAGCACATATGCCAGGAACCCTGGAGTTTGAGAAAGGTCCACCGCATGCTGCTGATATTCCATAAAGAAGCTATCCCTTGAGCCATGACATTTCCCAACTGGATGGGAACGGAACTGGGAAGACCGTTTGCACCAGTGGGGTCAGCTCAAACAAAGAACCCAAGCAGCTTTTGCCATGCGGGTGTCTGCACCGCGCGCATCAACATATTTCCGTCTGCCAATATATCTAATATCCAGCGCCGGCTTGATCAACGACTATCCTACCTAGCCATGTCAAGTGTCACTTCACTTGAAGCTCGCCATGGCCGACCGCAACGCATACCTCAGGTACAAGCGAAACGAGAAACTGTTGGTCTATTGGATCACCCATACTTCCAATAGCATCATACAGTCCTCTCCATCCACCACCACGACCCCCCTCAACGAGACCGGCAAGGTCTCCATCTCGAGCCTGGTATCTTTGTCCAAACTTATTGCAACGCACGTCAAGCCCATTCCAGCAACAATCTACCGGTTATTCCAGGCCATCCTTGACGCGAGAAAGGAAGCTTATTCCGTGTTTCAACGCATACTCGCATCCAACGGCGATCCAGAGATTGAGAAGGGCAATGTGTCTCATAAACACTGGATCGATCGACTCACCGAAGCGTTCATCGCGCTTGGTGGCGATACCTGGACCTCACAACACGATAACAAAACCCAACGCTTTGAAGATGGAGAAGAGGAGAAGGTTATTTTCTCCAACAAGTTCTCGTCTCTGACTCTAGAAGGAGACGCAAACTGTGGAGGTCAAGATGATGGCGAAACTGATTCCGTGGATGCGGCTCCCACTAAGCTGAAGAGGAAGCCCGTGAAAAAGGGGAGAAAAGGCAAGCGGGACAAGAACCAGAAAAACGGAGGCAAGCAGCAAACTATCAAGAAGCCCACCATTGACGATGTGCCATTTGAGAGCTATCGTATTATTGAAGATGATAGTGGTTTGTTCTCGGCCTATCTGATGGGTGCATATTCACTCCTTGCCCAATTGATCGAACTTCGCGACTATATTCAACGCTTATGGCGCCATGTTGCGTACGATGGGCTAAACAGTGCTGTCGCAGCCACGTTATCTAACATTGCTACAAGCTATGTTGATGATACAGAATATAAAATCTTCCTCGACTTCCCCGGATACGATTCATTTGAGGCAGTCGTCCGGACCATTGCCCGTAGAGATCCAAAGACGACCGCATTCATACTCGACGACGTAATCGAGAATCAGACGTCTCTTAACGTTGGCAACGTGCCGATCAATGTCAGGGAACAGCTACTCTTGTATACTTACGATAACCTCGTCGATTTCGTCGCAGATTTCCAAATGACGCGCAGCGGCAAGCCAACGAAAACTATCCTTGCCGAAATAAAAAACTGGGACCCCGTGTTCGACGTGGAGCAAGGAACCCACAACGAACGACTCAAGTGGCTCCGCGCATATACAATCAACTGGCTTTACGACTTGGTCAATGTTTTTTCTTCGGACATCATCCAGCGCGAGGCAATCAGAGGCCAAAACACTCCCCTCGAAAAGATAGATTGGTCTGCCATTGGGCGCAAGAATATCCGACACAGACTATTCGGCTTGAGCAAGTTTGCGGGCGAAATCACTACGTTGGCTATGCAGAAGCCCGGCACAGATATCCTCTCAAAGATCCTTCCCCACCATGTCTTCCAGCTGCAATGCATCGTGGACTCCTTCGCCGTATCCCGTGGCTGGACACCCCACCCTACCATAGCCATTGCCCCTGCGGAAAACTTCCACCCATCAAGGGACATTAACTTATTCATGGGTCGCGAAAACAAGCGTGCAACCAGCAGCTTCTACCATTCTGTCGACGTGTTATGTGCCCTATTTAAAGAGGACGAACTGCAGCAGGGCGACCAGGACTGGTACAAGAGAAGCGCCTTCCTTCTCACTGAGCTCCGCGACGACTTAAAAACCCGACTCGACGAAAGGAAATACTCCAACGGCCAAACCACGATCCCTCCATCACGTTTCTCAGGGACTAACTCCAACGGCCTCTGGGACTATTCGCCCTACCTCTGCGGCATGGGCCTGACCGAAGCACTGGAGTTATCGTACAGCCTGGGCGTCCGCATATTAGATAGCATGTGGGAGACTCTATACTTCATGCACAACCTATACGGTATGCTCATCCAAATGGGCCACATCCAGCAGGGCGATCCAATGTACTACTTCCTCAAGCATCAGCAAGCGCTCAGACTCAACGAACGCAACCTACAGAACTCGAAACCCGCCTCTATCCCCCTAACGACCAAGCCCGGAGCGCGTGGTGGCTCCCGCCGCCGGCGGTTCAAACACACCACACTCGACCCGCACCCCTGCAGCTATTTCAAACCCAAGTCCTTGCTCGAACTGTACCGCGAAGCGAACTGGATACCTGACCGCATATCCGATGGGGAGTTGTCAATAAGATCATTCTTGGCGGCGACACGCATGGCGGGGATGAAGAGGGTTACGGATCCGAAAACAGGCAAAGTGGCCTTCGAAAGCAGCCCCCTTATCAACCTCGCCAAAGCTAATGGTGCGAGCGATGAAATCCTGATGGAGCTTCCCTTGGAGGTCCTGGCCATGGAACGGACACTACATGGGGACGTTTGGCTTAACAGCAACAGCAACAGCAGCAGCAACAGCAGCAGCAACAGCAACGAAGCTGGCCACGTCAGCCTCTGCCTCCTACTTCGGATAGTCACGATGGATATCGCCAGAGACGTCGCGGGTGAGCTCGAGGGTGAGCTCGAGGGTGAGGACTACCCTCTCTCCGGCATTAACTACATATCGGTAGCCTCGCACTTCATGCGGTTGTCCAACCGGATTTGCCGGAGGCTTGGATCGCATATGGAACAGCGCATGGCGATAGCTGCACTGATGATGACGGGCGAGAATAAAGAGATGCTGCGGATGATTGCGGAGGAGTTTCAAAATCATCATTCTGAGTTTAAGGACCATGTCTACTGGAAGGGTTTGAAGATTGGTACGTCGTGGATATTAGACTTTGACGACGATCCGGCTGGGCCTCCTTGCCATGTTATGTAACTACTGTTTAATGTTTCTGGCGAGGGGAAGGGGGATGGGAAGGAGTGATAAAAGTGATTTTTGTTAGTTAAATGATAGATCGAGTAATAAATATGCCATGCTAGGGAATGTATGCATTGATAATCACCGTTGGGACGTACAGGTACGAGCGACCAACCAACTACCTATACCCGACCATTCCATTCCATTCCATTCCATACCCCCAAAGCAGCCCAACCACCCAACCACCCAACCCTCCCTACCCTATCCTACCTATCTCATGCCCGACATGGAAGGAGGTTACATCACATCACCACCGCAACCGCATCCGCATTCGTCGAGTTGGGTAACCCACCCCACCCGAGAGTCCCAACGCGGCGCATGGGAGCATATCACACATACCTAACTTACATGTCGGATGCCAGGGGGATTAGGATGGGACGTGGATCGGAAGAAAGCAAGCGAGCAACGCAGTTAGTTAGTGACCGAGAACGGCGAGGGTGGGTAACCAACGGGAACGGTAGCGGTAACGGGAACGGTAACGGCAAACGGGTGGATAATATAATAAAAATGAATATCCAAAACAGGTCATATTTATTTTTGGTGGGTGTTCCATCCGTTCCTATCCTAGCATATCATATCATATCCGATCCGGTCCAAATCAAGGCAAAGCGATTCCATTCCCTCCCACGCCCGTGCCCGTGCCACGTGTTGTAATAAATGAGTAATATCAATCAATAGATGAGCCCGACGGAGTAAATAAATCAAGTAAGTAAGTAGGTAACTAGACGGGGAGAGAACAAAAGTACAAAAGTGAAAGGGAGTAAGGAATTGGTTAGCGAAGGGATAAATGTCAAAAGGAGAAAGAAATAAGGAAATCCGAATGCGTCCGTCGGTCAGTTCGAACTGGGAATGGTAAATGGGTATAAATAAAAAAGGTGTGATGTCAGAAAAGAAAGCGACAGGGAGAAAAGTACATGACAAAGGAAATGGCCAGACCTGCGAACGTATTCCAAGGCATGGTATGGTGTGATATATATAGATAGCTCCTAGGAGCAAAATGGAAAGAAAATGAAAAGAAAATGAGTACAGCGACAGTCACGGGCGTCTCGAACTAAAAACAGATAAAACTCCGAGCCCGGTACAATCCACGGGGGCAAAAATGACATGACAAATCGGAGCCGGTAAATGATAAAACCTGGGCTATTAGCACACAGGCATGGATCAAGCACCAGGTAAAGTCCCTAATATACCCAAGAATCAACGCAAAGATAATAACAGCAAAGACATAATGTGGGGCGCCCCACGAGCTGCATTGTTCTCGTAGCCGTGTGGCATAATCTGTGTTCCCATGGTGGGTAAAATAACATCGCAGATGTCACGCAGCGAATATAGAAGTGAAGAGCGATGGACATGAAACCCAAACGCCTGCGATTCTCTTGACGTTTATAGCGCCTCGTGGGAACCGAATGCATGCAATACGCTGTGCAAAATATCGAGCAAAATAATACGATCGTAGGATGGCGTATTCTTCAAAAGTAACGTTTGAGATTAGGACCAGACATTAAACAAGTATACGCGCTAATGGCTATCGTCGCTCTTCGGTGTACTGTACTCCTTGCATAGGGGCATGGGCGCCGTTCATTAGTGGCGGCAGAGTTCTTGCTGCGTCCAAGGGTGGGTGGTTAGGTTGAGCAGCCTGGGAGGCAAAGGGCCCGGGGAACATGGGACCCTGGGGCTGAGATTGAGTGGGCGTGCCATTCGTTTGCAGCGGTGCGCCCGGTTGCGGAGGCCTGTCGTACCCTGCAGGTTGCCCGGCAGACTGGCGCTGTAGCTGTCGTTGCTGCTCGTTCAGCTGGTTCCTGAGGTCGTTCACCTCCCCCCGCAAAAGGCCTGCTTCCTGGCGGCCTTGCTGAATAGTCTTTTCAAGTTGATTGATGTACTCGATCGCTACACTCTGTTAGTAAATACACATGGTTGGTTTTTAAGGGTAAAGATGAACAACCAACCTCGAGTCAAGGTTTCCCATTTGCTCGACTTGTTGCTCTGGTTCGACGGTAGCCGGGATCGCAGGAGGTCAAAGCAATCCTTCATCTCGCTACGTCGTTTACGTTCTGCAAGTTTGTGCGTCACCCGCAACTCTGGTGTTCTACTATATGGGGTAGCTCCATTTGGCGACTCAGGATCGCCCATCAAATCCCTGACCTGTTTGTGTTGTAGAGAGTGGTGATGCACATTTTGTGGGAGCTCTATAAACTGTGGTTAGGATATACTCTAATCTAAACTTGGATCAGGTACAAACCTTGTTGGCCATGTGGCAATCGTGAATCCGTGGTAAAAACACTGCTGGCAAGGGATTCGGTGGTGCTGCCTCGACGTGAAAACTGGTGTGATGGTCGAGCGCTTTTGTCTGAAGAACGAGTAACAGTTGGATCGGGGAAAGCGTAGGCCTGTCCGGCTGTAGGAGATTCGGCATTATAAATTTCGGCGTGTGGATTGGAAGAAATGGCGGGGGCTGTCCGGCGGACGGGAAAGGCACGGTGTTGTCCGGCGCGGGGTCCAAGGGGTGAGAGAGGTTGTTGACTCCCGCTGTAGCGAGGGCCACGCTGCCCTGGTGCATTTGAATAGTCGCCCGAAATGCCTCGCTCGCGCTGTAGGCTAGAAACAATGGACGCTTGAGAGGCATTGGTGCTGTGGTAAGGCGAGGATGGATTTAGGGCTAGCGAGCTGATGCCCTGGTTCATTCTGCTGTCTATGCTGCTGCGACGGGACTCTGCGTAGTCGCCATGCCGCTGGCCCACACCGTCGAAATTCTGATTGATTGAGGGTAGCATGGGGTTTGGCGGATGAGAGGTGTAGCTCGGAGACTGGGTGGGAGGCCCGGAGGAAGGGGTGTGTGGTTGGTCATTGGGAGGGCCCGACCGATCAGACACGTCAGAAAGACGTTTTGGCGACGGCTGCGACGAGGTGAGGTATGAATACTGGGCATAGCCATTCGTGCCATTGGTGGTGTTCGAATAGGTGGAGGAGCCTGCGCGAATTAAGTTTTGTTAGCGAGCGCCCGACAGAGGAAACGAAATCGCGGTGAGTAAACGGCATCGCAAGAACAAAACGAAACACGACACATCCAAGTGTATATATATATCGGGTAGAGGAAGAAAGCAAGATCAAAACCACATACGGGCACTCTGAGGCATGGACCAATTGCCCGAGTCGCGCTCCACGGTGTTCATCGAAGCCTGAGCAGGCGACTTTTCTGCTGGGGCAACATTACCGAGAGACATACTGGCAGTCAAAGTCGAGATGGAGGGCAGGGTCTGGGCAGGTTGAGGCTGCGGAGTCTGCTGGCCAGTCCGGGGCTCCTCCCACGGACGATGCGAAACGGAGGTGTCCATGGCGGTGGATAAGAATATAATGCGAATGCGAGGGAGACGGAGACGGGGACGGGGACGGAGGACGAGAGAAAGTATAGGAGGAGGCGCAGAAGAGTGCGAGCGGCTCGAGAGGCGAGGTTGGCGAAGTCGTGGGGGTAGAAGGGGGGGTATGGGTGTTGGGGGTTGGGGAGCACGCAGCAGCTAAAATACAGAGGCAGCCAAGCTGAGCAGGGCAGAGCAGACGGCAGTGATCAGTGAGTGACGGGCGCAGAATGGAGAAAAAGACGGTGGACAGAGGAGGGGGTACACAAAGTGCGAAGGGGAGAGAGATTAAGACATACGACGCAGGGGGAGACACTCAGGACAGGCTGGCTTAGCGCAAGAGGCGCGCAGAGGACAGCCCGGGAGACGATCCACGCGGGGGCAGCATAGACAACGAGGGGGAGGGTGCAGAGGAAGAGTGGTGAGGAGAGGAGGAGAGGTTGGTGAGGTTGAGGTTGAGTTGAGGTTGAAGTTGAAGTTGAGATGGGGTCGGGGTTTGCGATTGCACGTGGGCGGCTCTGCTAGTATTTAGTTACTAGTCGACTGAAATATACTAACAACAACGATCAAGGTGTCTAGAATACACAGACAGACAGCAGACAGACAGATAGACACTGACAGACTCCACAGACGATCAAGGTGTCGAGAATACTTCTCCTATTCCTGCGCCAACCCCAGGTTATTTCGACGTCAATATGCCTCCTCCACGCCACGATCAGGCACGCCAGCACAATAACAAAAGAATAAAGAATAGAATCGATCAATACAAAGGCTCTTTGGCCGTCCGCCGCCATGCATATTGTCTTCCAGCGCCCATCCCATGCGTCCCAGCCTCTGTTGCTGCGGGTGTGCCAATCACTGAACTGCTGCTTTCTTCTTTTTCTTCTTGTTCTTCTCCCATGTTCCCCGTTGACTTCTGGGGTACATCTCTCACATATTTACATATTTGCATATTTCTACATATGTCTACATATTCTACGTATCTACATTGGATGTCTACTCTACATATATCTACCTCTTTCCTACTCCTTGACTCTCTGGTCGTCATGTTCTGGTTTCCTGTATTACCGTACTGTTCCTGACCAAAAATACCGCCACGCCAGATCGGGCCAGCGATCCATGTGTCCAAGCCGGCGCTAGTCTGTTTCGGGTAGCCCAACCCAAACTCCCCTCACGTGACTTGACCGGCTCCCGAACCTAAACGCTTTTGGCTATGCGCTAGTCCATTTACGGCTTAGCAGTCCCCGAGTTCCCGCGTGCCATCCAGCCAACCACACAGCTCCAATGCAGATGTCGGGATTGTGGCTGGCCGACGAGGTGCAAGCTGCAGTGTTGCGCCCACAGCAATTCTGCGGTTGTTTTCAGGGAGTTTGCGATGGCCATTGGGACATATTTGCCCAACGCCTATTTATTATCCACAACATGCATCTCAGAAAACTAATACCTTCTGAGAAAACTGAGCAACGGCGGGCTAGACCAGACCAGACTGCAGAATCAACGTTGGAGTCGGCTTGGCACGACGATTCTTGGCGATTCGGGCGGCCGATCCACAACCACGCGGCCGACCGGGGGGTGAGCCTCGGTGAGGGGTGTATGGTAATACGCATACATACATACATACATTACATACAAAAGTTACCATACATCGCCAGATCGAAGATGGAATCGGCAATGGGGGCTATTTGCTGCAAGAATACTAGAATAGGCTGACCTGGAGCAAACAAGCAGAGAATAAAGAACAATGCCTATTGAACGCCCCTTAGCGCGGCTGATGATTGTCCTGCGCATTGTCCGCCGTCCGGGGAAGGACTCGATTCTTTTTGTTAATATATCATCCATTCAAATGGATGTGTTTGCGCCGCGGCTTTCTTGATTCTCGCTGATCGTCCGCTTATTCGACAATGGGGCGTTTAATATTCTTTTCTCGCTCTTACTATTTCCTCTTTGGCAAGAGGGCTCATATTTTGTCCCCTCTAGACGCTGGATCACGATATTCCCCTCCTCGTCTATCTCCTCGTCTGTGTATCGGAATGTCATGTCAACCCGGAAGCTGGAGATTATCATCGCCAGAGCTAACAGGGTAGTTATCCTTGAACCCTACACCTAGTTATCTTCCACCAAAGAACCCGTGCCGAAAGAGGATGGAATATTACCTGAGTTCATTTTCAGTTAGTTACCAACAACGACCAACGGAATAATAAAAGATACAGAGTACGACACGACACAGACACAGACACAGACCCTGCAAACACCGTCGCACAACAGCCACCCCATTGAAGAATAGCAATCCGGCAATAATTCGTGCGTGTGTATGTATGTAACAATGTAACCCCCATAACTCTCCCCGTGCGCCCGAGCACCGTACCCAGTAATTAATATACACACATAATGTACTGTACCTCCCTCGCGCCCCCGTGTACATGTACCTATACACACACCCCCCCCATGGACATGTACCTGTATGTATGTACAGACATATGGATATGCATACATTGCATATACTGGACCAGGCAATACCTATTACCCGGCCATCCCAGTCTCAAGAACCTGGTATCTCTCGAGTCTCCCGTGGTTGACAAGGGACCGGGCTGCTTGACTTGCATACTGTACAGGGGAGTAGTTAACCGATCCGATCCCTGCCTGCGTGCCCGTTCTTCGAGTCCGAGGACCGACATATCGTTTCCTTTGCCTCTGCATGTTCATGAATCATGTTGTTTGTTTAGTCACTTCGCCGAAGTCGAGGTGAAGACGGTGGATGGGTTTCTTTCTTTTATTTTATTCTTTCTTTTCGATAATGGGCGGGTGGGGATACCAGATGGGATGGGGATGATTAGCGCCCGTTGCATGAGGCTTGATGGAAGTTGAAGCTTGAAAGAAGCGCGATGGGGAAATC
The DNA here is from genome assembly GCA_032988985.1 of Emmonsiellopsis sp. PD_5. NCBI lineage: Eukaryota > Fungi > Ascomycota > Eurotiomycetes > Onygenales > Ajellomycetaceae > Emmonsiellopsis > Emmonsiellopsis sp. PD_5. Next base: position 52,159 of record JANTQI010000082.1, on the reverse strand, counting down.
CTAAATTTCGGCAGATGAGATATCCGCCAATGGCCAGGCTAATGTAACTAACTCATTAGCTACTTAGTGAACTGAGTGGAGGGGCGAACTAAGTAACCAGTGTTTTACTCCGGAGTTAACTCCGTATCAATCAATTAGTATGGAATTGCGCGGCAATCAAGTTTGGCCTGCAATCAATCATAACCAGTCAGTTCGAGTCAAAGCGAGTTGAGGCAGGCAATAATTCGAATAGCTCACTGGTCTGGTTATTGAGATAGGTACGGAGTAGACGCCTTTGCGTGCGATTATCGATCGGGCGTCGTCGGATGGGATATCCGCTGCCACATACTGGCGTTCCCGTGTATATAGTATGTATAGGCTTTCGTGAAGGGGAGAATGGAGGATAGCTCAATGGAATCAAAGAATGGCTAGTCAGCTAAGATAAATGATACTATTAACAAGCCATTCTGGAAATGTAGTTAATAGCATGCGAATCCCCCCCTCGATACACTTACTAACTAGCTAAATACCATGTGGCCAGCCTGGACGTTCTCATCCTCGGTGCTCGATTTCCGAGCCAGGTCATGCCTTCAACGGTGGGTTTAGGTTAAACGTGCCAGGCAAGCCAAGCCTGTACATGCCGGGTGTTTGGGTGTTGGAAATCGCGGGATGGAGGGGGGTTTCTAGAATTAGTTTCTGTACGGAGTAAGGTGGATGGAGCTGGGGGAAATCGCTCTTGATGTCAATAGCTAGCTAGGTGGGGGGCGTTTATTCGGGGATTTTATTTCATTAATAACTACCGTCTTTCGATAAAATTAATGATCATACAATAAAAGGACTGGAAAAGAGATCCATTATCTAGTTACATATCCATCTATATATGTATATCTTAACCGCCCCGCCTCCCTGTGGCCTTATCTTCACAATTATCTTCACAACCCCATACATCTATTTGGGAATACCAGAGTAAGCCAAAATATTGCTCGATATACTTGAGAAACGAATACCATCATACACATACATTCGTAGAAAATAGAGTAGTTAGCTCGTGGCTTTTCAAACTCGCGCAGGTGGGCGTCTACCTAGTGAGAATGAGGCATCTGAGGTCGAAGAGTAGTTATAGCTAGATATTACTAGATTCTATTCCATGCTCCACCCAGAATTCATTGCAATCCAGATTCAGAATAAAACTATACCATGAGACACATTTGCTCAGTGCCTGAAGATGTTCATTTTAGCCATAGACTCGAATCCATCTCTTGGGAGGCTCTTGTTGTACATACATACAACTTAACGCCTGTTTCCTTCACTCAATCAGGGGTTGCAAGTCCATAATTACATTGTCCCAGATGTCCTCCATTCCACTATTTTCGCTCTCCTCTGTGAGACTGTCATCGTCCGATGTACTACCGGCCTCGGATTTCCCCTTCTTTGGGGTTGCACCCTTTGAGCCTCCCTGCCGCATTGGTTCAACTTAAGCTGGACCGCACTGAGGAATTCTCCTTTACGCCTAGTCTGAGTATCCCCTACATCAATTGACACAGGAGGTCTAATGACGTTACGCTGATCCCCATTCATGATGAAAGGCTTAACAAGCAGAAGCACAGCCTAAGCAAACTACTCTTTAACCTCAGATGCCTCATTCTCACAGAGAAAAGTGCTGCCCATCTCCTCAGCCTCTTCATATTTCCCCTCCACCAGCAGAGCAACAAGATCCTCCCATTTATCCTCCATCTCAGGAGGGAGGCTTGTCTGAGCCTTCTTAAGCAGGATAGTAGCTGCTCCATCTAAGGCCTGCAGAGACGTATAACATTTCTGTTGGTCTAGAACATGTTAGCAATAAAAATAGCATCAAGGGGATTCATAGATAATACCGAGATCGTTCACATCATCCGGGATGAGGCCATAAAGAGTACGGAAAGATTGCCATTCAGTGCTACTTTTCTTGTAACATTCGGTGACAACCATAGCATCAGACCGCACATCACCACCGTGGATGATATCCTTGTTCAGCCTGCGGATTTCCTCATTTCGGCGTTCGGTGGTTTTGTGCAGCGCGTCTCTCACCCATGTGGAGATGGCCCATTGGCGGATATCCAGATGACTCTGGCGATGGGACTCAAGTTTCTTGATCTTGTCGTCCTGGATCTGGCAATGAGCCTCAAGTCTCGTGAGCCTGTCGAGAAAGCTGAAGCCGCCTTCGTTGGCGGCCAGTCTCAGCTCGGCACCATATTGCATTGCTGGCGCCTTCCTGACCATTTTTTTCGACACAGGCGTCGAGAGGGTTTTCTTGGTCCTCAACCGAACTGTGGTATGCGATCTGGATATTCCTCTGTAGTATAAATTAGTTGGGTCTTTCATCATGGCAAAATGGACTCTGCCATTGCTTCGGGTTGGGGTTCAGATTACTAGTCACCAGTATTTATATGCTTTTCGTGGATCCCGAGTGCCACAGTGTCCTGCGCGGATAGGTGTCTCAAACGATGGCTCTGGGATACGATCGTGGGGGAATTCCTAATCCTGGAAGCTTTGGACAATAGGATACTGGCCTGATAGAAATGAATTAGTCAAAGTAACAAAAATGGAGGAATTGTGCATACTTGGGCCATCCCCAACAATGAAATATTATTGTCCGTCTTTGATGAGTAACTAGGGCAACGAACCTTTCTATGGATGTCCCAGGGTCCAGTTCGTCCACTGGAAGGTGAATTGGGAGGTCCAAATATTGTTAGATGTGGAGGATGAGTATGTCCTCATTCAGGAACTCCATCAAGTGGTTCACTAACTCGAAGCTGGTCGACCCTGTTTATCATGTGTAAAATAGCCAGTGTCAAATGCAGTATAAACAAGGAACTGGCATGCAACCAGAGCTGTTCTATGGTGGACACCATAAAAGGGAGAGCTTGCAGGACTTCAGCATAATCGAAGCTCATTATTCAGTCCATCCAAAGTGTTTTGACGGATTCCATAATGATGGAGATCGAAGAGCTGCCATTAAAAACATCTGACATCACGCACTGGACTAAAGTAAGACTCTAGTTATCTGAGGATGACATCTTACATATATAAACGTTGATCTCTGAAAGTCTTCAGGGGCCTGCAGATTTAACAAAGGTGGTTGGAAAGAGGAAGAGTGGTATGGGTTGTGATGTAGAACAGGCATCTTCAGCCATTATTTAATGGAAAGGGCTCTATGCTAATTGAATAAAGATTGATTCATAGGAAAGGTTAAAGTTGAGGCTTGATAATGCTGTGACCCCAAGGAGGTTGAGTGACCCTAAGCCAAGGTGAAACATCCTGCTAGTTAATACTAGTATTAACCATCTACAGCTATCTTCATTATCCAAGACTATTCCCACTTAGATACTGAACTATAATTGCTTCTAACTCCAACTTAAGCTTTCCATGCCAGGCCTTAAGGCTAATGTTAAATATCAGATTAAACTCGAAATGAAATGATTTTTAAAACTAAATTAATCCCCTGCCTAAAACATAAGAACCCATTGCTAGAGAAGTTAATCCAACTTGAACGGTATTGTTTGATACCCCCTTGCTCAGAGAATCCCTCCAAACGTTCGGAACCACATTGCTGATTGAAATAGAAACATTATCCTCCCTTTCCATGGCATATTCTCACTCCCAATTCCTGGTATTAGTTGGGAGCCAAATGCCGAACTCGATACCAGTACCCTCCTCCTCCTTGATCGGTATAACTGAATCGGCCACCACTTCTAGGTCTTCCACGACCCAATCCGGCTTGGCAAATGAAATATCAGCCTTGTTGGTGCTTGTCCGGATTCCCACAACTTGGCAACCCGCTGCCCTGGCGGCTTCGATGCCCACTGCGTTATCCACGATAGCAAGAATTTTCCTGTGCTCTAGCCCTATGAGCGCCCTTCCATCCATATATCCCTGCACCCACCCTGGGAGATGAGGAGGGACACATTGTGGTGCGTTATTAATACCGACATTTTTGAGCCAGGCTGCCGCACGAGGACCAGATGCGTTTGTGACGATGGCGCAGCGATCTCGGCCCGTTCGATGTAGATGCTCGGGGAGCAGTGATATCGCGTGCAGCTTCTCGAGAAAACGGTTCAGGCCGCCGATTGGCCTTATGTCCTTCCCATAGGAATTAGCGATATGGAGTTCTATCGCCTTGACGACTGTTTGTTTAACTATTTAGTATTTCCTAATAAGAACCCCGGGATGGAGTAAACAACTTACCCTCCGGTGGTTCCAAGTCGGGATAGTTCGAGAGAATTTCATCGGTAGTACGGCCACGGGCGGCAGCAATAAATTTTTGGGTGTTAATAATCCCTAGTTCCTTTGCCAGCCTTCATTTATTTTATTAAGCTTAAGAAACGCAGATCGGTAAGGGATAGAGACGTACTGTTGATGGAATTTATTCATGGCAGCCGCATCATCGGCGGAAGTTCCGAGGATGAAGCCGTCAAACGATTCCCTCTTTCTAGGGGAGGTCGAGCTATCCGCCATTTTATATTGTTCCCTTTGTTAGTAAGCTGAAAACAAGCATTCAAAGGCAGGAGTCAAAGCTGCTTTCATGACTGGATTTATACTGCTGAGATTGACTTTGCGGAATGTAGCATTCTTCCTGTCTTCATGGAGGATGCCCTGGTGATACATCTTTTGCACGCTGGCCGTGATGATTTAAATTGCCACACTGTGGTCCGTTGTGACCGACATGAGAAGATGCGTCTGCGACGGTAGTAACCACAGCTGGTGGAAGCCGAGTCAACTCGTGTGGCGAAGGAATTGGCTTTCTGGCTTCTACATGCTGTGCTATAGATCTGAATATAGAGGGGATCACCGATAAAGAACCGCTTCTAGGGATACCCCAGGGGGAAATAGGGGGAGAAGCATCTCCATGGCAGATAGAGTCTGACGGCGAGCCTGATCATCTCGGGAGGAGCGCGAGGATTCCGGGCATGGCCCAGCAGGGACACGCTAGACTCGGTTTGGAGAAAAGAAAGTTGAACCGTGTTGTTCCTTCGGCAACATCAGTACCTAGTTGAGAGGCGCGCCAGGCATGGCCCAGGGGGTTTGGGGAATTTGCCTGAAAACTTGACGTAATTTAGGAAAAAGTCAAGACACATATTGGAAAGGGGCCGGATATCAACGATGGGTGTATGATATCTAAAATTTTTGGATGTGAGTAATTTTATCAATCATATGAAGTATCTGGGATGAAATTTCACGTATATGGCCGCTTCAACTCAGGAACGTATCCCAAGTTCACATTTTGAACGATGTGCCCCTCATCACCATCCTCCCTGACTGGATTCCGATCTTCGAGTTTATGTTATGGAATTTGGTTTGCGCGGAATTCTCCTGGTCCACTGTTAACAATGCTGAAATTTATTACGATCAGGAATTAACCAGACCTACCTCGCCTTCTGGCCTCTTTGTCCTCGGCCACTGCTCCAACATCACCCTCGTACACGCAGTGGCGGTTATCGCAGCGTATTCCTGCCATTGTTTGCTCTTATGGCTGTCGGCGTAGTCGCAGACTCCCTTGACCACGATACACGGAAGATAGTCCCATACCCCGGCGCCTTCCATGTCAAACGCGATAATGTCGTCCTGTTCCGAAATCCTATCTCGGTCCTCGCCGGACTTCATAACCATATTTCCGGACGCAACGGATCCGAAGTGGATGTCCGGTTTCTCTCTGCGCTCGCGGCGATTACAGAGTCGACTTGCATCGCACTTCAGTTTCTCGCACGAAGAATCCCGTGCCTCTTCGCAGACCCCTCCCGCGCTGATGCACTCTCCAGTGCCGCATTCGTCCAGGTTGTGATGCTTGTGCCATAATGTCGCCGGCATGAGGTTATCCCGTAACACAGTGGAGCCAAACGTTTGCCCAATATTAAGCTTCTTGAGCAAATCTCGGAGAAAGGCGAACGACTTTTTCTCAAAGTCGTCCTTTTGAGACTCCAACTTAGCCACGAAAGCTCGTATTTCGGGGTTCTGTCTGCTTAAACTGTTCCCAATATCGGACTTCTTCTTAAACCCATCCGGATACTGTCTCCCAAAGTCATATTGGACGACTTGTTTGCCAACAATAACATCTCCAAGCATGATCTTCCGTGGTTCCTCTTTGGGCACCCCACCACAGATCCCAACAAGCAATGCTAGCCTGATACGTTCGAAGCTATGTATCAAGCCTGCTGCGACAGCCGCCGCGGGGATCTCGCCCATCCCAGGCATATGGACCAAAACCACATTGTTGTGCGCGACCTTGCCTGTTGTATACACGTTCCTATCCGCTGGATTCTTTTGGGGTGCGTCATGTTCAATGTTTTCATTCGAATATTCGAATATGGCTCTCACCGCTTGAGCTTCTAGGGGCAGGGCACAAATGATGGCGATTTCAATGTCTGAAGCCCCTGGGGTTTTTTTGGAGGGCATCGCAATGGTCCTGAGGCCGGATATTTGTTACTGACGGTACTGTATTCAATGTAGTAGACAGGAAGGGAGCACAAGGTGGTCGTTTAGTAAGATGCAACCCAGGCGAAGGTGGGATATATCAGCCTGCTAGTCCGGACAGAAAATGAGGTGGCCGCCGATGATTGAGGACGATATGCTAGTGGCGTTACCTTAAGGAGGCTCATATTGATGAACAGCCTATGACAGTTGTTGTTTGCCCTTCAGCCCGATAGTCATGTGTCAGGACCATGCTTGATGCAGAAGCAGAGTGGGCAAGTTGGCCTCCCTAGCTCATGAGCAGTTATTGTTTTTTGCCGCACTAAAGTAGCTACAGAACGCCTGGATGAGGAGAAATGCATGATCATAATGAGAGGAATTGGAGTGACCTAAGAAGAAGAAAAAGCACAGCTGAGATGGATATTTAAGTCTGTCGTGAGATTTAACTATTCCAGAGTGGGGCTGCGGATTAGTTAAGCCCCACTAAAATTAGAGCCCATGTCCCCACAACTTTAATTAAGTCTAATTTGTTTAACTAAGAGCAGCAGCCAGGTTTAACAAATCTATCATCAAAGACAAATGAACAATGCGCGTAGCCACGAAATCTCCCTAAGAAGCCTCAGTCTTTCCAGACCATCCTACTCTTTTGTTGCCAAGTCCCTACTCTCCGTGGTCCGTTTGAGTATCATCGCCCAGTCCATCCCGGAACTCAAGGACAACCTTCCCATCCTCCACTCCAGAAACAATTATGCTTCGCATATCCTTCACCACCCAGTCCGGTTCCGCCAGTCTGATCTTCTCCTCGGTGTGGGTCGTCACAAGTCCCACAACCTTGCAACCCGCCGCCTTTCCAGCCTTAATTCCCGCGGGGCTGTCTTCGAACACAAGAACGTCCTTATCGGCTGCCTCCAATCCCAAATACTTCCGCCCCAGGAGATATCCTGCCGGGTCAGGTTTCCCCCGAGCTACATCCTCAGCGACAACAAGATACTCTGGTCGCGGGAGTTTCATGACCTGGAGCCAGCCCGTTACGAGGGTGGTGGTCCCGCTTGTGACGATCGCCCACGGGACTGATTTCGATTTAATTTGTTCCAACAAATGTTTCGCCCCAGGAATTTCAGTAGCATCAACGCCATGTTTCTCGGGCATGGCTCTTTCTAGATTCCGTACGTCTGCGGATTAGGTTAGTAGGTCTTCAAGATCATAGTGAGAGTGGTAGGATAAAATCAAGGAAAAACCGTACAGTCCCAATTTGCCTTATCTGGACTGAAGTCATTTAGGACGTCGATGGTTCTGCGCCCATGGGCAGTTTTGAGGATGACTTCCGAGTCTACACCTATCTGTCGTCCAATCCTGGGTAAGTTAGATAGATGCTCAACCGCAAGAGAAGACGGACTCACTCCTCGTAATGCTTTATCACGGCTGCCGTAGAATCAATGATGGTCCCATCCATATCGAAAAGCAAGCCATGGAAAGAGGCCGTGGTTGGTGGGCTAGAGGAGTCGTTGGACATTTTGTGTGGTCTTTTTCTAAATAGTATGCCTATAAAGATGGCAAATGGAACTAATCTTGAACGGGGGACGAAGCAAATATATATACCTGGCTGTCAGCCATAGCTCGTGGAGTTCTCCGCCAAGTTACAAAGGCTCACCGGATTAACGCGCCGATTGTAATCCTTGGGAACGGGAAAGAAGCCATATTCCGCGTTGGGTTGGGAGTTACCTAGATTCGATGCAAGCAGTGCCTACAGATTACGCCTTTGCAAGGCTGAATTCCGAGCCGGGAGGAGGCGAGTTCAAGATATCGAGAGGGAGTGAAAATGCGTTGAGGTCACGTGGCATGGGACGGCTGGCTAGGTAGGGGGAAGGAATTCTGGACGCAACCTCTGACCAAGATCAAAAGAAACAACAGGATACATATTTCCAGACAGAAGAGAAGGAGGACAAGGCTGACAGATATTTCTCTTTCATGCCAAGGAAGGCTACACAGTGCAAGGCTGCTCACCTAACCAACCAGCTCATTTGGCCCCCTTTTCAAAGCCCCAAACCAGCAAATGGGGAAGATTTGTTGGCGCTGTGTTGGCATCTGATCTCTCATGCTTCTCGGAAAGAGGATGGGTTGGTATGAACTCAGTGTTAATAGCCAGTAGTGGGTGCTGGTTTCAATCTCTGCTTCGTGTGTGCACGAGGCTAACATTTACATCTAGGCCAGCCACAGACATCGCCTTGCCCTGAGATGGAACCCATTTTAAGGGCATTTTGCGCCCTCCACCCCTCTCTAAATGCCTTTCGGGATTGACTTGCACAAGGCTGGCAGTATGTTTGTGCTTGGACACCTTTTTGCTCCGAGAAAGGCCCCAAAAATGCTGCCACGCGCCTATTTCTTCCTGTTTTCCAGGAATACAAATTCCAGTCATGATCCCAAGTCTGCAAACAACCTGTTTTGTGCCCTTATAGGCATTCTTGTTGCTTGAGATTTGTTTTGTGTGTGTCATTGCTTTATCCAACCTCAAACTTCATGGTCTTTGTTTGCTTGATAATTACCATAATAGCACTAGAACATCTATGGTAACCCAACTCATAGCACCATGAGTCCCACTCGAGATCTGAAACATAGTACAACCTTCAAAAACACCCAAGGAAAAGTGGCCATACAAGTGGGGCAACAGATTAACTATGGTGGGCTCAGCATCAACCAGTAGGTCTTCCATTCCAGGCCTACTAGTACGCTCCCTCTAACTCATGGCAGACGCGATGGTGATATGCATCTGCTGGAGCAGCTCCCATTTGCTGCCGAAGCCGTGTTCAACTCGTTTGGCAAACAACATGACCCCTTTTGTCTCCCAAACACCCGGACAGATGTCCTGAAGGAGATAACAGCATGGATCAACGGCCCAGATAACAGGTGCATCTTCTGGCTAAATGGGAGGGCGGGTACCGGAAAGTCTACAATAGCACGTACAGTTGCCCGCGCTCACCATAACGCTGGAAGTCTAGGGGCGAGCTTCTTCTTCTCCAGAGGAAACGGAAATGCTGGCCATGCGGGGCGATTCTTCACCAGCATTGCCATACAACTGGCGAGCAAGTCGGAATCCCTGAGAGGGGATATTTGCAAAGCTATTACAGAAAACAGAGACATTGCCAAACAGGCTCTTCAGGACCAATGGCACCAACTTATACTTCTGCCACTCTCCAAGCTGGATATGTGCTCTCTGCGGAAACCGCTGGTCATTGTTGTCGACGCACTGGATGAATGTGACCGCGAAAGCGACGTCCGATCGATTGTGCAGCTATTCTCGGAAGCTCGGTCGTTGAAGATTCGGTTGCGAGTGTTGATGACTAGCAGACCCGAAATCTCTGTTCGGAGCGGTTTCAGCCAAATTCCGGCAGAACACCGGGGATTTATCCTTCACAACATAAGCCCTTCAACTGTCGATGGTGATATTGCCGTTTTCCTCGAGCACAGTTTACGAAATATAAGGATGGAAAACGGTCTTGTGGCAGATTGGCCAGGCGAGCAGGCAATCAGGGGCCTCGTGGAAAAGGCCGGGGGTCTCTTCATTTGGGCTGCAACTGCTTGCCGATTCATTAACGAAGGAAAGAGATTTGCGATCAAGCGGCTGTTTCTTATTCTGCAAGGACAGTCATCGGCCACTGAACCGGAGAAAGAACTTAATGATATTTACCTCAAGGTCCTCCAGGATTCCGCCGGTGATTATGACGATACCGAGAGAGAGGAGTGGCTGAAGTTACTAACCGGAACTCTGGGGGCGATTGCAGTTATATACTCCCCTCTTTCGGACTTGTCGTTGGCGAACCTACTCCATTTCTATCGGGACGATGTCAGGCAGACGCTGAATGGGTTACACTCGATCCTAGACATCCCTGAAAACAGATCCCAACCAATCCGCCTGCATCATCCTTCGTTTCGTGACTTTCTCCTTGACAAGGAGAGATGCAGGGACGCCCGGTTCTGGATAGACGAAAGACGAATGCACCACGAGCTGGCTATCAACTGCATAAATATCATGTCCGCCTCGCTAAAGAGGGGTATCTGCAACCTGCAAATTCCCGATGCTCTCAAAACGGCTGCAACATCAGACCAGTTAAAACAATGTTTCACCCCGGAAGTTCAATATTCCTGCCTCTATTGGTTCCAACATCTCCAGCAGAGCAAGCCTCGGTTTGGGGACGATGACATCGTCCACCGTTTTCTAGGGGAGAATTTGCTCCACTGGCTTGTTGCGCTTGGAATGATGAGGATGCCTTCTGTAGGGATTCTTGCTATCATTTCCCTGGACCATGACGTCAAAGTACGTTCCCCACTGCCAGCGACTGCTATGACATTGTGACTAACCAGTAAGGCTGACGAATGTCCCGGTCTATACGCATTCGTCCACGAAGCAAATCGATTTGTGATATACTACCGTTCGATAATCGAAGAGGGGCCACTCCAAATTTATTATTCAGCACTCGACTGGGCTCAAAATAGCGTGATAGGCGTACAGCTTGAAAAACAAATCCCCAGTTCATTGCTGCAGACTTCGGAGGACCATTCAGACAGAGTAAAGCTGTGGGGCCCACAGGCTATGGTGAAATCGCCTCAAACCCATACAAAAGGCCATTCAGATCTAGTTAGGGGCGTGGTGTTTTCTCCTGACCAAAAGCAGGTTGCCTTTGGGTCCGTGGATAGGACAGTCAAATTCTGGGATTGGACCACGGGCGTATTGCTGCAAACTTTTGAAGGTCATTCTGGCGCAGTGTGGACTGTGATCTTCTCTCCTGATTACAAATATATTGTATCTGCATCTGAAGATGAAACGATTAACATCTGGGATAGAAGCACAGGGTCCCTTCTGCGAACCCTCAGGGGCCATTCACATTGGGTTTGGGGCATAGCATTTTCACCAAATGGCAAGATGCTCGCATCTGGCTCCGTGGATTGGACGGTTAGGCTCTGGGACCCAACTACAGGAGCGCCGTTGAGGATTTTCAAACGCCATTCCGGCGCTGTGTGGGCAGTGGCATTTTCATCCGATGGCAAGCTGCTTGCATCCGCCTCTGAGGACAGGACTATAATTATATGGGACCTCGAAACTGGGAAGCCACTTCAGACACTCAAGCGCCACTCGGACAGGGTCAGGGCGGTCGTGTTCTCGTCAGCCGGGAAGCTAGTGATTTCCGCTTCGGAAGACAGAACGGTTATCGTCTGGGATCGGATCACTGGAAACACCGTGCACACGCTCAAAGGCCACCTGGGCCGGGTCAGAGTGGCTACACTCTCGTTCGATGATAAGATAGTCGCATCTGGATCGGTGGATGGGACCGTTCGGCTGTGGGACTGCGGGACAGGACAGCCGTTGCATGTATTCAAGGGCCATTCGACTGGAATTAGAGCTGTGTCGTTCTCACGCAACAACAAGCTGCTTATATCTGCTTCCGAGGACAGGATGCTTAAGCTCTGGGACTGCAGCACGGGCGCGTGCTTGCAGACAATCGAAAGCTGCTCGCCGAATCCTAAGCCCGCCATGAAGCTCTAGGAGGGAACTTCGAACTTATGAGTCAAGGATGAAAAGCAATACCCGCGTCTAAAGAGCCCGTGGACTAAAGTCCGCAGGAGATATATCGTCCTCGGGAGGGACGGCAATTAGACAAGCGGACATTTCTCTTCCTTCCCCACCACGAATCTACAGCAAGAGGAAGATCACCACATACCCCCAGTATGTGGACTTATTCGGTAACCGCGATACATATTCAGACACACTGTATATACCCCAGGGAATAATCCCAACATGGACAACACCGCCTCACGAGCCGGCGAGGGACACGATATCCCATCACAGCCACAGCGCGCAGGCCTCGATAACCAGTCGCCGCCACTGTGATCTCGCCAGCATCCCCCCGGGTCAAGTGCGTGGAGTTAGGAGTTTGGTTTTCCGCTCTTCGTGCATCTTGGATGATATGGCGGTATATCGAAAAAAAGCGTGGGATGTGAAATAATCGCAGAAACAACGGCGATTCTGGGGAATGATAAAGCGATATGGGTGATGCGGGGTTGGATTTGAGCTGCGCATGCTGGCGGGTTGTATAGTTTTAGCTAATTGAGAACATGTCTAACGATGCATGAACAGATCCCATCTCACAAATAGAAAAGGAAAGGAAAGGAAAATGCAGGATTGAAGAAAAAAAGGAGAGGCGTTTCATCATATATCGTTCTGTCTAGAATCCCTACATCGAGGAAGCAATCATCCGGTAACCAATCTACTCACCTATATATCCGTACATAAACCCAACCGTACATATGCTAGTTCATCAGTGCGTCTTGTCAAAAATATCATCTATTCCTCTTCCTCTTCCTCCCCCTCCCCCTCTTCATCATCATCATCATCATCCTCCTCCTCATCAACTTCCATCTCATCAAACCTCAACCCAATCTCCCCAGTAACATCCCACCGATCCCCCCGCGCCGCACGACTGATATATTTCACAAACTTCAGCGTGCCCGAGTCGCGCAGCACAATGCTCATCCGATTCCAGCCCGCCGCCATGCTGAAAAGGATTCCATCGTCGCCATCAGCACCGGCCGCGGCGGCCTTGTAGATTGCCGGGTCGGATTTTTGCTTTTTGGATTTCGTGCTCGGGGTGCCGTCTTCGTTGGTGTCTTCTTCCTCGTCAGAGTCGGAGTCATCGTCGTCATCGTCATCGCCGGCCATGTAGATTTCGTAGCCGCCGACGGAGAGATCTTCCTCCTCCTCCCCCTCCTTTTTGGGCTGTTCCTTTCCGTTGGATTTCTCCTTGGGATCTACTTCTTTTTTCTCCCCTTCCCCCTCCTCATCTTCCTCCTCCTCTTCCTCCTCTTCCTTCTCCCATCCGGAGGTAGGCGTCAGGCCAATGGTAAATTCCAACCGGGGCGCCTCACCATCATATCCACTAGCCAGCGTATAATCCTCCCCACGCCGGAAGCGACGGGCAAGAACATTATAGTCAAGTAGGCCACTACAGCCAGTTGCGACGGAAAGCCATTTCTTAAACGCCTGCGAGGGCAGCAGGTCCTCTACCAGCTCTTGGATGGGCGTTTTGCTGTCACTCTGACTACCGGCCCGGCGCTGCTGGTATAGATACTTGTGCTTGTGTGGCGGGCGGCTGACTTTCCAGTCTGTCTTCTTCTCGATCTCGTCTGCGGAGGCGGGAAGGGCGGCCTTTTCTTGCGCTTCGACGTATTCTTTGACTCGAGTGGCGAATTTATCGCACAGGAATCGCTCCAGACTTAACGAGCAGTCCTGGCTGAAGTTTTCGACGAGTTCCTCTGTAATGTCGGGGGTGAGGTAGGAGGGCGCGATGTACTTGAGCAAAAAGTCCAGGTCCGCCGCTGTGAATTCTTTATCCTCTTCATCGGCCGATTTCTCTCCCTCGCCCTCGTATGGCGTAACCTGTGGCTGTGGTCGGTCAAACGCATCACCAGATCCCTGGAGCTGTTGCAAACTACTCCGTTCCGCCAACTTCTCCTCCAAGCCCTCCTCAAACCCATCCTCGCCCTCCTGGGGGATATGGTACCATCCACTGATCGCCATGCGCACGCGTTCCTTGCCAGCTTTCGGCTCCCCCGGCGCAGGATGATATACCTCCTCCACATCATGGAAGCTCTCGCCGGGCTGCACAGTGAAGAAGCTCAGCTGGTTAAAGGCAGGCGGAATCGACAAAGTGAAATCCGGACCGGGAACCTTTACTTCCTTTCCCGATTCGTCCTTCTCCGTTGTAGTGGGATACAGCCGTAGCGCACCCCCCCAGCTCGGCTTCCACGCGACATCCGGGTCCGTAAGATAGAGAATATAACTAACACGCCTGCTCCCGATCACGTCATCGTGGCATAGCAAATGGCAGCCGCCGGTGTATACATTGATCGCCATATCAGTTTTGCGTCCGCTCAATTCGCCCGCGCCCGTGACTTCTGACAGGTATTTGCGGAATGGAGCCGAGTAGAGCGCATCGCGCAGCTCGAGCAGCGAGGGGAGTTTGGACAGGGAGGCATCGTCCAGGCCATCGAGGTTGGCGAGATCGCCCGATTGGAAAATCTTGTAGATGTCCGTTTCCTTCTCGGTGAATGAGAGATGTTCCTGGATCTCGTCGCGGACGGAGCGGAGGAGGGTGTTGTTCATGAGCGGCGAGATGACGCCGTGCTTGTACCTGTGGCGGGCGCATAGGTCAGATGATGGACATGGCATGTACCCGGGGAAGCATATGTCCGCACTTACGGCTCTGAGGCTGCATAGCTCTGCTTATACTGGGCCAGAGTGGCCGGGTCGAGAAGGCCGTCGCGGAACCTGGCTGCGGCGGTCTCCGGGTCCAGCACTCTCTTTTTGGCGTCTGGCTGGCCATTGCCGTCCAGGCTGTTGCGCCCTGACGTGGTCTTGCGCTTCATTGCGTGCTGCAGCTACAGAAAGAAAATCGCGAGAGAGAGAGAATGTGGTGGTGGTGATGTTGATGTTGACGTCGAGGTTGAAAAATCTTAGGGCGAGGAAAAGCTTATCCTTATCGGGCGGAGCTAGCCCTAACTTGCCCTGACCCCCCCCTTAAGTTTGATATCGCCGACTACTTATTGCAGACTGCGTTACATGGAGAGAGAGTATGGTAGAGGAGGTCTACGGGATGTTGTTGTCTTGTTGTCTTGTGTTTCCAAACGGCTGCAAGACACTACTATTGCGTGTCTTAGGGTTGGCTAGATACAAAGAACTATAATAAAAGACAACTGAAAATCCCCGGTAATTCAATATCTCACAGAAATACTCCGAAAAGATAGTTGCGACAAGCACAGTGTTCGGTCTGAAACTATTTTTAGCATGCTTCACCTCAGCCTCGAGGGCTGGTGTTGACTTCATTGCATCCGCATACAGATATCTGGAATCGATCGCAACCTTTCCTTCGGCTTCGATACATCTAGAGAGTACCCGGTACTTCCTGATCGTCATAGGTACAAATCAGTAGCAAAGCGGTACCGTACATACAGACCATACTCATACCGTACTGTTTTACCAAAACAGCCCTTCGCAAGTTCTGGAACACATGTGTATCCCACGGAGCTGGGGATTGCACAAAAACGAGCAAATACCACCTGTACCATCGCACAGGTACGTAGCTCTACGTTCTGCGGGAAGCAGGGGCAACCACACTGATGGTAACTTACCATACCACGCCCGGCCTTGCTTGAGTGTGAATCTCAACTGGCTGAGGACTGATAGGATATAGCACGGGCATGTGCCGTACATAATGCTGCGGGTACCTCGCATACCATCGAGGGCCATGCTCCAATCTCTTGCCGTCGCGTAGAGGCGACAGCCAGCCTGTCCTAATAAGACGAACGCATCGACGTTGTTACACTGAGTCACCTCGTTGACGAAGGTGCCACCTCATGAGTGACACAAGAACTCCCGCAGACATGGACAATGTGGTCGAAAAGGCTTGTAAATCCCGTGCTCAGCGCAGCCGAAGTGGCACGAAAATGGGCACACATGGCTCCGCAGCTCGGGCGGAAGAGGCTAGGTGTGTATTGTATTATACGGGTGTAACATCGTCTAATTGGTGTCGTGGGGTCCAATTGCGCGACTGGCTGATGGTAGCAGAGGTGACGCTTTTCGTGGATGCCATGCATGCGAGGGAGATCATGGCACTCATCGACATCCTTTCATGCATGGCGCGATTCGGTGACTCGGTGAGAATGGGAATGGGGCGAGCCAGTGTTCATTCAGCTTGTTGGAATAACCAATGTACGCGAGTCTAAACCCACGAATTAGATAAGATGAGAGCGGGGAATAGCAGCGGATTCTCCGGAGTAATATCTGATACCCCGCCAGAGCAATGAGCCCCCTCAAGGCATAATTCCCTTCCCGTTTATTCAAGCGGAAAATGGTTGGGGCAGTACCGGGACCGAATCAACAGCCTCGTGACCGTGGATACGAGATGCACTGTCACACAAACCAACAATTGCCAGAATATCAGATTGGAGTCTGTGGCTGCTGGAATTTGGGTGTGGCGACTGTAATGGACGAGTCACATATGGACATAGGCATACCCGTTGGTATGCATTGTCGTGTCGAGGCAGATCTCGATGCTTGGAGAAAAGATAAAGAACCCAAACCTGCAGCAGCTGAGTAGCAGACAATGGAAATGACGGGAATCTGGGATGATAATCAGCGTGCAGAACAAAAGAAGCATGCAGCAAAGAGTGAGAGATGGGAGCTAATGCACCACCGTCACAGGAGATACACACCATCAGTGGTGTGATTGTTCAAAGACATCCCCGGCGTTAAAATTACGGCCGGCCAACAGCAAAGGAGAGTACAATTGAATGCTGGCTTCTGGTGGGAGACAGAGTAAAAGGTAAAGCAAATATCAACAGAATAATCATGAACTCAAAACAAGGATCCACCAGCCACAACAGCCTGTAGTTCATTGCCATTGAAGCTGTGATGGTGATATCAATATTGACGTTGATGTTGATGTTCAGAGAATCTGGAATTCGGGAGGAGGACTGCTGACTAATCCCTTAAGTTACATAATGCGCTGACATCACTCGATGACCTCACTCTTCTCTGCGGCATCAAACACCAACAATTAACAACATCTTGATTACCCCTGAATGCCCTTGAACACGCCACCAGGAACCAAATAGCAGCAAACAATGGACACGCAGAACGGCACACAGCCCACTGAACCCCCTCAAACCCCCCCGCACCCGCCCTACTCCCCCATCACCCCTGTGCTCTCCCATGCCTCCATGCTGCCACCCCCCTCGCCCTCGCAGCAGATCATCCCGCCCCTCGCCCCATCCCCCTTCACCCTCTCCAGTAGCACCCAAGATACCAGCGCATATGCGCAAACCTCCACCTCAAACGCCCCGCCGACTTTCATCCCCGAACCCGTCCCCATCCCCATCTCAGAAACCGACAACCCAGACGCCATCGCCCTCCGCTCCGCAATCTCCATCCTGCAAATCCAGAAACAGCAGGCCCTGCACGATATCCAGGCGCTGGATCGCATGAAGCAGGCCGCCGTGGCGAATCCGGAATCGTTCGCAAGGGAGCTAGCTAATGGCAACCTGACGTCCAAAGCGGGCGATCTCTTGAATCCCTCCGGACCCGAGGAGGAGGAGGAGGAGGAGGACGCACGACTCGACCCCTCACACGCGACTATGGAAGTCGACGACATGCCCCCATCATTCGGCAAAATCCCCAATCCGCAGAATATCGTCCGCATGCCCGCCATCAACTGGGCCAAGTACCATATTGTCGGCGAGCCGCTGGATAAACTACACGAGGAGCAGCGCCGGCGGCCCTCGCCTGGTGAGCCGCGGAG
The DNA here is from genome assembly GCA_032988985.1 of Emmonsiellopsis sp. PD_5. Classification (NCBI taxonomy): domain Eukaryota; kingdom Fungi; phylum Ascomycota; class Eurotiomycetes; order Onygenales; family Ajellomycetaceae; genus Emmonsiellopsis; species Emmonsiellopsis sp. PD_5. Next base: position 34,388 of record JANTQI010000082.1, on the reverse strand, counting down.
GGACGAGATGACGCCTCAGCGCGCACCGGAGCATTTTGTTGCGGCGCCGTATCGGCCTTTTACAGATGTGCTGGAGCCGTCGATGAAGACGAGGAGTACGGGGAAGGGGAAGAAGTGAGGGGTTACGTTACTAGTACTCTGAGACGAAGCATGGTTTATGACGTTTTACAGTGATATGCTGGATGCTGGCTTGGTGGATGGCTAGCCAAATACATACGTCAATCATATTGAGAAAACGAATGCGGCAGCTATGGTGTATACATGGATAGCATATGGCGGGTGCGCGCAACGGTCATCCTCCCCATTCACAAGTGTGAAACGCAACTATACAATCGCCGCGGCTTGACGACTTACACTACAATTCCCTCCCGGATCCTCCTCTTACTACCCATCCAAGTCAAAGAACAGCCATCTGGATTCCCATATGCGACATCGCAATGTTCCCCCACAAAATCGCCGCCGCGCACTCGGGACACGTCTCCTCCTGGAACCTGAAATCCTCGTCAACCCGCCCATACACCACGCTCCGCGTCCTGCAGCGTCCCTGGCGCTTTCTCTCCTTCCAAAACAGCGGTGCGAGCGGAAAGTATTTCCCACACGTCATACATAGGCGCAGGTCCGCTGTCATCCACGACTCGAGCCGCCAGAGGATCTCCAGTCTCATGGAGCTATTGTATATCACGCCCTCGCCGCCGTTTATGTACTGGCTTATGTTTGCGAAGGCTTTGCTCGTCAGTCCTAGACAGATCTGGTCTGGCGTGTCTAGGTGGGCGAATATCATCGTCAAGACTTCGAGTGGCAGTTGTGTAATGGACAGCGACTGCTCTCGGAGAGCCGGGCCTTTGTCATGCGTGGACCACAGACTATTCATAATCTGGAGGCTGGTTAGCAAATAGCTAACCAGGAGGTCTTAATTTTTTCCTAACATGTCCTCACAGACAACCGAAATAGCTCTCTCTCTCTCTCTCTCTCTCTCTGGGCAGCGTATAGATTATTTCCTATGAACTCACCTGATAATCAACATAGAACCTGTAGACCTCGTTCCTATTCTCCGTCACATACCACTGGATCGTCGGATCGGGCACCATCATCTTCAGCCAGCTGAACCATTCCGCAGCTGCGATCTCGGCATTGCTAACGCCATGTCCATACTGCTCTGCGGTGCATAGTTGGTCCTCATGCTCGGAATCGTACGATTCGTACGATGCCGTCGTGTCGCCTGTGCGCATTTGGATGTATTGTTCGTGCTGGGGGATGATGATGGCGAGATCGTGGGGGAGGTGACTATGATTGGTATGCGAGTCATAGTTAGTTGGAGTTTTCTTTCCATTCCTGTATTTCTTTCTTCGTTGGGTATATTCTAGACAGAATGATCGATTCGATATGCCCCAAGCAAGAAGAAATGAGAACATTTCCACTCCAGACAGAGAGACACGGGGCATCCATCTATCTAGATGTCTGGAGATCCCCCCATTCCCACCACCATCCTCACCCCAGAGAGAGAGAGAGAGAGAGAGAGAGAGAGAAACATAAACCCACCGCCGCTCTCGAAGCGTTAAAGCTCCCCTCTTGTTCTTCTTCCTTGTCCCCCCCTTCTCCTCTGCTGTATCTGTATCTGTATCCGATGGAGGCATTCTGGCAAAGGCGCTCATGCTATGTATGCGCGAGTTGAGAGGTCAGCATGGCTTTCGATGGGGACAAAGAAAGCTAGCCGGTAAAGCAAAGCAAACTCACCTGTTAAGCTGCTTGGGGACGCGGAGGTGGTTGTGATTGGTATGGGACTGAGGTTGAGGTTGAGGTTGAGGTTGAGGTAAGAGTAAGGGTGGGTGGTTGCCATGGGCTTTGGGGTCGTGGAGGGTTTGCCGAAGTGTTGGGTGTCTATATTGGGAGAATTGGATATAATGATGAGGTGTCTGGGATGGGAGTTGAAGATGGTATATAGGAGGGAAAGACGAGAGGAGGGAATATAAAATATAAGGGGGTAGGGGGTAGGGGGTAGGGGGTAGGGAGTGAAGGTTCCCAGCCGCCCCCTTTTTATTTTCTCAGACTGGTCAGAGACAGTGAAGGGTGAATTCTCACAGAGAGCATGGAACAATGAATAGATAATGAAAAGATGTCTTGGTTCTTGTTTGTTTATACAGGTTTGGTCATGCTGGTGAAATATATATCTAGACATGCTTGGTATATGGCATATTGCCTCTTTTCTGTTTCTTTGCCGTTCTACAAGGCCGGTTAAGATAGACTCTTATTACTTATTCCCTCGTACTCGATGACTCTATCTATGGAATTATACTAGAAACAATACGGTGGACTAGGGGTAGGTATTAAAGGGGTAATATAGTCAGCAAGTTAAACGGATATCCAAGCAAGAGAATAAGATCAATCTAATCGTATGCTATTCGCATCGCCATTGCGTCTCCGAAATGAGGCTACCCATAGGGGTTAATTATATACAATCTGAACGCAACACTGCAATACTGCGCGCAAATTCGATCCCTCCTCTTCTATCTACCCATTTATTCCCTTGCCGAACCAGCCATCAAAATCAGCAACATAACCATAAACGCCCATAAACACCGTAACCGAACACCTAATGCATCCTACTCATCTTCCCCCTCCCCAATCGCGACCTTCTTGAGCCTCAACGCCTGCTTCAGACTCTGCACGCGCCTGCCCACCTTCATTTTGAGGATCGGGTTGATCAGTCTCTCCCACTTCCACATCTCAGCTTCTATCTCCGCCTCAATCTCTGCAATCTCCTCGCGTTGCTCCTGTAGCTGGCGCTGCTGCTCCAGCGCGTCCTCGTCAAGGTCTGCATCGGCATCTGCATCATCGCCAGAGGATCCGTCGCTTTCGTCGTCTTCGTCGCCAGAGGTCTCGCCTGGTTTGGTCATTGGTGTGCCGGCTTCGAGCTCGCCTTCGCCGTCAACTTCTGTCTCTGTCGTCTGGGTTGCGTCGGGCATTTGTGTGTCCATGGCGGCTGAAGCTGGTTCCTCGTCGCCTTCCGCATGGGCGGCAAGGGCAGCCTCCATTTCGGCGGCGAGTTCATCTTCGAAATCGTCGCCGCCCTCGTCCTGTCCGGATGGCTGGGGATAGTATTCATCCACCTCGCCCTCGGCATCTTGCTCGTCGTCGTACTCGCCCTCGCCCATGTATCTTCCGGGCTCCTCGCTCAGAGCACTTGTCCCCCGCATGTGCTGCGCGTAATCGAGAACCTCAAATTCCGGCGGATCCACTGCGGCCATATCCTCCTGCATCAACCGCGCAACTTCAAGCTCGACGGCCTCGATAGTTCGGTTGCTGATCCGCTTCCGGAACCTTCTTTTCCGCACCCACCGGAGCGGCGGTGTTATTCCGTGGGCGAACTGGAAAGTGGTCTCGTCGACATCTTTCGGTAGCGGATACGTGCGTGCCTCCTCCTCTGAGCTTACCCGGCCCAGCACAAGCAGCATCTGGCAAATATCTGCGGATTTGTACCAGCCTCGCTTGTCCCAGCTCTTCATGGCTTCGATGATGCAGGGCAAATCGACTAAGCTTGCTGCATAAATATGTCCGCGAATAGTCACGATAGCCCGCCGCCCATCTCTTGTCAGCGACTTGAAACTAACATCTGCCCCGCCTTGGCTGCGGGGGCCAAATCGGTTCTCCGCCACGGCCTGTCGTAGATAGTCGCAATCTTCTCCCGGTTGCATACGTAGGATGAATTCCTCTTCGAGCGCCGGGTCTATTTCTGTATCAGAGGCTTCAGAATCGTATCCAACGCCCTTTGGTCGAACGGGCGGCTCTCCCTTGCTTCGTAGTCGAATAGACGGAGGCGGTTTCGTGCTGAACTTGATGCGCTTTACCGCGGACACCGCACCGGGGGCGGGTTTGTTTGTAGCGCCTGTAGCGGTCTTGTCGATGCCGGCATCGTCTCTGGGCCGCTTCTTGGATGAGGTTGCGCGCGGGGTGGGTTGGGCGTCTTTGGGGCGGGATGTCTTTGGTTTCTTGGTGGGTTTAGAGGGCGCCGGGGTAGGAGTTGCTTGGGCGGGTGGCTTTGCGCCGATTTTGAGCTTGAGCTTGGGGAGAGACGAGGTGGGAGTGGGCGCGGGAGGAGGCGTAGGGGGTCTGGCGGGCTGTTGTTCTACTCTGGGCTTGCTGAAGGTCAGCTTGAGGACGGGGCGTCCAGACATGGCGGCGGTTCAAATCAGCATGTGTGGGTGGCGGATGGGATCACGGGGGAATAGGCTATAGGGTAGATGCGACTGCAACAGTGCGGAGGGAGAAGAGAAGAGGATTAAGTATTAAATCAAGTATTGGATAGAAGATGTCGATGTTGTCGCATTCATCATCGAGGTGGTTTGATATGGCGCTAGTCTGCTTTGGGATAGCGTCTTGGCGTGTTTGCTGCTTAGTCAAACATTATCTAACCATCGACGACAACGAATAAATACATGAAGATGATATGAGGATGAATAGATGAGAAATGAGGACAAATGAACAACTATGAGGGGATACACTGAGTGATATCTCGATATCTCAGCAGAGTCACGGTCAACATCCCATCCTTACACCATGTCTGCCCCTAACCTCCACCACTCCCTCCTCCGCCCGCCTGTTATCCAGATCCTCCGCGCCGCCGGCTTCCACTCCGCCCGTCCCGCCGTCATCGACACCCTGACCGACCTCGCCGCGCGCTATCTACTCCTACTAGCCTCCTCAACCAACGACCATGCCACCAACAGCCACGCCGAAATCCCCATCCCCTCCCTCGAAGACCTCCTCATGGCCCTGCAGGATGCCGGCGCCCTGAGGCCCCAGATGACCTTTTCTGAAGAGCTGGTCAGAGGAGACGAGGATATGAGAGGCCTCGAGAGCTTCCTGGCCTGGTTCGCCGGGCCTGCGAACAAGGAAATTAGACGCGTGGCTGGATTCGTGCCTAGTGAGGGCGATGTCGTAGACGAAGACTCGCTGGAGAAGGAGGATTATTTGACTGGTGTGTTCGCCGTCCTTGTTTATGGCGGTTTCCTGTTGCTAACAGGTACATAGCGTTGAAGAAGAAACACAGCAAAACAGGCGAAGAATCGCGATACCAGGGCACCGTTCTCGGCAAGACCGGAGAAGTCCATCCTATTGTTATTGAGGGGGGAGCTCAGAGCATCAAAGCTTGGGGCGTGCAGGTTCGCTCGAGGGAGACTAGCGCTGAGTCGGTGTCTTCCGCCATGAGCAGCGTTCCGAGTAGTCTGTCGGATGTTGGAGATATGGAGATATGAGAATCGGTATACTGCATCCAGAAAGACATAGTTACGCGACTTGGTCCCGCCATCTGCTGGAATATCGGGATTGAAAGAAGGTCGTCCAGAGGAGGCTGGGTATCGTTGCGCGGGAACAGACAGCACTGGTATTGCCAACCCAAGTCTTCCTCGCAGTAGTTCCTTAGGAAACCTGCTCCTAAGCACGGGACAGTCGCCAATCCCGTGGACATTGGATATTTGCTACGATATCAGACTAGAGACGCGACAACACGAACCCAACTCGCGACGCGGGATATTGATGAGGCAAGACGATGGCGCTGATATCATGGAACGATATGGGTGAAAGCACCTCATTCCTTACGATTGTGGGCCAGGATTGAAGCGAAAGAATTGTTGAAAGAAGCGAAAGAAGCGCGGCAAATAAGGGGGCCTTGATTCAGCTTGGTCACTTACACGGAGGCTAACTCCATCAGAGGAGTTTCACCTCGACAGCCCACACCCAAAGCGTGGATAGGAGGGGATACATGGGAGTTTGAAAGATCCAAGTGGAGGTTAGCACATCTACCTCGAATAGGGGCATATAGTGTAAATAGCAGCATTACTCGACATTGCAGAGAGATAATAGCAATGATTTCTAATTGTCTACATTGGCTGGTATTATATTATATATCGTTGTTATTGGTGTTGACAGTGTCGTCATTTCTTCCTCGACGTAAATACTTGACTATATCAACCTCATCTCAACCTCATATCTACACCTATACCAACTCACCCACGACCACCATAATAAACACCATAACAAACACCCACAGACATGGTCTACTCCTTCGCCCTGCCCACAACCTCCCACCTAGCCTTCCAATCCCACCTATCCTCGCCCACCCACCCCGCCCTCCCGCAATCCGCCTCAACAGCCCGCCACGCCCTCCGCCTCGCCCTCAAGAAACACAAACGCCTCTCCCCCGCCCAGCAACCAGCCCACCTCCAGCTCATCCTCTCCGCTCTGAACGAATACATCCCCTACCTCTTCGCCCTCTCGCGCGGTCTCAGCTCGACCCCCGCCCCCAACGGCGCCGAGGACATCGACATCCTCCTCCGCACCGAGCTCGAGGTCGAATGGCGCGCAACCCTGTCGTCGGCCTCCTCGCTATCGCGTCTACGGCGAGGAGAGGTAGGCCGTGCCTCGCGCGTGCGCGGCCAGGGACTGGATTTTGAAATCGCCTTCGTACTGACCACCCTAGGCTACGTGCTGGCAGCCCTGGGCAGGGCGCGATATCTGCAAACGCTATATGCGAACAAGACGCCCACGCCCGAACAAAAGACTGCCGCCGTTCAGGCTGCGACCAAATACCTGCTGCAGGCGAGCAGCGTGCACTCATTCCTCGCTTCCTCGGCCTCCTTCTCTGGGCTCACTGCGGCACCAACACCAGCTACGCGCAAGTCTATATCTACATCTACATCTCCGCCCGCCCCGGACTCCCCCCCCAATGCCATCCCGGACCTAGACCCCGCCACGCAATCCGCCCTCGCAACCCTCTCCCTCGCCGAAGCCACCCTGCTCGCCGTCCTCAAAGACGACGCCTACCTCTCCGCCTGCATCCAGGCGCGCAACACCCTCGACACAGAATGGATGGTCAAGCCGCCTGATATCCCCAAGGTGCGCGCGCTGCTGTTTGCGAGACTGTGTGTGCGGGCCGCGGAGTATGCGGAGCAGGCGGTGGCGGGTGCGGGGGCCGTGGGGAGGGTTGATGAGGAGCTGCTGAGTTATATGCGCAGTTTGGCGAGGGTGAGTCGGGCGAAGGCGTGTCGGTTTTTTGGCGTCGATGCGGAGATGGCGGGGAGGACGGGGGAGGGGATCGCGTGGTTAAGGGCTGGGAGGGGGGTGTTGGGGTTTAGGGGGGGGATGGGCGGGGATGAAGTTGTGGAAAATGCGGGGGGGAGGGGGAAGGGGAGGATTGGTGGGGGGTTCTCGAGGTTGAAGAGGGAGTGGTCGGAGCGGAGGGAGGAGAGGAAGATTGAGAGGGAGGCTGCTGGCTCGGGGAGGCTGGAGGGGGAGGCGGAGATGGATTGGGGGGATGATGCGGGGAGGGAGGAGGAGAGGAGGGTCCTGGATATGCTGGAGGGGAAGTGGGTGAAGATGAATGATACGGTATGCTCCCTGCTCATTTACATGGTTATGATTCTCTTACTAAAACCGTTTAGATAAACACGCAACTCATCCCCTCGTCGGCGTCATATGTTGCAAATCTCCCCTCAGGCAGGGATATCCACTCCACGCCCGCGCCGTATTTGCCGCCGCAACTTGATGCGGACCATCTAGTCCGTCTGCGAGCTCCGCCTGACAGTTCGGATTCGTTGGATGTCATTGATAGTAGCGATGAGGACGTTGATGAGCCGACGCCGTCCCGGGGAGCATATTATTAGGAATAGCGATATGATTCTGATGATGATTCTGATGAGACGAGTGAGAGTTTAGGCCATTAACGATGCATAAATATAGCAATGTGCAAAGATATTATACCCCTTCCTTAGATACCGCCAATCGAAAAACAGTTTATGTAAAAGAAGAACAACAATGCTTTAAATTTTATGTACAGTACACGTGTAGAAAATATCATATCGCACAATGCGCGCTCTGCAATCCCATCGGCAAGTGCATAGTCAAACAAATGAAACACCCGCATCAATCACACTGTGGAATCGCCCACCGTCCATCTAATCAGAAAATTCGGTGGAATGAGGATGAGTAACGGTCGATAGTCGAACGAGAGACGGAAATAACGAGACGGACAGTCCAATTTCGTCATGGTCATGGCCATGGCCATGGGCATGCGGAGAGGGAAGGAAATCGACCATCGTTACTGAGATCCGTGGCGGGAAAACAAAACGTCCATGTCAACCCTCGTTGTTTAACGGTTCCATCCCATCCCATTCCATCTCCGATCCGTACTGATATCCCGACAATCGCTCGATCAACCATAACCCACACAATCCGAATAGCCGCCGGAAACACAAACATATCAGCCCCCATACCCCACTCGCAATATATCAATCACGACGACCCAGCCTGCGTCGATTGGTAGTTCTTCTCCTGGAACAGGTATCCCTTGATCTTAGCCTCCTTGAGGAGCTCGAAGTAGCGATCTAAACAACAATACAGACACAAGTTAGCCATTGAACAACAATCCCTTTCCTCCAAATTAAATCCCCCCCCAAAAGGCACCCCCCCATAAACAAAACCCAACCACCCCCCCCCCCCCCCCCCCCAAAAGAATTAAAAAAAAGATACTAACCCCTCAACCCCCCACACTTCTCCAAATGATTCACCCCCTCACGCCGATAACACTTCCCCAGCTCCTCCCCGACCAATCTCGCCATCATGCTGCGCACCCACTGCTCGCGAATGATCGCGTCGCGCACGTTATGCAGCGCGGCTGTGTCTTCGAAGTCGACGCCGTCGTAGGTTGGGGCTACGCTAGGCTTTTTGGCGAGGAAGGAGGCGGATTCGGGGGTTGGCATTTTGGTTAGTTCGGGGTGGGTTTGTTTCTGGTGGATTGGATGAGGCCCCGGGGGGTGTTGGGTAGGGGTGGTGGAGGCAATTGGGGGGTTTGAGGTGGATTGGAGACGGAGTTGAGGTTGTGTTTGGATGAGGTTGATGACGGTGGAATTGGGAGAGGGTCACGTGATGGGATTATTTTGGGTGTGTACGAACAGAAGACGAACAATTCGAAAAATGGGGATTAAATTAATAATAATGATAATGATAATAATATAATATTGAAGAGATAAATATCATCGACTAAATTTGTACTTGAAATAATAATTATATACGTAGAATGTAGATATGTGTGTGCACACAGGGCGCCAGCATCCATTAAGGAAAAGCAAACATGCCGCAAAAGTACAAAGGTTTATATAGTAGCAGCACAGATTGAAGGAGAAAATCAGAAAATCTCTAGAAAATGAAGCGAAAAAGGCAGAAACCGTATAAGCAGCTCGAGGATGAACAGGGTTCATTAATCCAGAGAAGAAAGAAGAAAGAAGAAAACCCACAGTGTAATAATAAACAGGGTAGTATATCAATAAGCAAGCTCGCAAGCAGGTAGACACACAGCGAGCCGGCTGGCTGGCTCGCAGCAAAGTTGTGTACCAAAGCAATATGTATCCTGAACAGGAGCCGGAAGAAGAGAACAAGAGAAGAAAATGCCGAAAACGGCCCCATACAAAAAAAAGCAACCCAAAGAAGATAACACAAAGACACCACGAAATTTTATCCTACTCCATCTCCCACTTCTTCTTTATCACTTCCTTACCCATGAGTTTTTGGGCCCGCGCGGCCAGCCCTTCCTTGAACCGCTCCCACCATGTCCGGTTGAGCCAGTAGCCAAGCTGGCGGTAAAAGTACATTTCCCCCCAACAGTCCCGGCCCCATTCGCATCCGGCCATGTTGACGACGAAGTCCCGGTCTTTCCATTGGTAGTGGATCCGGCGGTCCGTGCCATCGCCACACGCGCCGGGCGGGAACGAATTCAGGTGCCGCTGGGGCACAAAGGCGACGTGGGATCGTATCCAGGGGTGGGTGGTGTAGAGGTGTTCAAGACTATCCTGCTCTTTGTGCTCCCAGGCCATGTGCTTCTGCTCGTACAGGACGGGGTCCCACCAGATGTCGAGCAGACGCTCAGTCCAGGCGCTGCGGCGGACGATGAAGGAACCAAGATTGAACCCGGCGCAATCTTGGGCGAGAATCATATTAATGGAGGAGGTTTTGTTGTCGCCACTTGGCGAGAGGGAGACAGGGTCAAGGAATGGGTCGGTTGGGGGGTGGGTGATATTAAGAGGGTTGTAGACATTGATGTCGCGGTAGGTATTAGCGTTTAGGTCGTTGAGGAGATGCGACTGTAGGGAATAAGTTGGTTCCATGATGTAAGTGTTTAGGTCAAGCCACCAAAACCTGTAAGAGAAAAAGCGTTAGTCGGGATTGAAACATGTGGCCAGGCCTAGACATACCACTCAGCCTTGGGATAAGTGCGCATCGCCTTGCGAATAGCGTCGACCTTCTCCCAGCTTTCTCTCCATTCATGAGCGTATCGTTTCTTCGTGACCATGTTGACGATTTCCAGATCGTAACCCCAGCGCTTCACGTAGGCCCGCTTGTTCCGTAGGCTGTCCCGCTCGATGGCCCATTCGCGAGCGCCTTTCCATTCCATGACGCCTCCGCCAATATTAGATGCTACAACTAGAACAATCTTCTTTCCTCCACCAATTGGCGTTTTCCGGTACGATTGCGCGATGCCTGTATTCGATTAGACGATATGAAGAATAGTAATATGGCGGGAACAGATACTCACGCGCTGAGAAGAACAGCCAAAAGAAAAACGTCAGTAGCAAAAGCAAAAAGTATCGGAATCTTCTCCTCCGCAGAATAGCGCCCAGAAAAGTTTTTATGCGACTTGTCAAGGGCGCGCGCTCACCGGACCATCGTCCACGGCCTAGCTTTTCCTTCTCACTGTAGTCGAGCATGGAATTGACGCGGAAGCGCGGGAGGCTGGCGGAGATCTTTCGCCGCTGTCTCGAGAAGAAGCCATTATTTCTGGTGGAAAAAGAAGGGTAGCCCCTTACTTGGTCGCTCTTCGCCTTTGCAGAGGCCCACGAGACGCCGCCAGCGCCGCTGACGGGCGAACCATTCGAATAGAAAGCGCCGTTGCCGCTACTTGCGCTGGAGCTTGTATCGTTGTAAGCCCTTCGGGGACTGGAGCCCCTGCTGCTGCCGGTGCCGATGGTCAAGCCCGGACTGGACCATCCTCCGCCACGACGGGGCGAAGGCGATCGCGAGAGGGACATGGGCGAAGGCCCTGCACCCGGAGTATCAGGGACAGCGGAGATGGAAGGGAGCGGAAAGGAGGAGGAGGAGAGGGAGGAGGTGGTTGCTTGGTCGCGTCTGGAGGCCGCCGGGGAGTGTAGATTTAAAGCGGTGATGTGGGCAGAGGAGCGGCGACGGTGGTGGGAACCGGCGGAACGGTTATCGGTCAGGGATTTGGCCGCCAGCTTGGAGGTTGGATGGATGACGGGCTGCGAGGAGTATGGAGATGTCGTCCCTAGCCAATATATTTCCTACGGGGCGGCAGTGCGAGTGGTTTGCGCAGTAATTCGTATTGGGTGCGGCTGGCGGTGGGAAGACGAGGCCACGGGGAGGAGATAAGGTTGGTAAGGATAGAATAGGATATGGCCAGCAACTCAAGCCAAGCAGGCCGCCTGGAGCGTGCGAGAGCTGAGGCCAAGTCAGTAAACGAGAGACAAGGGTGGGCAGACCAGCCAGAGCCCAGAGGTGAGACAAGACAGGTCTGGGCGGATAGTGATGCAATGACGACGGTCGATGAATGAGAGACGTGAGACAGTGAGAGGCGACAGACAGACAGACAGACAGAGTAGAGTAGAGAGGAGGGGGGAGAGAAGAGAGATGGGGGAGAAGATGTGAGAGATGAGATGGAGATGGCAGAAATGAGATGAGGTTGAAAAAGCCCAAAGAGGAAAAGACGAAGTTGACAGTTATCCTCAACCACAACTCAACATCCAATAATATGTATGAAAACGCCCACTTCTGCCGCAATTTATGCTTTCATCTTATTAAGTCGATGATTAGCGATGGAGCCAGCTTTGATTTCTTTGATTTCTTTGCTGGGCGCGGCCAATGGGGTGGTGTCAGTCGATAAGCAGCCGCCAAACCGCGTTCATCAAGGAGGTCTTTTATGAACCCATAGGCTGTGAACGGTGTTAATCATACTCTTTATTTAAATATTCTATTCCGTTTCTATTTTCTATTTTATCTTTTCTATTTTATTTAATATTTGATGTTTAATGTTCTGAAATTGCGAATTCGATAAGAACCACGCCAAGCCGCTAGTCCATAACAGACTAAACTCTATCTTGGCGTATGATTATGTCAGCGCTGACTCAGCTTGCCCCTGTCCCGATATCCCGATATTAAAATGAATTCTTGACTTCTGATCCAGCATGAATTGTGAATTCCTCGCAAACCTGTTGTTAGACCACAAACAAATTTAACTTGGTGTGGCAGTCACCTATTCCCTGCAGATATCTAGGTCATTGATGTCTGTATGGCGTCACTATCCCAAAGCATGCCCAAGCTCCCTTGATCTTGCAAACTGAATGCTGACGTCGTATCCTACCAGATAGACTCAGTATCATGGCATACGTATGTTCGAGGTCATTGACTTCAGCTATACGTGAAGTGAACAGTTGTGGTATGCAGATTGTTCATTGAAACACGTCAGATTGCCTCCAAAGGAGTGAACATGCAGCTGTCATCGAGTCTATTACTATGCAAAACATACTCAAAACAAGTTGCATATATTCCAACTCCGTCATTCAACTCGATATGATGCACCACCATGCTTGATTTACTAAAACACGCCCGGAAGAATGAAACCATGATCGCCTCAATTCGGAGTCAATACCCACATCTATTAGCGGGCACTTTTGGCTCCCAAAGGCTTCCGTGCCCAGATTCTCTTTCTATCAATCAATTAGTGACTATCCATCTATCATAAATGGGACCAATCACTCACGCATAATGATAAGCATGCACTTTACTCCCACTCTCCATCCGCAACGCCTCCTGCAACCTGCCCACATACGTCCGCACCTGTCCCGCCGTCCACGGCTTCGGCTCCGCATGTTTGGTCAACAGTCTCATCGCCCACCCCTCCACTGCAAACAGCCATTGCGCCTGATTCACCTGCCCGGCTATCTTCAGCTGCTCCCCCTTGGGCCAGCTGCCAATCGGGCATTTGTACACATGCTCGTGCACGTCCGTGAACCCAGCCTTTTCGACCGCCGCCCGCATTGTCCGTGCTGTGTCTAGTCCCCGCCCTGTGCGCGCAGCACAGCGGTACAGGGTCGGCCCAAACTTTACAAGCACGTTATCTGCCGGTAGCGTGGAGTCGTCTGAACGGAGGCAAAGGTCTGGCTCGACTTGTTCGATCCATCCGCCTGGTTTGAGGTTTCTAGTATCTTATTAGTATGGAAACCCCTTAGACTTTGCTCTAATGGAAAATGTACTCGTAACATTGCTTGTACAAACTGCCCCATTCCTTCTCATTAAACGACCCGAAAAGGTGGCGCATATGGATCACGTCGAACTGCTGGCGCCACGTCCACTCTTGCAGCACGTCATCGACTTCCAGGAAACAGTTTGGCGGAATCCATGCCGTTGGCGGCGGGCATAGGTCGACTCCCCGAACGATGGCTGTTCGACAGTCGTCAGCTCTGCTATTACTCGTCTGGCAAGGGGTGGGGCCAACCATCTCGGAACTTCTCAGCGATGGCACTATTGGGGTGCTCATTAGCTGGGACATAATCCAAATTCTTGAATACCAAACAGGTCATACATTGCCCATCTGCCATCTCCCGTTCCGGTGTCGAGGATATGCTTTGGAGAAGTTAGCCACCTTAAACCCGATCTCAAGTTTATATAAAAGGCATGACTTACCTGTGCACCCTTGCCGATAGGCGACTGGCAGAACGGGTTTTCGTCGCCATCGCGGTCGAGCGCGAGGTAGAGATAGTGCCTGCATCATTAATTTCCTTCTCTAACTAACAATAGGTCCGGTGTACGATAACATACGCAGCTTCCATCGCCTCGAATTGCTTATCGTCCGTCGGCGACCTAGTTGTTATAACGTCAGCATCTGGAAGCTGTACTCCCCATACCACGACCGCTTACCAGTACTGCCCATCTCGGAGGGCTGGGTATCTGCGTGCCTGTTAGTGCAAGCATTTGGAAGATATGAAACAGACGGCTCTTACACTCGTCCATTCTCAAGCTGTCTGCCTTCCGACGTCGAAGCGATGGACTCGGTTTCTCTGTGTCATGTATGTCATTAGACTGACGAAAGGATGGTAGGTTAAGCATGTCAACGTACGTGAGGTAATCATCGTCATCAGTCGGCACCGGTACGGCCTTGACCTTCGGAGCTGGTTTCTGAGATGGAGTTAGAATCGTTATCGACGCACTGTTATGTAGGGGATGTTGGAGACACAGTACAGTAGCGGGGGCAGGACGAGCCGCGCTCTTCTTCCCCGCAGCCGGCTTCCTGCGTGCCTGAGACATGTTTCTTGTAGATAATAGCTTGTGCTTGTAGCTTGTAGCTTTTATTCAGAACGATGTATGTATGTATGTATCAGATCGGTAGAGGAGTGGATAACTAATAAACAAAGCCGTTGTCTGATTCTAGCAATGAACAGACAGACAGACATATATACCCCCCCCTTCCCCCCCTCCCCTCCTCCCCTTCACCATCCATCCACTGCAATCTCCTCCTACAATATACGGTACCGCCATGAAACGGAACTCCCGAATTCCTGGCAGATACATACATACTACCTACATACATACATCCTATCCCATCCCATCCCCCCCCACCAACCCACCACACACACCTAATCGCACCACCCTCCCGACCCGTGGACCGGAACAATACCAACCCTATCTAACCCAAAACACAATACAATAGAAATCACACCCGACCAAACACCTCCCGTCCCTGCGCTTCAGATTCCGCATATTCCGGGCCGGCTTTGGATCACTGGCTGTGTAGAACCGGTGGATCGGGCGCGGTAACTGGGTGTCCAATGGTGGTGGGAGGGGGTTCTCGCGTACCTAGTATGTATGACATAACACGACAGGACACGATGTGGTGCGTGCTCGGGTGAAGGGCGGGGGAGATTGGGTGGGTGGTTGGTGGCTGGTCAGGCTGGCTTGGATTGGATGGGATGGGTGGAGGGTTGGGCGGCAGTTGGTTTGTGCATTTGCATTGAGAGGCGGCCGTGCGCGTTTAGTTATGTAGTTTGATTTATGTGCGACATTATGGGACGGGGTTTGATATCCGGGTGAGAGGGGTGATGTACTAAGTTGTTAAAAACATAAAAGTTGGTAACTGCATTATTTCGTTGTGAATGTCAAGTAAAGAGTAGATGTTTAACTAGCTAACCAACTGCATTCCCACTCTCCACGATATAGATATCTGCAAGTTCTGAACACGCCAAAAAGGAAACTCAGCTAAATAGAAACCAATAACCCCTGGGATCAAACCTCACATTCCACAACTCCTTTTCCCATCACACCAGCCTCCCTCGCTCACTCCCATCCGCCTCTCTGGACAGTTTCAAGCAGCTCAGCACGCCGAGTTAGCTGCGCACGTATCCCCTCCAGCTCAACGAGCGCATGACGGATCTCTTGGAGATCGTTTGGGTCCAGGTTTTCTGGAATTTTCATATATCGATGGCCCGAGGCCGATGTGCGTGTGCCTGCGCTTGTGTTTGTGTTTGTGCTTGGAGATTCTCTAATCAAAGCGGAAGCTTCAGCTTCAGCTGCAGGGCTTACGACCTGCTCTTCCGCTCTAACTGACTGTGAGTGGGAGGAAGTTGAAGGAGTCTCTGGCACGGACTTTTCCTGCAGAGGCGTGAGATTGGGAGAGCTTAGGGTGGGGGAGAGTTGGCCCTCTTCTCCGATTCCTTCGAGATTTTAGCCCCCTTTCTTTATAGTTATATATTAATCAAAGGGAGACAAACCATGTCCATACGACTCCAGCGAAGAACGCTGGCAGCAGTTTATCCCAATCCCAGCCCAGAGACAGTTTGCACACGCACCCTTCCCCCCATATCTCCCGTCTCTTGTCACAGCCACCACACAGGATCTGAAAACACCATTTCCGGACTGGCAGCGCAAACACATGTTCTTACCAGTATAGATCTTCTCACCTCTACTCTGATAAATGATCGCATCCCGCTTGGCAACGGTGCTTACAAGTCCTATGTCATGCTGCCATTCTATGTGGCGGAGAATCGGCTCTCGGGAGATATCCTGGGCTGCCAGGGATGATGGTAGGATGAAAAAGGGCCGGACGTACATACGACCTGGTTGGTGAGGGTTAGGGAGAAGTTCGTCAACCCGTACGCCCCCTGGGCACGCTGGACCTGTGGATGGTTAGATAGGGTGACTGATACATATTTGATATGGGAAGACTCACGGTCGGGCATGGAGGCCATGGTGGGAGAAGTATTATTGGATGAATGCATATGCATGTAAATATGTTGGTGTCGGTTGCGGGTGGAAATGTTCTCAGGAGATGGTATGCATTAGAATTTATGGGATTGGAGTCTTTTATGGGAGAAATACCATGCTAGTGGTGATGAAAGGGGGTGAGTGAATAGAGACAGTGGCATATTTGGCAGTGAATTTCCTCCTGGGGATGAAGTGTGAATCATGGCTTATGTATGGCAATCCCTATCCCACCCCTGAGCCCCTATTCGTGATGGTTGGCAGTGGCAGGCAAACTGATTTTAACAAGTTAGGTTGCTATGTAGCTTTATATAATGTGTGATAGGAGGGGACTAGTAGAATAAATATATCATGTACTAAGTAAGGTGATTATTCCTAGAAAAGTGAATATAAGTAGTGACTGGCATGAAGATGCCCTTTTATACGCTCTTCCACCTCTTAAAGCTTCACTGGGCTTTACCCGTAGCAGCGGGATATAGATAACATTCCCCTGCTGTATATGAAAAAGGACAGTACACACAAGGTGTGATTAATATCATATCCTAGTAAGCAAACATATTCAACTGAAACATATTATTATACATTTAACCAAGTAGATAGTATAGATATACATACCAGGACCATATCCAGGAAACCCCCATCTACACCAGAACCCCATGAACCAACCCAAGAAACAAAATCAGCACATACACCACTCCAGACCCTAGCATCGACCGCAGCCCACCCGCCGCGTTTTGATTGGAGATAATAAACGTCGTCCGCTCCGAAGTATGATCCCCTTTATTCCACGTATAATTCCTCCCATCCGCCCTCATCCGCGGATTGACAATAAACGGCACCGTCGCAAAGTAATTCTCCCGATCACCACCCATCAACTTCACCGACATCCGCGAGGGACCCTCGCAGCAATACTCCTCCTCCACCCTGTATAATTCCCACCAGCACACGTTGCGGCCCATCGTCGCGTTGTCGACCAGGTAGTGGAAGGGAGATATGTACGGCTGCTTGCCGGTGTGGTACACGTTGGGGTAGGTATCGCTGTAGCCGTCCATGTACTCCCAGGTGCCGTCGGCGGCGATGTGGGGGTCCGTGGAGTTGAAGGTGCTGTTGGATGGGTAGATGGGTTCCGTGCGGCCTTCTTTGGCGCATCGGGTTATTTCGAAACTGGGCACGCTGGTGTTGAAGCCGCCGATGAGGATGTCGTATATGTGGTAGTCTTTGATGGGCGCGACCTTGCCGGAGGTGTAGTCGGCTATGTTCCTGTGCGAGGGGAGGTTGGGCGGATACGACCATTGCGCGGAGACGAGGGGGAGGACACAGGCCAGGAGGAGGGCGAGCAGCGGAGGCATGCTGCCGCTGGCGGAGGATAGCTGGTTCATGGCTGTCGATTGGATCGCTGCTATCGGGCAGCTGGGTGGTTTAGAGGGGTCGAGGGCATATTGGTGCGAAGGAGTCTGCTCTTTGCCGTCGTTTTTCGGAGGGCATGGTGGCTCTTTTATTTATCTCAACAGGCGCTAACCAAATCCTGCGGTCTAGGCCAGTTTATTTATGTCCTGGGATATTTAGTTCGGGTGGATGTGGTGGTTGCTATTAAAATTCAAGGGGCGAGGTCGAGACCGAGGCTGTGGCTGGTTCATTAATTAGGGTTTTCCATTCAGGGGCTGACCCCGACTTGATTTAACTACAACATTGACGTGCACAACTGCGGCTATCTCGTCTATTCAAGTATATTTCTTGTTGCTACCGTTCCTCATCCGGATATTCCAGTCTAGATAAATGGGGACATGTCCATCCTTAAAAGTGTGCACATATTAAAAGAAAACATCCAGGCAATAGCCAACAGAGCAGAGTATATTTCAAAACATGGCTGGATATTCACAGGCATATAAAAAGAAAATTCACAAATCCACCACCATATAACTCGCTTGCATACCAAAAGACAAACCAAATAGGGAATATATTAATCATGTCTCCTCGACTCCTGTTCGCTTTCCCAATTCGTGCTGTTGTGGCCCACCGTCTCAGGAGCTAGCGTAGATGCTGTAGTCGTTGTATCGGTCCCGGCCGTGATGCCCTGGATAGTTTTTAAGCTGGCCTCGCTTGTGCTTTTGTTTTGAGAGTATTTTGCTTTCTGGATTACAAACCCTCTCTCTTCCAGAGGTCGTTGTTGTGCGCTTTCTCCGTGGTAAAACTCGCACCGGAAACGAAGATAGTTTTGCCGATCCCGATACACCGTAATTATGTCCCCAGTATACAATTTGCCGAAAAGGCGGGCGTCCTTTGAACGGGTCTCCTTCCGGAGCTCTACGTCGTTGACCCATATGCAATTGCTCGCCTTGGTTGACAAGATAGTCATCACATTAGGTATTTTCGTCCAGTCCTCCCCCGCAGCGATGCGGGATTCGATTGACGGCGCCCAAAAGGTGAGCTCAAGCGCGTAAGCTGGAACGCGATCGTCCATTGGATTGGAGTAGCGGATTGTTGCCCTTGGGCCCCTGCCCCAGGATGTCATCCGTGACTCCAGCTGGATAGATACGTCAAAGATAGATCCAGGAAGTGTAGTAAGTATTCCAAAGGGAATAGGGGTAGCGAGAGACGCATTAGGATTTATAGTCCCAGGACTGGCTTGAGAGGGGTGAAGGCCTTCATTCACGGAGCGGTTTGCATCGTCATTTTCGGAATCACCTTCTGGCCCGTCCGCCCGTGAAACTTCTTCCCCAGTCCGTTCGTCAATAGTTGTAGCAAGCTCCAGCGCCAGCTTCGGGTCCATAGCTCTCGGTGTTGCATCAGATACTGAGGCATGGGAAATACTGCTTCCTTTAACGTCGTTGTGCGATGTGGAATTCGCCTGGACGGGAGTCAAGTGCGAAGATTGCTGCCCGTCAATCGATTTCTGTGCGTCCGCAGTTTGGTCAGACGGCTTTTTCCCGCCATGCTGCGAGCCTATTTTGGGCCCATCTCTTTGGGATGACGAGGGATGGCCATCGGAAGCTTCTGGAGTACTCGGGTTGTTACTATTAGGAGTTGTGGAGATAGGCGACCGCCCATCAGGAGATTCCATATGAAGTTGACCAACCAGTGACTCAGCCCCCATCAAGCTTGGCGCAGAGGATCCGCGTTCTAATGACGCGGGAAGCTGTTGGTATTCCGGTTGTATGGGATGGTCCATGCTACTCCAACTACTAGACGAATCAATCCCGGAGGATTGGTAATCGTTGGCGTCGCCACTTTGATACTGATTCTGGAAACTACGGATATTTTGCGGTTGGGGGATATGCTGATCGAATGCATTAGAGCTTCGTAGTGCGGCCGGAGTAATTTCTCCAAACAGAGGCGGCGGGGGCGGTGCACCTTGGATGTGTATGCTGGGACCGAAGGAATAGCTGTCAAGATCTGGCAATGACGGGTACGTTATATCGACCGGAGGTTGAGCCATTACAACTTGGTTATCCGGCTCGTCGGGGTCATGCATGGTCCTCTGCCTCTTAACATTCTGATCAGTTGGTGTCTCTTGTTGATCCTCCTGATCGTCGAGTTCCTCGTCCCAGTTCTCATCAATTTTGTCGTTAAGGTCAATACCAGAGGCGTCGAGAGCTTCTTCATCCTCGTCGACTTCGCCAACAGCATCCAAAGCGGTGTCGATTTCTGGTATCTCAGGTCCGTCGAGGTCTGTGTAGTCGAATAAATCCGGAAAATCAGCTAGCCAGGGATGATGTAAACATTCAGCTTCCTTCGGTCGAGCCTTTGGGTCGCGATTGAGCAATTTTGAAACGAAACCAACTCCGTCTTCTGACACTCTGGCGTCTCGAAGAAGATCGAAATCCGCATCGGTTGTCATAATAGTGCGTAACATCTGGGCGCCTCGGTCATCTCCGCGACCGGCATATGGAGGGCTTCCACAGAGGATGTGGAAAGTCACGGCGCCAAACGACCACATATCGACGGACTGGTCGTATGGGGATGTTCTTGGGATCCTACATATGAGTTAGTACACGATACAAACAAAAAATGCCAGAAAAACTCACGGATCACCAGCACGTCGCCGTTTCCGTGCTTCTCCTCGTCTGTAGTTGTCGTACTCCGGGTATACCTCGGGAGCACAGTATAATAACGTTCCGCAAAATGTCTTCATAAAGGACTCCTCTTGAGCGACCTTTGAGAGTCCGAAGTCCGATAACTTAACATGGAGCGGGTCATATGATTGGATTAGGATATTGTCGGGTTTGATATCGCGGTGGGTTATCTTGCGTCTGTGCAAGTATTGGAGGGCATGCAAAACTTGTCGTGCAATTGATTTGACCTGATCTTCAGGGAGATGGTGGCATTGGTTCATATATGTTGATAGCTCCCCACCGGGCACATACTCCATGATAATGTAGATCCAGCGGTTGCCATGGTCATGGTAGTCTCGAAACTCGACGATGTTTGGCTGCGCAAGTTAGCTTCCAACAAATATATAATATTGTCTTAGTGATGCTTACATGTCGTAGCCCACTCATGATCATCATCTCATTATTAACCTTGTAGTCCAAAATGTTGTTTTTCATAAACCGTCGTTTATCGAGCTCCTTGCAGGCGAAGATCGCTCCGTCATTTTTCGTCGCAACTTTGTACACGGTGGCAAATGCTCCTTTACCGATCTGTCCAGTGACATTGTATTTGGAGCCCCCATTCCAATTCATGCCATGGGCTTGTGCTCCCTGCTGAGACACAATAACAGGGTCCGCCCGTCCTGGCTTTACCGGTCGACCGACGGCTGCCTCGACCTTTTTGCACGCATTCTGTACTCGGTTGATATATTGAATCACGTTGTGCGTGTATTGACGTTCAAACCCGTCCCGAGGGGGGATGCGAACAATGAATTTGATGCCCGCGGGCGAACTGTTCGCCACGTGAATAATAGAGCCGGGAACAAGCATCTGCGTGGAAGAGGTGCTATATTTCCTATCCTTTCGAAGGAGGTTGTCGTCTACATATGTACCGTTGGTGGAGGTGTCCTGTAGCATGAGGATGTTGTCTTGGGTAAGGTAAATGCGGAAGTGGACGTTGGAAATTTTCTTTTCACTATCGTCTCTAGATAGAACGATGTCGCAGCGACTTGGGTTGCGGCCGAAACAAAAGCCCATGCTCAGATCCTTTACACCGGATGAAAGCCGTAATGCGATGTCACCGGAGGAGCTGTTTTGGCTTCCCGTATCGTAATCAAGATTGTCTCTCTGTAGAATATGCTGTGGACCCGACCGTGCAGTAGCACTAACAGCACCATGAGCGGATAGTGTATTCGGATGCAAAACACAGATGATGTCAGGGACGTCCCCTTCATCCAAGCCGGAATTATTCAGCCCCACCCGTCGCGGGTCAGCATATGGTTGGGTTGATAGTTGGGTTTGGTCCTCCATGGCGTAGAAAATATAATGTGGTAAATACAGATACAGGCGCAGTGGCTGTACGGAAGAGACAATATCGATTGGCGAGTGTTAAAAAATCCTTGGGAAGATTAACAAAAACAGGCCACCTCGGTTTAAATATACAAGTCAGGACTTTGTAGAAGCGTGGTTCATCAGGGTGTGAAGCAGGCTGATGGGAAATGCATGCCCTGAAAGTGGGAAGAAATATGGATCCCAATTCTCCCTCAGAAGTAACAATAAAGTGCAGGTGATCCGCATAGATATATCAAGGCAGGTTGAATTGGACAAGGGCGTCGAGATTTCCTAATTCATAATCGTTAGTCCGAGGTGAAGGATTCAAGGTGTCGCAATCCAGTGGGAAAACGGGTGTCCAAATTTGGGGTTGTTTGTTGCCTGTTGCTTGGCAACGGGCGACAATGGCGTTCAATTGAGAGGATTTAGCAATCTCACCAATATAAGAGCCCAACACCCTGCCGAATATTGGCACCCGGGAAGAAACTGTCGGTAGAGCTTATTGTTACTCCACCAAAAATAATAAGGTTGTCGGGAGTCGATCAGCGGGAGGTCTGATCCGGGGTAGGCAACCAGGATGGCGCAAGAAGGGCTGCTAGCGGAGTGTCTGCGTATACTTAATGTGTGACTCACGCGTGCCCTACCTAGCTTTGCCTTGCCGGCTAGTTTGGGTCCGGAGATGCCTTGATTGCCTGACGATGGAGGTGCTGCCACCTGAGTGCGGCAGTGAATGTTCTCGCTCCCTGTGTTGTGTTCTGCCTCGGTGCCTGAGGTTCCACATTCCACGCCGGATATTATCCAATCAATAGCAATGAGTCAGTTGGAACTGAGGCTTGGTATCTCAGTGGGTTCGTTCGTAAGCCTCGTCGGCAGGCCCAGTGGGGATGTTTATAGCGAAGGCGGCATTGGATGGGACGGAGAGACCAGAAGGGGATCAGGTTGAAAGAAGGAACCAAATCCAATTAACCTAGGCAGACAATCAAATAATTAGCAGCCAGCAGAGAGCAGGGTTATATTACAAGGCAATTAGGCATGGTGGAGTGAGCATTGATAGGGCAGAAGACATACCTGCACCGCCGGCCGAGCTCACTTGTCCTGGACCGCCACCTGGGACAAATTGGGCAAGTAAAACGCTGGCTAGCAATTGCAGAGTCCAAACCCAACCAGCAAGCTATCTCTGCAGAAATACTGCCCCGGGTTGGACACCTGGACGTTGTGCTGGGGAACAGTCGAGCACGCAGGATGTCGATGGGCGAAGTCAACAGCCGCTACAAGGCTCGGAGTTAAAATAATCCTGTTCCCGGGTATCAGAGCTGGTCTGTGCGCTGCTTAGTGTCAAGGTTTCGGCCCGAGAGGTTCCTGGCGCTAAAGACGGCTAATTATGGCGCTTTGCCTGATGCGGGGCCGAGGAGCTGCCGCCGACATCCCGATCCCGACCCGGCTTGGATGTTTCTCTTCTGCCTGACACTCGTTACTCCAGGCTGAAACGGCGTCCATCCCGCACCCGATGTAGTGACTCACAGTTCGGTGCTTGTTTTGCGTGGCATACGATTGTGTCCACCCCCAACCACGTTTCACACATCAACGTTGTCCGCGAACCGTGGATGCCTGTGTCCGGGATCTGTGGAGCACGCCTCTATTTCAACCCGCCTCACAGCTTACAACTTGGATCTTGTGCGTGGATGCTAGAAGCGTTGATTTACATCCTTTCCGCTGTAGTGTAAAGTAGCGAACTTCTCTAGTTTTATATAGTTACATTCCCCGAAAATTATCCCACTAGAAAGGCGCCAAGCAGTGATCTCATTAAATAAAAAACCCATACTCACGCAGACTAACTAGTGAGACATGCACGCAACATAGCTAACCATTAAAAAGAAGCCAAAAATGCCACCTATCATCATAAAAGTTGATGCAATCCAGGAGACAAATTGGATACATCCCGAGGCTGGAATTTTTGACTTCCCTTCCGCCGGGTAATATTTTGACAGTTTTCCGACTCAAGACGACATATATGCATGCGATTTTGAAGATCCGCTATGGGGATGGGTACATCATCAATCACCCTTACCAAAGGACAGCCTTACGCTTGCAAGCCAGAGTAGAACCGAGAACCATGAACAATATTCTACATAAATTGGAGGGAATAAGAGCTCTATTTGACGAACATAACAGTTCGATATCTGCTCATTTCATCCGGTGCTATAGAAATAAAATATCTAAAACGTGCAACACCATCATCAGCCTGTTAGTAAACATGACGCCAAGTTTTATTCTTAGTTTTTCAATTCCTCGGTTGGAACATCGCCCACACTGGCTTGTTCCACCGATGACGATCCCGGTGTGGATGTGTTTGGGCTACCGATTCCACCCTTTGTGTCACCTCCTTGCTTTCTAGTATTTCGATTTCGTAGGTAAGAATAGACCTCCATCGACTGCTGAATACCTCCGTCGATCAAGGGGTAGAAAATGGAGATAAGCATTGTTCCCCATAGCCAGATTATCGCCACCAGTAACCACGCGATGAAGAACTGTGAGAGTAAGGATTGTCAGCTGGGTTGAAAATACTGTCGATATTCCAAATGCACTTACGGATTTGCCGAAAATATACTTTGCCGCATACATCGGCAGTGGCCACAGTACCCAGTGTCCGAAAAAAGTCGCGAGGGACCAAAATGCAGCAATCCGTCCCCACCGTTTTAACTCTTGAGAACTTAGGACACCCGGCTTGCCATTTTCAACATGGGCGATTCCCCTATGGCTCGAACGACTATGGACTGTGCTCAGGTCATCTTCCAGCTTTTCTAACGCGAGGCGTTCTTTGGAAAAGTCGGCCCAGTCGTAGTTTTGCGGCTTGAAAAGTGTGATAATTATCGAGTATGGGATCGGGGAAAATGCCGCTGCCACTGTTCCGTAGACGCAGGGAAGCGCCTGGCCGGTGGATGCTACAGTCACTTCCCCGTAGAATGCATGCGCTGTGCCGAGCCAGACTGCAATGCCAGTTACCATGCCGAGAACTGGTGAGATAATGGCCGCTGCTTTGCTTTGGCGTTTCCATAAAATGGTAAATGCCATTGGGAAAATTCCAGGACAGGTGATAACCCCTGGTTTCCGTTAGCGATTGTAAAGCCCCATATACGTGAGGGGGACAACTGGATGGGTGAAGAGTGTTCATTTACCAAGCATG
The DNA here is from genome assembly GCA_032988985.1 of Emmonsiellopsis sp. PD_5. Classification (NCBI taxonomy): domain Eukaryota; kingdom Fungi; phylum Ascomycota; class Eurotiomycetes; order Onygenales; family Ajellomycetaceae; genus Emmonsiellopsis; species Emmonsiellopsis sp. PD_5. The sequence continues at coordinate 9,470 of JANTQI010000082.1, read as the reverse complement.
TAAAGTGTCCAGCCAAGATCGATACCAACATAATGCAGCATTGTGCTAAATGCGGCAGAAAATATGGCAAAAAATACCACTCCATAATGACTCCAGCGGATGACGTCCCTATCAGAAGCCAGCTTATTGATATACTCCCGATAGATATCAAAGCTGATTATGGAACTAACCGCTATCACCTGCGCGGAAAGCGTGGAGGTAACGGCCATGAAGGTAATAAGGAGCATCGCCGCTGCACCCCCTTTTCCAGCAATCGTGATAGCAGCGTACGGAAGTACCAGCCCGTTGCTAACTTCAGTCGGGGTCATTCGCTATAATTAAAGTTAGAAATTGTAGTGTCGATTGGTTGACTGAATGCTTACGCGTGGATATGTAGGGAAGAGAGGGTTTTCCTCAAGGCCAAGAGCCACGGAGCTCATCAAAGTGCCCAGTCCCCATGGGATAGCAAAGTAGGCGATACCACCCATGACATATCCAGGCACCACAGCAGCAGGAGAGGCTGAAAATGCTTTGACGAAAAAGCTCGTGTCCATCTTTGCAGAATCAGTATTTGGAGGTTGACAAGTCGGACGAGGAACGAGTTTGAACTTACAATCACTAAACCAAAGTTGGCACATAAATGGATTATCCCGAATAATATGCCCTTGAATTACAGCATTAGCTTATAACTACCATGGGGACCAGGGAAGAAATACCCCGTGCGACGACATTGTGAGGTAGCTGCCCGCATGATTTCCTTCAACAGGCTGGCGAGCGGATGCAGCCTTGACCAGGTCATATAAATGTCCGACGGAATCAATTTCCTCAATCGTAAACGCCTTAATTGTAAAATAGCAACAGATGATCAAAATAACCGCGGTATGGAAGTAGTCCGTAAGGAATCTACGCTTCACATTAGATCAAGGGATTCGAAACCAGGTGGTAATAGACATACGTTGCTTTTATGCCACCGACGAACGTGTATAGCGCGACCCCGACGGGCAGTAAAAAGGTGGCTGCGATGATGTGGATGCCAGTCCTAAGCATATCAGTTATAGTTTCACCTATTTGTAGTCAAGGCCATACATGGATGAAATAGCTGCCGCCGCTCCTAAAAGCATGTTGGCGCAGGCGAATATGTTGTTGAGAAGACAAAGAAACATGTAGACAATATGAGCAGTCGTCCCTAAAGTTGATAGATGCCAGTTAGATCGGACACATGTTGATCACACGGCGGAAAATGTACAAACCATATCGAATTCGGACTACCTCCAAAGAGGTATGCGCCTCGGGGATTTTCCTTTTGCACGAAATTCCAAGAAGCGCGAAAAACACAATCATGGGACTGCAGCCTGCTGCAAACCAAAACGGTCCAGATACCCCGAAATTATATCCCACCAGGGAAGACCCTAGCATCGCCGTGCTCCAAAGCCATGACTATTCACCATGGGTTAGATATACAAGGCTGGCCACATAACCAGGCTCTATTGTACTCACAGATATAACAGCAGATACGGTGAGACCAGTTCTCACCGTCCGGTTGGCCGTCATGAACCTGTATGCATGTACGAAATTAAGATGCAAGCTCCGCCATACCAGTAAATGTGAGTCATCCATACATTTCTGTTTTGTTGTTGTCTTCTCCGACCGTTTGCCTAAGGATTCTTGTAACGAGTACCATGACTACCGCAGCATTCCAGATTAGCTATGAACTAAGGATAAACCATGGGAACCACGTACCAAAGGCGATAATCAGGCCTACAACCACCACCACAATGTAGCCCACGGCCTGAGAAAGTGGCGGCTGAACGACGGTGGCTGCCGCATTGTCTCTGCCAGACATAACGCCCATTTTGCAGATGTTTATACGCGACAGTAAAAGGTGTCGCCTTGGAAATTGACAATCAAGAGGATCTCAGAGCCTGAGAAAGGAATCCGGGGGGGTTATGTCCTCACACGGTCGAAGCCTTAGATCAGCCATAGCAGCTAATAATTGCTTCAAGTCTCACACACGAATGAGCAGAGACATAGCCCTGTCAACCCCCCGCAAAAAAAGATTTATTCGCCCTATTATTGTTAGTTCCGGTGCCTGCATTTCGGATATTTTTGATCCAATCAGTTATGGCATAATTTTCCTCAACGATGATGTGCTCGGTGAAGAATCTCGCGCAAACCCGGCGAAAATGAAAGGCAATTGGCCCTGAGCATTTGCGTAGAAAATTGATGCATCCATAGCACACACTAGATACCATCGATCAACAGCCAAAAGGTCAATTCATCGAGGTTCCTTTCCCCCAAGGGGCTGGCCGAATTAGGGCTGATAGAGTCACGTGAAAGGGGCAGCAAATGGATGTCCGCCCATGATGCATCCGACTGAAGCATGAAATTGCTGGATATGATATCTGCTATTGATCAGTACTGATTGGCGTCCCTGATTATTTTCGTGGATAACTCTTGGGGTTGTTAGTTGTCCCCGCAAAAATTGCACAAGAATCCTCAAAATCACGCCAGAAGGACAGCAGATGATGCCATCAAAACGCTCCATAATGCAAAGCAGCTAGTCAGAGCTATTGCTTCCAAACTGTGTCCGCATTGCCATAGTTATTAGAGTGAGAACAGCCAGGAACCAGCGATGTCATAGTGAGGGGCATAAGTTTGAACACCCCGCTATTCGCGCGGGGAGCGGAGAGAGTATGCTTTTGATTTTTGCTGTCCGGCTGGGGCTTGATCTGGTCAAACATCGGTTAGATTTAAAGGCAGTTTCTTTTCCTTCTTAATTATAAGAACCTAGGCCCTCTCTTCACCCTGTTCGTTTGCTGGTCACCAACATACATCGCATTAATTCGATTCACAGTTGTCTCCGAGCATCATGTCTGGAACCAACGAACTCCCAACAAGGCCTCGTAAGAGCCTGATCCTCAATGCATTTGTGGAAATGTGTAAGTACCGGTCCACTGGAGGAAAGAAAATCACGTTCCGGATAACGTTGTACAGACGCTGACCGCCTCATAATCATCTATAGGCAGCGGCCACCAGTCTCCTGGACTATGGCGACATCCCGAAGACGAGTCCTCACGATTCAACGACATTGACCATTGGGTTGAGCTTGCGAAGCTCCTTGAATCTGCAAAATTCCATGGCATCTTCATTGCTGACGTACTCGGTACACCCAGGGTCACGTCCCAGCTGCGGCATCAGAAAAAAAGACTGACGGGGTTTCAATAGGAGCATATGACGTCTACAAGGGACCGCGAAACCTTGAACCTGCAAGCATATCGGGGGCACAGTGGCCTGTTAATGAGCCATTGGCTGTGGTCCCCGCGATGGCCGCAGTGACAAAAAATATCGGCTTCGGCGTCACCGTTGCGACCACGTATGAACAGCCTTACCATCTTGCTAGGAGATTGTCCACGATTGATCATCTCTCAAAAGGACGGTAAGTACACTTCATCCCACAGCCCCTTCCCCCGCCTCAAGTCAATGACAGCTGAGCTGATTGACAAAATAGCTTAGGATGGAATGTATGTTACACTGTGTGCTGTGGCCTCAGGATATTGAATTTAATTGATTATCTTGGCAGGTCGTTACCGGATACCTTGACTCAGCCGCTCGCAATCTCGGGTTTACTGAGCAACCCCAGGTGAGAGCATGCTAAATGATGTTGTCTTGTTGAAATCCAGACTGACAGGTTGTTCCCTAGCACGACGATCGCTATGCCGTTGCGGAAGAGTATATTAAGGTCATGTATAAGCTGTGGGAGTCGTCGTGGAGAGATGATGCAGTAGTTCTGGACCGAGAGCGAGGAGTATACAGCGAGCCGTCCAGAATCCGGAATATCGATCACAAGGGGAAATACTTCACGGTCCCAGGTCCCCATATTTGCCAACCCAGCCCTCAGCGTACGCCCGTTATTATGCAAGCCGGGACATCGAAGGCAGGAAAAACATTCGCCGCCCAGCATGCCGAAGCAATCTTCGTCGCCGGTCACAGCCCCTCCGTTGTAGCCAAGAATATCGCCGAAATCCGCCAAATGGCAAAAGAAGAGTTTGGAAGAGATCCCCAAAGCATTAAATTCCTCGCTCTGTTGTGTCCTGTGCTCGGCCGGACAGAGGAAGAAGCCCAGGAAAAGTATAACTATTATCGCAGCTTGGGGTCGATCGATGGGGCTCTCGCTCTATTTGGTGGCTGGACTGGAATTGATCTCAACAAATATGGAGATGATGAAGAGCTCCGGCAGGTAGAAAGCAATGCCATCAGGTACAGGCCCAAGAAAAGCCCTTGGCAAAATGTGACAGAGCTAATGGGGATAATATCAGGTCCGCTGTCGAAGCCTGGTCGAAAGCAACACCTGGAGTTGCGAAATGGACGAAGAAGACCGTCGCGCAACACATCACCGTTGGAGGGTTAGGGGCTACCCCGGTAGGCACACCACAGCAGGTAGCCGACGAGATGGAGCGATGGGTAAAGGAAGCAGATGTCGATGGCTTTAACCTAGTAATTATCTTCCCATTCCCATCTTGATAATCCCTTCGTTTGCTGACTTGACCGTTAGGCATACGCTATCAAGCCTGGCTCATTCCAGGACATCATCGATCTCCTTATTCCCGAGCTCCGCAAACGCGGGTTGTTTTGGGAGGACTATGCGGTGGAGAAGGGGACTTATCGGGAGAATCTTTATGGACAAAAGGGACAGACTGGCCCTCCTGCAGCTCATGCCGCTGCTAAGTATCGTTGGAAGGCGGGAGTTGACGCAGCAGATCATAAAATCCCCGAGAACTAAGCTGCGTTGGCTATCGTAAGATTTTTGTCCTTTGATATAGATTCGGGGGCGTGGTGGAGAAAAGAAAGAAAAGTAGAAAGGGGCGGTACCATTAATTAGTCGTCCCTAGAGCAGGCGAAAATTGATGCGATTCGTATTTTGGACAAGTAACTATCTGGAGTCTGAGGCGAATAGCAAGTTTGCAAATCATAGCTATCAAGGAAAGGCAACTTGTGCCCGACCATGGCGGAATAAATAGATGTTTCGCGTCCAACCCAGGGAACTTTTGTCTGAGCAATGAGTCTCTCCCAGCCATATCTTCCGGTCTATTCATTGGCTCAATGATGCTTCAATTGATACGCATTTGTGAATCATGATTGGTCAAGAAAGCTGTCAACAAAACGATCCACACTAAAAATAACCGGGTTGACTGATGGACAAGAAGGCAAGATCCCAGCACGTTGAGTGCGGGGATCTGGCCAATTGAATATATCTGTTTATTCGGCTGTCTCCCCCCCATGTCCCCTGTAACTCCATATTATCCGCAGTATGAAGCCCAGGGGTTTTGTCAATCTTCGCTAATAGCGCGTAGCTAAAAAAGTGGTGCGATTTGGACAAAAGATCACCCTGGCGTGACACTGCCACTACGAAAAGCGGAGCATAATCTGCATAAAGTGTTAATTTAAGGTGAGTGCAGCTTGGACAAAGGAGGAAGCCAATCCCGGCAAAATTCGTGGATGCGGAGTGCAGTAGGCTATATATTAGTGAGGGGAAGCTATCGATTACATAGCCGAGAAAAATACAAGACAAGCAAAAAGAGAAAGTTCTTGATTCTTTCTTTATTAAGGGGAATCCACAATTCAATCTCCTTGCGACTTTCCATCGCGAAATATTCCTGAACAGAACAACACTTAGAACGAAGGGAAAGCATCGAACAGGGGATGCATGCTGTTGACCAAGTTGTGAGAGGGGTATTTATCAGACATTGTGCTTCGGTAATCCTGACCCTCAGGGTGTGCCAGCCGGAGACTTCTCGGCTTTCGCGATGATAGGTGGTGGCTTCGCGATGTCTTGTCGGAAGATATGGCGTTTGATGAAGTAAGGAAGCCATACCGTCAACTCGTGCGAGATGAACTCCTTGGTTGGGACGGAGAAAACCTCTGCGGTTTGTGTCAGTAGAAGACTAGATTGGTTCTACCAAGGCGTCACTTACGGTCAATTTCCTCTAGCGTGAGCTGCTTAGTCTCTCTCACGAAGCAGAATATCATAAACCAGGCGACGAGGTTTAGTCCCGCATAGAAACCGACTACATTGTAACGTTAGTGGCCGGTCGCCTTGATGCCTTCATGTAGAATATCACTTACAGGCTCCGGTGGGTGTCATGACGGTTTTCATTCGAGGGAATGTCAAACTAAGGATGCCAGCTAAAGAAGCGTTAGTGAGTGAAATTTAGTATTATTGCCGTCTGAAATACTTACCAAAGGTGTTGTTAATGCAGACAGCCCAGGCCATGCCTTGCTCTCTCTGGATTGTAGGGAACACCTCAGCGGAGTACTGGAAAGCGACCGGCCCTTCGCCCAAGGAATAAGCGATTGTAAAGAGGTAGATGAATCTAGTCAATGAAAACGATTAGCTCGGAACTCAACGACGCAAACGCCCTTGGTGAACTTACAAGGCGACTGGCCCGATTTGCTCGCCACGGCTACCGTCTTTCTTCAGAAGAGATAGACCAGCGGCTAAGAGGAAGATACACATGAGAGGAAAGGTCTTTGTTAAGTAAATCGTTAGCTAGACCCAGTGCAGGGCAAGGTGGAAGCCGTGCAACGTACAATCAAAGTCAAGGTTCTTCGACCCTTGGTATCGATGAGGAACACAGTAGGGATTGTAGCGAGGACTTGGATAGCACCGTAACCCAGAGACGCATACAAAGCTTCAACGGGGGTGTATTTGGCGTCCGTGAAAATAGTTGAACTATAGAAAGAAATGACTGCAAGGCGTTAGGTCCGATCGCTGGAAGACGGTATTGAGTAACTTACTGTTGATACCACACATCTGCTGAGCAATCATGACGGTCGAAGCACCATAGTTGCCTCGTCTGATACGAGGTATAGCAAAACACTCCCACATACGGGCAAAATAGCCACCGCCGCTGGCCATTTTGAGTTCCTCCACATATAGAACATAGGAATAGTAGTAATCCCTAGCGGCGATGATAGGATGGGCCCGCAAGGCGTCCATGGATTTGAATCCTTCGGCAAGCCTGCCATGCTTCATGAGCCAACGGGGAGATTCTGGACAGAAAAAGATACCAATCATGAGGATAAAGGATGGAATGAACGCCGACCCCAATTGGAGACGCCATGAGAGAGCACCAGTATCTTTGACAATGACGTTGGCGCAGAAACCCAAGAAGATACCTAGGGAAGATTAGCGCAGAATTCAAGATGAGGCAGGGAAAACAGCTCACCGGCAACAACCCAAAGCTGCCAGAACATGACAAGCGCGCCTCGGACTCGAGCAGGGGCCATCTCCGCAGAGTAGATGGGCACGGTAGCGTTTTTTGCACCAATACCGATCCCCATGACGAATCGCGCAGCGAATAGTCCCTGCCATGTTTGCGCAAAACCGGAACCAATTGGCGTGGCTGTGAGACAGCAAGCGGTGATAAAGATCTCACCTCTCCGACCGAAATAGTGATTGAGAGGATCGACAATAAAAGCACCGCTATGTTCGAGGTTAATTGCCGAACTTGAAACGGGCAAATGCGTGCCGAAAATATACTTACATGAGACCAGCTGTCAGGAAGATAATCGCATTGATAAGCCCGACAATCCATTCGTCTCTGCCTTTTCCTGCGATGCCTAAGGCTTCGTGGAATGTCAGGTTGGCGCCGTTGGACCCGGTCTGATCCCAGCCTTGAGTGGCTGCTCCGACAGCACAGAGACCAATCGAGTACCACAGCATTTTCGGGCCATGCCATTTATGGTCTCTCTCATAAGTGAGAGCGGCCTGCTCCTCATCAGTGAGCTGCGTTATCATCTCGAACCGTTCCGGGTCACGTGCGACCAGAGCAGCGCGACCGAAGAGCTCAGCATGCTCTGCCATTCCATTCGACTCAGCCCAAGAACGCGCCTCAGCGGCGGTTTGGTCTGCGGTACCGCGCTATCGCAAAGTTAACATTGGTACTCGATAGGATTCCAACGGTATAATCCCAGAACAAAGGCGTCGAAACTCACAGTCAAAGGGTTCTCGACGATGTTGAGCGCGACCGATTTGCGGCGACCGCCCGTGTTGGATGCCACATGCTCCAAAGCCTCAGCCGTCTTTCCGACCACCTCAGAGGTGTTGGCAGGGGTCGGGTCAACCTTTTCGGACATGGTGGCTGGTGTGCTATCCTGATAGCCTAGGGGAATTAGGGGGCGACAAAACTTCTTACCCAGAAGCAAAGGGTGCGACAGACGTGTGAATCGACAACGAGATGGCGGATTGCTTTTATATTCTCCACGCCTGTCAAGGCTGCCTGTGGGGCCTTTTCTTGTGGAGGCATTTCGTCGGTGGAATCTTTCTTGGGGAAGCTGGGGTGATGGCCATTCTCCACAAATAATGTAACCAAGGTAAACTTGAATGGGTCCACCAGCAGACCCTACTGTGTAGATCTGAATATGTTAATAACGCCGCGGTGGAGTGGAAATAGGGATTGAGGAGCAGCCGGCCAATGACGGCACAAGTTCCCTGTCCAATTCTCGCAGTATGACAATGAGCGGGTGGAAACCAGCCGTATTGTGGTAAAGTCGGCAAAAATCTCCATCTCATTGCTGACACTCGAACATCCTGGAAGTTTCTCCACTGTGAGTGCGACAACCCTGCTGGTCGGCGCACACAAAAGGACCAAGGCTGACCATTGCTGCGGTCAAGATGTACCAACAATGTGGTCAACGCCACAGTTCAGCTTCCAACCAGGCGCCAAAGACATGGTGAGACTGACAGAGCACATTCAGTTCATTGCAAGGACGAAAAAAACCCGCGTATATCAAGGTGCCGGATGATTCGCTGTTTGCGGAAGACGGGCAGCCCGGGAACTGCGAGCCTTGTAAGCCAAGAATACACAAGAACATGGACCGCCGCCTCCCTTGCAAAGTACGCGCCAAAACAGCCATAAATGTGGATCTTCTCCCCACCACGAAAGAGAGCCTAACCTGATTCGCTAGTTTTCTCTCATCGGATGACGTGAAGGCTTTTAGGGCGTATTTTGGTTGCGGATCGGAGAAATCGGGGGGAAGCGTGGGAAGCACAGCGTCTGTCGATGGGAACAGCCAGATCGACAAGGATGCTGGAAGTATATTTTTATATTCTTGTTGGCTCATTCGCCATGCAATACATACCGAGCTAAGGAGGCTGGACAAACTGCCTTGGGATAAAAAGGTTCGTAAGCTGTCCGCACTGTCCGTCGCTGTACCTTGGCAGTCGGGTCATCACCTGGGCAGCTAGCAAGGTATTCTGAAACTAGACCCTAGGCCGTACAGAGTTTCCCTGGAAACCTGGCGCCATTTCGGCTTTAGCGCAATTCTCTGGCCACCTTTATCGTTCCTGGGCGCTCGGCACCACGTTTTGGTCCACCCGAATTCCGCTCCCACACCAAAATAGTTTAGTGGCTTGTGAGTGGCAGACAAAGCGTTCGAAGACGGCCTGGCTTGCAGCTCGTCACCCGGTTGTGTGACGCCCTGAGGTGGCG
>JANTQI010000081.1:1754-158752 GCA_032988985.1 Emmonsiellopsis sp. PD_5 | reverse complement strand
TTAAAACCCCTTAAAAAAAAATTGAAAAAATATTTTTGTACTTCACCCCAACACCCCCAATTTTTTTCCCCCCCCCCCCCCCCCCCCCCCGAAAAAAAAATCTATTGATGGACCTCTAACAGACGATCCCCTTTTCCAGATGTACTGCGTTACAACGACAAGAAGTAGAAATCCCGGCTGTGGAGCCCCGAGGGAGGGCTGTCGTCAGTCATATGTAGATAGCTAGATAGTGTGATATACCCAATATCTGGGTGGTGTTTAATGATGCGAGTATGATTGATCTGCAAAGGGGGGCCCCGGAGTGGGAATTGGGAAAGATGTATGTCTGGTTGAATCTGCTGTGTAAAGGAAGGGGCTTTCTCCATGATGTATGTAGTTATGTTATTTATTTGCATCATTATGGTCAGTATCAATTGATTGCTGTTAGAAAGACTTTAAATCCAAATCAGAAGAATGTCAACTAAAAGAACCCCCCGATTCATTTCATCACACACGATAGAAGAAAAGAAGAAGGAAAAAACGTAACAAAGAAAAGGAAAGATTGAAGCAAAAAAACTCCACCTAGACTCCAATTCCAACCCAATTTAATCACCCATCTTTGCCACCCCCTAATCCCCCTCCCCTCTTTTCCCCTCCCCCTCCCCCTCAACCCCCACCTCCCAAAACCCCCCAAAACACAACCCCCCCACCCTCCCCCTCCCATCAAAAACCACCCCCTCCCCCCTCAACAACCCCATCTTCTCCGTCGCATAGTCCCCCCCATTCCCCCAACTCCCCTTATACCCGCCCACCGTACGATCCGCCGCCAGCACGCGGTGGCACGGCACATGGGGCGCGAACGGGTTCGTGCGCATGGCGTTGCCGACGGCTCGGGCGGAGGAGGAGAGATGTGTGGCTAGGGCGGAGTAGGTGGTCCAGCGGCCGCGGGGGATGGAGAGGAGGGTTCGGTAGATTTTGCGGCGGTAGGGGGTTAGGGTGGGGTGGGAGGAGATTAGGTGGAGGGTGTGTGGGAGGGGTTGGGTGGGGGGTGTGGTTGTTGTGGTGGGGGTGGTTGTGGTTGCTATTGGGGGGTTGGGTTTTTTTGTAGTTGTTGGTGATTTGGTTGGTGGTTTGAAGTAGATGGATGTTCGGGTTTCTTTTTTACGGGTTGATGTGGCGGATTTGGGGTTTGATTTGGATTTGGATTTGGTGAGGCTTGTGAGGATGGAGGTGCGGGATTGTATGGTGGCGGTCATGGTTGAGGTGTAGAGTTTTTGGGTTGTATGTATTGTCTGAGCAAGTATATGGTCGGCAGAAGTCCTCGGAATGCCCGTTTAACTCTATTATTGCCGATAGATGCAACCGTTGGTCAATATCAACCCCTTGCGCTATCAGGCATAGATCGAGGGGAGACAAGAATGGCGGAAATCGGATAATGATGTGCCTGTAAAACGGATTAGTTTTGGGCTAACGATGAAAATAACATATAGATTTCACACCTGCTTTCCCCTTTCCTTTCCGTTCAATATTATTCGCATCCAGTTCTATCTTCTCCAGCTGGTCGACGCGATGATTCACGTCTTAATATACACCACGAACACGAGATCACGTGATATCGATATCCAATTAGCGACCTCAACCACCCTCGGCGTTTTGCTTCGAATATAACCAATCACCATCACTGCGAATCGACGGAGAGGGATACGCCCTTCCGGCGACAAACTTCCACAGATCCGTGGATACGCTCCCCGACTGTAGGAATCCCCATCATGGCGGTCATAAACATCCCACGAGGGCCACCGTCCGCCCGGGCATGGAACATCCCTAACTTCAACGACTTTGATACTACGGAGTACTAGTATCCGCCAAAATGAGCCGCACTTTGGAGCTGGAATTGCAAATCTCCCAGACTGTGCGTGATCTGGAGGCAACCAGCTTGCCCGTTGATAATCCGGCTGCAATTGACGCCGACTCTGAGGGTGAATGGACCTATCCCGAAGGCGGCTGGGAGGCATGGATGTGTCTGCTCGGATCAGCCGCTCTGATGTTCCCCTCTTTTGGCTTCCAGGTTGCTGGTGGGTAACTTAATGCATTATTGACACGTCCAGTCTCTTCTTCATTAGCTGATATCTACCGTTAGTTGGCTCTGTACAGAACTACATGAGCACCCACCAACTGGCCGAATACACCGTGCGAGATGTGGGCTGGATTACCGCCCTTTTTGTATTCCTCACTCTCTTCCTAGGAGTCCATGTAGGCCCGCTCTTTGACCGTTATGGACCACGGTATCTGCTCATTGTTGGAACCTCAATGAGCTTCCTCTCCTACATGCTGCTGGCCGAGTGCTCCAAATACTGGCATTTCATGGTCAGCCTGGGCTTAATCGGCGGCATTGCCTGTGCTATCATAAGCACGGTGGCCGTCTCTGCCATCAGCCACTGGTTCTACCGCCGGCGCGCGCTGGCATCGGGGCTATGCATGGGCGGCTCCTCCTTGGGCGGCGCCCTCATTCCGCTCATACTCCGCAATCTATTCCCTCGCTACGGCTGGACATGGACTATCCGCATCCTCGCTTTTACCGCCCTAGGCTTCTACATCGTTGGCGTCCTCTTCGTCAAGGGCCGTCTTCCAAAGGGGAAAACCGCCCGCGCGACCATCGACGTAACCGTCTTCTCTTCCCCGCGCGTCTCGTTCCTGGCCGTGGGCGTTTTGTCCTTTGAATTTATCATCTTTGGTCTCGCCTCGCTCCTGCCCACCTATGTCCGCTACGCTGGCTTCCCAGTAGACACGCAGTTCTACTCCCTGACCATCCTGAACAGCCTGAGTTTCCTAGGCCGCACGATCCCGGGCTTCCTAGCCGATAAAGTAGGCCGCTTCAACATTCTGCTCATCCTGATGGCCGTCACGCTTACAATAATGGCGGGCGTCTGGCTTCCTGTCGGCTCCCGTGATGAAGCGTTGCTGTACGCTGTGCTGGCGGTTTTCGGCTTTGGGTCTGGGGGCTGGATATCCCTTGCGCCGGTGTGTGCGGGCCAGCTTTGCAAGACGGAGGAGTATGGGCGGTTTTATGGCACGATTTATCTGGTGGCGGCTTTTGGGGTGTTGCTTACGGCGCCGATTGGGGGGCAGCTGATTCAGTCGACAACCCCGCAGGTGCTCGTTGGGTTTTATGCAGCTGTGCTTCTTGTTGGGCTGGTGAGTGTGGCGGCGTCGAGATGGGCGCTGTTAGATTGGAAGTGGAAGTGGAAGGTGAAGGTTTGAGCTGTGAGGATGGAGAAGGTAGGATTCGATGCTCAGGTATTCGATCTGCTCTGAGTCAATATCGACGAGAAACCTTTTTCCATCCCACGAGACTGGGGGTGCCGTTTCCCTCCAAAAAGAAAGATCTTACGGTGGATCGTAGGACCTAATATTGCCATAGGAAATACATGTTATGCTAACTAAACGTGCTCCAGAAACAAGTCATTATCTATTTACAGAATACTTTCCCACCCCAGTTATTTTCCTTGGGGACTTGTTATGCCGTCTTAAACTGTTCAGATTCACAGTCTCTGAGAATATCCACTAGAACAGTAATCATCGGGAACCCTCATGTTTTGGCATTCTATATCCTATGCTCTAAAATGAGACCAACCAGACACATAAAACCCCCAAGGGCCTATACATGCACTGCCTACTATGTTGCTTCACTGGATTGGGAGACCCCTGAATCACCAAATACATTAACTAGATGGGATGCAACCGTCCAGCTTCACCGGTCTGATTCCGATCCTCCCACCCCAACAAGCAACCCTGCGCCGGGCTCCGTTTCCATCTCTCATTCCACCAGGGGAGAAGCGGTAGCAGTAGGGTGCAGCACGCACTCGCTCCCCTGCGTTCTGCTCTCCGTCCCCATTTTCTGGCCCTAATGGCCCGGCATTCCCCCCCGCCCCGATGATCGGGTTCGTCGCCAGCACGGAGATGGACCCCCCCTCATCAGTGATAAATGTCTGGAAACGGAGAGATTTCCTCCGCGCCCCAGGACGGGGATGGGGAGGGGGATGGCGGGTGGTGGTTTCTCGCCGCTCTGTTGAGCGCGAGTATTACCTGGGTCTAAGAGGAGGGGAACGCCTCTCTGGTGACAAGCCTCCATAGATTCCGGGGATACACTCCCCGGTTATAAAAATCCCACGAGGGCTGCCTCTCACCCGAGCATTGAACATCCCTAAGTTCAAAGAGCCCTGCTGCTTTGATATCCACCAAAATGAGCCACAATTTGAAGCTGGAATTACGCATCTCCCAGGCTGTTTGTGATCTGGAGGGGGCAGAGAGGCTCAGAGCCATCATCACTCAGCCAATTCGCTCTTTCCCTAAATATTAGTATCAAAAATGGACTCTGGAGAGCAGCCACCATCCTATGACTTACTATACCCCAAGAGTGCCCCTTCCCCAGGCTGTTGTTGTGTTGTTATTTTCCCCCGGCATCTGTCTCTCCTCTTCTTCTTCTCTTCTTCAGCCGACCACACATTCATTTTTGTTGCCCTCTCCCAACCACAAATTCATTCTGCTCGCCATTCAGCCGACCACACATTCCTTCTCACCAGCCCCCTCAGACAATCATGGATCATTGTGGCCTAAATGAAGCTGATATCTTTAGCTTTACCATTCAGCCATTCATTTTCATACTCACATTAATCAATCTTTTACTGTATGTGTGTTTGTGATATTCCAGGTTGGATGATTAGTACTGACAAGCCAAATTACAGCCACATTCAACCCCATATGAATTGGAATATCACCTTCAGGCCATCAAATAGAGGTAAGCTAGCCATCCTAACTTTGAGTGGGATCAATGCTTACAGATGTGTTTCTGGCTGGAAGAGCTACAGAGGAGAATGGATGTGATGAATACCAAAAATGAAACAAAAAATACAGAACTTCAAACTCTCCTTGTTGGTATACAAACTAGTAAGCTGGCCCTGCTGCCATTGAGTGCATGATTGTGGGGCTGATATTAAAGACTAACCACCTTGGAAATGTGTTTCTGGTTGCTAGCCTTAACTACTCAACTTCCCCCTGCTCCGCATACAAGCCAGTGGACAGATCCTGAATGAATTAAAGTCCATTATTATCGGAATCACCGCTATACTATGTGCTCTCTTCCTTCTCTCCTTCATCCACTTTCTCCTGTATGTGTGTTCTGATATTCTAAGTTGGATGATTACTGATAATTACAGGCATCTCCGGCCCCGCATCTCCTTCGGCATGAATGCTAAGATAGACGACGTTAAAACCGAATTCAATGAGAAAATCGAGCAGACCGAAGCCCGTAGGCCGGCCCTCCTAACTATGAGGGTGAAATTAAGGCCAATAGATGTGTTTCTGGTTGGAAGACCTGGGGCACCTTGACAAACATTACCAAGCAATCCAAACCGATGTTGCGACTATATAAAGAACGGTAAGCTGGCCCTCCTGCCATGGGGTTGACATTGAGACTGACAAATGTGTTGCTGGTTAGTAGTTACTAGCCATAAAGCAGCCTCCACGCCCTGCCGGTGCGGATCGCCGTCCTGTTACACCAACTCTCGCCGGGGATCACCTGGACCACCGATACCACAATGCGTTTTACGGGAGCAATTAAGAAGAGGCTTATCCTTGTTCTGTGTTGATAACTTATAATTCTTAGCACCAATAGAAATAAAGAATAGTACCTCTTAACCAGAACTTTGCATCTTATCTTTGACCTAGCTACATGTTGACAGCTCCAAGACCACACCTCCCTTACCTAACGCTCCAGGCTACCCGCCGAAGCCCAGGTCGGCTGAGTGGATGCAGGAGGTCCGCTGAAAGATAGTACCCATAACATAAAAGAAAGCATGCAACAATAAGGCCTTGGTCGGCCGAGATCATCCCCTCCAGACAATCTCCTCCTTCTCCATCCCCTTTGCCAACTTGAACCTCGTCTCCCCTAATGATCTTCATGGTCCCAGGCGCACAGCGTATTTATGGGGCGGCCCATGTACTGTACATACCTCGATCCCCAGGTCGGCTGGGACTTGTAGCTACTGTAGGAACCTTATGAAATGGGATAACGTCAATGAAACACCACCTAGGACAATGACCATCAACTAGTTAAATTGGATTGCTAAAGATGATGATGAGATATGTAAGATGGCTGGTCGCCTACCTCGCTTACTTCCTCGCCACGACTAACTTGCTCGCGGCTTGAGCATTTATTTCTCTTTTGGGATTGCTTCTTTTCCAAAAGAGAATGAACTAGATGGAATAGAATAGATAGAAAATATGGGAATTGCTATGTTGTTCCTTGTCTCTCATTTTGAAATAACTAGTTACCATATACCATACAACCGTCGGAACCCGTCCTCCCACCCCCTATCCACCTAAAAATAACAAGTGAGAAACATAAACACCGCCAAACGCCCATCCATACTCCCCCCTACCGCCAGAATCAAAACCTACAACAACAACCCCCCACCCGCAGATTCAGCAGCTATCAACTCCGAAACATACCAATCAGCCACGTCCCTTGCCGCAACCGCCAGAATCAAAACCTACAACAACAACCCCCCACCCGCAGCTTCAGCAGCCATCAGCTCCGAAACATACCAATCAGCCACGTCCCTAGCCGCCACCGCGTCCTCTAGACTATCATGCCCCTTTTTCCCCGCATTCTGTATCTCGCGGCCGAGTTTTTCCCTCGCAAGAGTTTTGAGAGAGCATTTCCCACTTCCCTTGTTTTTCTTGGCTTTCTTCGGTTGGTTCTTATTGTCCCCAGCGGATGATGAAGGGTTAGGTTTCGCGGCGGTGCCATCCTTGACTTGTTCCGTCTGTGTCCTCATTGTTGGCTTTTCATCAGGCTTGTTGTTATTCTTCAGCTGCCCATTTTCAACGCCCTTTTCTTTCTCTTCCTTCTTCTTCCTATCCTCCTCCTCCCTCTTCTTCTTCTCATCTTCCTTCTTCTGTATAGCATTTGCAATCACATACGTATCGACAACCACCCCATGAATCCACCTCAAGGAATCCAGATCGTTATTCGCCGAATGCCCAACGACAATAGTATTCGGCCCGACATACTTCCACACGGCTTGTCGAGCATTATCCCTCCCCATAATACACGTCCCGCTCCTCATCGCATGGTCCATATCTTGCCTAGTAACCCCCGAGAACGACGTGCGGTAATGTTCCATCGGGACGCTGGGATAGACTAAACTGTCAATGAGGATTTCCGACGAGAAGTAATCGATCAGGGTGATCCTGATGAGTTCAGAGTCTCCTGACATTGCCTGGCCCATCTCACAATCGATAGCAACGGCAGTGCGTATGTTAGTGCGGTCTTGGGGCGGGGGTGTTCTGTGGAATTGCCAAAGGCTCGCGAGTTCCCCGGGCTGATAGGAACGAGCGTGATGCAGTGGCTCGCCACCGCAGGGTGGTGAGGAGACGTGTTGTCGGCAGCAAGACCATGTCTGGTTAATGATCGAGTGTCAGTTTGTCTTCTCTTCACGCATCCGCTTGATACATGATGATACTATCCATACCTTATATCTCAACCTGCCCTTGTGAAACTTGCAGTTCAAAATAACTTTCTTCTTCTCTTCAGGACCGTCACCCTTCTTTTTCTCCGCCATCTCTTTCCCCTTGCTCCCCTGATTCCCATCACCCTTACCCCCCGCTCCCAACCTTCCAGCCCCCCCATTCTTCCCCTGAACGTTTTCCGGCTTCCTCGGCTTCACCTGTTGTTGATACTTCGCCATCACTGTAGATACCCCGTTAGCATTAGCCCAAAACACACATCCATCCATCAAAACAAATAAAACAAAACACTCACCCTTCCCACACCCCCTGCACCTCCTCTTCCCATCAATCTCCACAGCCGTAAGCGGCTCCAGGACATATCCAATATCCCGAAGATCCTTGCGCGTCGCAATGAGCGAGTGGAAGTGGTACATGTAGTCTGGCGTTTGCTGGATGGAATCGGTAACGGGGTCCTTCAAGCTACCACCATGCGGATTCCCACCAGCTTGAGGTGACCCATCTTGCAAAAGAGTCCACAGATCATTATACGGTGATAAAAGACCCCGACCCTCACTCTCCTCGGCACCAGAAGCAGCCTGCTGCTGCTGCGGGATACCCGTCCTTGGCAAATCGACATCCAGATCCAGATCCAGATCCAGCAGCGACGTAGAAGTAGTTTGGTTCAAACCGACTCCACCGTCCCGATTATCAGTATCAGTAGTCGCTGGAATCCCCAGCATGTAACCCACAGCCCTCGTCCCGGCATTGTCGACCCCATCAATATAACTTGACCTATCCCCAACATCCAAACCCCAGCCCATACCCGAACCACCCGTAGCCTTCACCTCCCCCGTCCCCTTCCCAACCACATTGTCCGTCCTTGGCACATTCCGACCCCGACCCCGCCGATTCCCCCTCCCCCTCTTCCTAGCAAAAGCCGGCTGAGACCCCAACGGCGGAAACTCACTCTCTATAAACTGACGCTGAGACGACATGGCCAGTACGGGTTGAGTACTAGCGCCTCCTTCTCCTTGCTGGATCTGTTGGTTGCGAAATAATGGTATGGGTTCTTGCTTCTGTTTCTGTCTCTGTTTCTGCTTCTGTGCTGGATGCTTCCACAGTTGGCTAGCACTGTGTGAACATATAGCAACTTCCCTCGCGTTCTCCGCGTTCTGCGCGTTTTGCAAGATTCTCAGAAGCTGCCCTGCTGATGCTGGTGAGAATTCTTGGATAGTGGTACTGGTTGTCGAGGAGGGGTGTTGTTGATGATGATGGTGGTGGTGGAGTGGAAGGGAGGCTGTCGTCAACTGCGCGCCTTCCTGGGTCGTGCTCTGGCTGGGTGGTTGTGGTAGCTTGCTTTTCCGCGTTCTATTGTTGGGCATGGTGGGTGTATGTTGTTTTGGAGAATGGTTGCTGGGGTGAGTGAACTGTGAGATATTACAAGGAGAGAGGGAGAAAGTGTGCGCGTATCAAGGATGTTTGTTTGTCCAAGTGAAATGAATATAAATATAAACAAATCAACAATCATATAACACCACTCAACTCAGTTATATAAGGCAAACAAACACAAGCATTGTGGCTGAGCAACTTATGTTGTGGTATGTATTCCAGCCTTGCTTGTCTAGTTCCCTCCCTGTCTGTCTGTCCAACCTTTCTTTATGCACCACTTTAACCTACAAGATGGACAGTTACACAGAGGAAACGAAACCGTTTCAGCCACAACAAGTCATGGATCATTCCAGAGATAGCCATTCCAGCCCTCTTCTTTCTGGGAAGATCCTAGCTATCCCGTCATCGTAGATGGGACATAGCGTAGCCGATATACTCCGGAGATAAACTCAAGACCAACCAACCCACACTATTTAGATTAAGGTTAAGGTTTATCCCGATCCTCTTATTTTGTTTAACCTTAAGTTCCGGAACCACTTTTGAACCACTCCTACTAAATTCCTCTTTTATCTAGCTCATCTAATGTATATGCAGCCTTCAGTTCCACATTATTAACATCCTCTATCAATCCCATCTTCCACTTTCCAACCAATCCAACAACAATCACCATTCAGCAAGGGGTATATCCTCCACCATCACATAACTAAATCTATCCTACACTCATCCACGCAACCCACACCCTTCTTTTATTTCGAACTCTCAGCAGCCGCGGGAGCATCCCCCGCCAAATCCAGCGTCAGCCCGCCCACCGCAGACGCCTGTCTGGCTCGCAACTTGCCCGTCTCGGGATCCACCACGCTGCCCGACCGCTCACCCGCCTGGACGAGGTCTGGGTTCTCAGCCTTGAGTTGGGCAAAGGTGCGCTCGGCATCCCAGGTCCAGGGCGTGTCGGCGGCGAAGAGCAGATCCATGTCCTCGAGCGTGCGCTGGTTGGATTCGGGATATAGTGCCCAGACCATGGGGATGGTGATGACGTTGCTGATGGCGAAGATGTACAGGGTCTTTTCGCCAATGGCTTCGAACATGACGGGGCAAAGGAGGGTCTGGAAAGTTTGGTAATTCGTTAGTACCTGGCTAGAAATAGAGATCTGGAGGGTAGCTTACCAGCCATCCGTTTCCAACACTCCATCCAACAACACCCCAGGCGTTTCCTCGGGCACGAACAGCCAGTGGGAAGATCTCAGCGGGATACAGCCAGGGCACTGTCAACCAGGTGGCACCGAAGACGGAGGTGAAGATGAAGATCATGGACGCCGCAGCCGCGCCGTATTGGGATCCCTTGCCGGTGTTTCCAGCCTCGGTGGCGTCTATGCCGAGGCGGGAGAAGCCACCAGCAAGGAACATGGCAATACCCTGCGCAACAGAGCCCCAGTAGAGGGTCCAGCGGCGGCCGATTCGATCGAGGGTAAAGACGCAAATGAGGGTCGCGAACTATTGCGATTTGTTAGCCGGAGGGTCGAATTGAAAAAAAATATTGAACGGCATACCATGTAGAAAATGTTGTTCAGACCGCTAATCCACTGAGACTTCATCGAGTCGAAACCAGAAATTCTGAAAATGGTTGGCGCATCTAATCAGGGTCAGCGACTTCTACAACATTTGTTGAGAACATCGGAGCGGCCTACAAATAGTGACACCGGCAATACCGACCCACTCCTGCATGATCTGGAGCCAGACAACCAATTGTACACGACGTCCAAGATGCAGCTTGCCCGATCCACGACCAGTGAACATAGCAAAGTAGGAGCTGCTGTGAGTAACCGACTTCTCCAGCTCTGCAACATTCTTGATATCGACAAACTCTGCCTCCGCACGAGCAATGTCCTCCTCGTTCTCATCTCCACGAAGGCGGCCGAGGATATATCGTGCCTCGTCCTCTCTTCCCATTTTGACCAGCCACCGAGGGGATTCGGGGAAGAACCAAACGGCAGCAAAGAGGACTAGAAGTGGGATGATTTGGAAGGCAATGGGGAATCTCCAGCGGAATGGAGAGACACCGCCATCGATGTATGCAAGGCCACTATTTTATCACGTTAATAACGGAAACTCCATCGCATAACAAGGGCGACGAACAATTCAAGCCAGTAGGCTACAACAACACCGAAGATGTTAAGGGTGAATTCAATTGCAATGAATTGACCCCGGGACTTGTGCTCGGAGGTTTCAGTGGCCCAGACCGGGACAATGGCGTTCAAAATACCAGTTCCGACACCGTTGATGAGACGGGCTGCATAGAACATCCGTTAGCACACCATCCTTAAATCACCAGTCAATTGCAGGTTATCTCACCAAAAATCATCCAGATATGATTCTGCGCCGAACACTGCAACGCAGCACCGAAAATAGCCCACACGGATCCAAGAGCAATAGCCTTAATCCGGCCCACGCGATCACCAACCCAGCCTCCAAAGAACGCTCCAACCAAAGTACCCAGATAGTAGACCGAAACAATACCACCCTGGAGCAAGCTGTCTGTGACGACGGGGCTATGATCGGGGCCCTCTGTGTGGCCAAAGCCCATCAGATCGATGTAGTCTTTAGCATTGTTGACTCCGCCCATCATTCCCTGGTCGTAACCGAAGAAGAAGATAGACAATGCGGCGATGGAGTTGACCGCGATCAGAAGCTTGCGCTTCTGGAAGCGGTGGACTACATTCCACTTGGAGATCTTGTCGCTCATGATGCCGGTCCGTCGCGGGCTGAACGCTCAGCGCAGAGGTAGGAGTGCAAAGAGCTGCGAGTTCTTCAACGACAAAGGGAAAGGAGAAAAAGGAAGAGGAGCCAACAAGTCAGTGGGGAAAGCTCGGGCTTATTAATTCTCCTCAGGAAGCTTGTGGCAATGCTAGGATCCTCCAGCTGTCACAATCCATGGACCATGACTCCATGGGGTCTTTAATTCTGGCGCTAAAGTCGAGAGGAAACTAAAGGAAAATGCGGGTTGGAACTTGGAAGCTTGCTCCACACTTCCCCATCCTTAAAAATCTCTTCTGATTCTCTTGCAGGCCAGCCACGACTAGCGGGGACCCCCATAGCATGGACTGGGTTTCTCGGGGCGCGTGCTCCCGCTCATCTTTGGAGGCGAACAGGCCATGCCAACAGTAGAAGCATAGGACGGGGAAAATATGGAGATGGTGCTGTTTACACAGACGATCATTCTCGCGGATACAACGCAACTATCATGCCGGTAGCCGGGAGATATGTTGGCATAGCAGACCATGTATCTCTATCTGAATGGAGGGGAGTTGGGGAAGTTGGAGAAGTTGGAGTTGATGTTGATAGCCGGGTAACCCGAAACGGAAGTTCTCCGGTTGATCCTTCCGAATGCCGTCTGGACCACCCGAACCTCGGGAAGCTTAAGTGGCGTCGGGCTGGCCGGGATTCGCAGCCAATCACAGCGCGACATTGCCCGGGTGGCGCTTAGTCAGCCCGCCAGACGCCCATTCGGGAAGGTTACCCGGCAGCCGCATCATGTGATATCCAACGTCGTTTCGCTGCCAGAGAACTCTACTCCGTATGGCTGTTTAAAAGGCAGCGCGGGATGGTTGTGCATGTTCGTCTTCCTGGCGACAAGAAGAGGAGGGCCCTCTTTGTTCCCTCCCCTCTGTCTCTTCCCAGAATCCTTGACGGCGGGCCGTCCGCGCTAATCCCACTTTTCAGCGCCGCTTCCCTCGCTATGAGCAGGGATAGCTCCCGCAGGAGCATCATCAACCCACTTGGTTGAAGTTGGTTCACACGGTATTTTTTTTCAGATCCCCACATAACTACATTCATCAGAACCTCCCGAAGTCTGGAGACCATCCAACCTTGGCGGCAGACCATGAAAAATTTTCAAGCCGGTTCGAGTCTTCAGGATGGCCTTATCAGTTTCATCAGACTATCCAATCACCAGCTCGGCTGCATACTGCTGATCCCGCCCCAGGGTGTCAATCGAAACGACGAAACATGACGATGGCGACAATCACACCACATGGTTACAGATCTAAAGAGATAGATTAGATTTCTTATCTCTGGTATGACGAGCGTTGGGTGATTGGACGATTGCGAGCGTCTGCCACGCGGAGGGCCACGACTCCACGAGTCAGGCCATTCCCACAGAAGAAAATCTCTGCTCTCCGCAATGTTGTCATTGCTTCCCTTGGAGGTTGGACTTTTTCTTGAAGGCTCGGGAAAACGAAAGCCCAGAACCCTCTCGGAATCCCTCTTTACCCATACCATGGTTCAACATATGGACCCTGGGTGAGAGAATCTCGGGATATGGAGTTTGAATGCAGGTAATCCTAACGATCTCGACTTCGATCATGAGTCTATTTTGTTGTTCAGCAGGAGTTCCTTAGGCAAGTTGACACGATTCAGAAGCATTAACAAAGTATGGGAGAAGAGCAACAGTTCTTCTCATAACCCACCTCTCACATGCATTTTTCTTCTCCCTCCCTCTCTTTTCCCACCTTTTCATTTTTGCATCCTCCTCCCCAAATCCCATCCATCCGTCCCCACACCAGCCAGAACCTGGAGTACTATGTGGGGTGAGGCGTAGCGGCTAAACTACGGTGGCAACGTGGGTGGAGACCGCCTGTCCCTTGCTCGGGATCCAACACCCGAAGCTGTATCTTTTGCCTTTTGCCCTGGAAATTCCTTTTTGGGATATACCGTTTAACTCGACCCGAACCCGACGCGAAGCACGACTTTCCGGGTGGAAGAGGTGAATTCCGTCAAGCCCAGAAGGGTAATGATGAGACGAGGTATTTTCTGGATTCATTTCCTTCTTTAACTACTTCTTTGACCACTTCTGTCTTCTTTCTCAGCGGATTGCCTCATATTTAGTGATGAAGTTGGGTTCTGAATGCCTGGTGAGATCTCGTTAAAATCCTGCTGTGGGCGCCGCCTGAGCGAACACCAACCATCCATTACGAGAATTTGATAGGATTTCCAGCACGCGAGCAAAAAAAAAAATAAGCATTGGGATACCACAGCTTTTGTTTTCCACCATGTTTCTACTGTTCCACGAGCAGTTAGCATTTCCCAGTGGTTCCTGTGTCTCATAATATTGCGAGATGGAAAGGAGGCAAATATGCTCAACAACGTTCCGCTGAACGTCTAGTCTATCCAGCCCATGACCAGAAAGGAATATAAAATAATCTCAGGGCGCTTGACTACTCACTCAGCCCTATACCTTAATAAGACAGAAAACCCAGATGAAGACAGATCTCTCCATCCCTGTGGCAGTGATATACAGTTGCCTAAGGCCGTGATTAACGCACCAAATCGTATTGATCCCCCACGTTTCCGCCAGATGATGCTAGGTCTTCCAGTGTATATACTTTGGGAGGAAGTGACATGATTTTGTCCTGGATAGCATTAGTTATCCCCAGACCCCTTCAGGAACCACGCCAAAGACCAGGAAGCAGAACACACACCTGGGATAGTTAGTGATAAGGAGAGTTGAATAACCAGCTAGATGTGAACAGGGTGATGATGAAAGTACAGATGAGTTCTGAGGCAAGACTCAGCTGAATCCACAATACCGTGCATGCTTATTCTCCAGACCTTCTATCTTGTTAGCTCATTTTCTAGTAAAGAAGGGGGCATTTGAAATTTGCGTGAGACGAGCCACTTTGTCTTATTAACAGTCCATTGCATTTCAGCCACAGGATATATGTATTCGCATATACCTGTGGCATTACAGCTGTTAATCATAGAATCCTCTCTGCTTCCAGGATATATTTCACGGCTGAATATATACCTTTTCAGCAAGGTACTGACCTGACTCTATCCCTCGATTCACATCAAGGAAGTAGTCAACCGATATTCTACTGGACCCGGGGAGAACAGATAGAGATAGATATGCCATTGGCCCGTAGTTCCTGCTGGTCTAGGGGATTTTGAATAAGGTAGATTTATTACTCAAACCAGATCAGGTTGAGATTGGGGGCTAGGCGGTTCCACATGGGGGGAAGAAGCCATTAGTTAGCCGTTGACATACAGCGGGACACTCTAACCGACCCCGTGCATGGTGGCTTGGATTTGCAAACAATATGACGACTCCGCGTTTCCTGCGATTAATCGCTATATATAACATGTTGTGTCGGGAAAATGAGTGGCCACTAGCCACACTAAGGTGAACCTTTTTGTGGTCTAGCACTTATCCAGCAAAAGGTTGAAAATAAAACATCGATAATGCAATATTGTCTTGATATACTGCAAACAATGGTTGGGGTTGGGTTCAAGTGATAGTCCCCGGCAGACATCCGGGGAAAATGACGATCCGCTTCCCGTCCCGGAGGGCGGAATTTCCCCGCGGGAAGCGGACGAGGGGGATGGGGAACACAAGGCCAATTGACAGCAGCAAGGGAAGTTCAGGGACAGACATGAATAGAACATCCACATTTAAGAAAAGCTAGGACAGACCAGTTGAACAACAGATGTCTGAGGGAAGTAACAGTTGATAAATCCAGTTCGGCGCGGCTAGCCGAGAATTGCCGAGCGGGTGTCCAGCGCCGCCCGTAGCGCCCGGCTGACTCAGCGCCAAAGCTTCCTCGCAAAAATAATCCGCCGCAGCCCAACCAGTCCCAACAACCTCATCCCATCTTGCCCGCCCATTGCTGCTGTGATAACCCTCGTTTCCACCCCGACTTGCCGTCTACTGACCCCGTACGGCCCTCTCTGTCTGCGTGTTCCCTGTTGCCCCGTTCTTCGCGCCCCCTCCCATCACAATGTTCCGCCCCGTGCTCCCTCGCCTGGCCGGACGGACGGCAACCAGACTCTCGCCGCAAACACAAATCTCCCCCGCCTCAGTCCCTCTCTCCGGCTCTTATGTCTTCAGATACTCGAGAAGAGGTTACGCTACCGAATCAGGTGAGTCTCATCGCTGACAGTACAGCTAACTAATCCGGATCCATATCGCTAATCTCATATGCAGACGAGCATGACCTGGTTATAATAGGAGGCGGAGTTGCCGGATATGTTGCTGCAATTAAAGCTGGCCAGGAAGGCCTAAAAGTATGAATCTTCCAAGCCATCGCTATCTCGACATTCTCACTATTCGCACGTCTAACTTACCGCCTGGCAGACCGCCTGTATCGAGAAACGAGGCAAATTGGGCGGCACATGTTTAAACGTCGGCTGTATCCCATCGAAATCCCTTCTCAACAACTCCCACCTCTACCACCAGATCCTTCACGATACGAAAAAACGCGGCATTGAAGTCGGAGATGTGAAACTCAACCTGGCTCAGATGATGAAGGCGAAAGAGACCTCCGTGGACGGTCTCACGAAAGGCATTGAGTTCCTTCTCAAAAAGAACAATGTCGACTACGTTAAGGGTACTGGCTCGTTCGTTGACCAGAACTCTGTCAAGGTCGATCTGCTCGAAGGTGGTGAGCGCGTCCTTAAGGGAAAGAACATCATCGTTGCCACCGGCAGCGAGTCGACGCCCTTCCCCGGCTTGACTATCGATGAGAAGCGCATTATCACTAGCACCGGAGCTTTGGAATTGACCGAGGTTCCAAAGAAGATGGTTGTTATTGGTGGTGGTATCATTGGCCTTGAGATGGTATAGTCTGCTCCTGCCCAAAATTCATTGGCCAATTGCATCCTCGTTCTAACCTGGAATAGGCCTCCGTATGGTCCCGCTTGGGCGCGCAAGTAACCGTCGTCGAATTCCTTAGCCAAATCGGTGGACCTGGAATGGATGCCGAAATCGCCAAACAAGCCCAGAAAGTCCTTACGAAACAAGGCATCAAATTCCTCGTCGGCACCAAAGTCACCTCCGGTGACGACAGCGGCAAGGAGGTTGTTCTCAACGTTGAGGCTGCCAAGGGCGGCAAGGAGCAAAAACTGGACGCCGATGTTGTGCTGGTCGCCATTGGACGCAGACCATACACCGAAGGCCTCGGTCTGGAGAAGGTCGGTCTCGAGGTCGACGAGAAGGGACGCTTGGTCATTGATCAGGAGTACCGCACCAAATCCCAGCACATCCGCGTCATTGGCGACTGCACATTCGGACCCATGCTGGCCCACAAGGCCGAGGAGGAAGCCGTTGCCGCCGTTGAGTACATCAAGAAGGGCTATGGACACGTCAACTACGCCGCCATCCCCAGCGTCATGTATACCCACCCGGAAGTCGCCTGGGTCGGCCAGAACGAGGCCGAAGTTAAGGCCGTGGGCATTAAGTACCGTGTCGGTACCTTCCCCTTCAGCGCCAACTCCCGCGCCAAGACCAACCTGGAGACCGAAGGGCAGGTCAAATTCATCGCGGACGCTGAGACGGACCGCATCCTTGGTGTGCACATCATCGGCGCAAATGCCGGTGAGATGATCGCGGAGGCTACGCTTGCGATCGAGTACGGCGCAAGCTGCGAGGATGTCGCCCGTACATGCCATGCCCATCCTACGCTGTCAGAAGCCTTCAAGGAGGCTGCCATGGCTACGTACTCGAAGGCTATCCATTTTTAGAGGAGATGATTTGAATAACTACATAGCTCCATACCTACCTTTTCTCTTCCTTCCCCTTATCTAGCTCCCCTTGTCATATGCATGAATCTCATTAACTAACTAACTGCATTTGATCTTCCTCCTCCACCCTAGCTAAATGGTCTCCTCATGTATCCATTTCCTTTTCTCTTGTATGTGCTATAGCCTCTTCTTTTTCTTTTTTGTCTTTTCCATACACCCATACTTCTATCTATATGTATTTTGGTACTGTACCGCAAACGAAAAAAAGAGAGAGAGAGATAAATCAAACAAACCACTTGTAACCATATGGACCTTTGATATGAATGATCTTTTTTTTTAAAAATTTTAAATTTTTGCTTTATGTTGGTAGGATGAGTCAAAATCAATTGTTTTAATTCCTAATGAAGCTGGCATAAAAACTGGCTCATTCTAGAGCAGAGGAAGAACCTGAAAAGAAACAACAAAGCCGAGAATGAATATTAGTATGATCTCCTTTTTGTCGCTTCTCAATCTCCATCCAGTCTCATCCCATCCTTATGTATCCTCCCCCAACTTTGCTACATACTGTCAGCCTCATCTCGTCCTTCTCCATTTCCCAGACATACATCCTTGTTCATCCTGGAACTGGCGTAGCATAGTTAAGGTCTTTGTTTCGAACCAACCAGACCCGTTCTCGCTCCTCCCATGCAATTTCTGTTTCTAGTGAGTGAAATGTTTTAACGGCCTTCAGTTCCTCCATCACCTAGATTAGGTTCCATTGGTTCTGCGTGTTTGGTGAACGTGACTCCGTCGCCTGGTGGTTGATCTGTGGTAGGAGGGCCAGCTTAAATACCAGCGTTTCGCTCTTATGACGCGATCAGTGAGGCGGTCTTCAAGATCTTTCTTCCTCAAGATCTTTCAACCAGAAGCACATTTGTCAGCCTTAATTTCACATTCATAGTTACGAGGGCTATCTATCTTATCTGGCTTACCTTCATGGATACGAGGGAATGAGATTCTTGGGCATCTAGCTGTGAATGCACTGGAATTTGGCTTATCAGTAATGATCCAACTTGGAATATCAGAGCACACAGTATAGCAGTTATTAAGAGAGTGATTGCTTCAGTTCTTTACACATTCCATGGGGGGTATTTAAACGAGTGCGGATGGCTGAGGAGAAGGAGAAGAGGAAGAAGAAGAGAGACAACTCCAGAGAAAAACAACAACAATAACAGCCTGGGGAAGAGACACTTACTGCCACTTAGCTTTGACTTTCTTCTTCCATGCATGCTTGGGCTTGGGATATAATGAGTTGTAGGATGGTGGCTGCTCCATTTCTGATACTAATATTTTATCTAAGGAAAGAGATAATTGGCGCTGTGATGCTGGCCCGGGTTTATATATTACATCTACAGGAGTTGTTCCCGGGAGAAGCGGAAAGCATCTTGCCAGGGAATAGTGTTGGTTTCACTCGCGGATCTATTAAGTTAAACCTACTGGCAGTCACCGGTTAACTAAGTTAACTTTGCAGCGCGCTGTGAAGCCGTTAAGGAGGCTGTCATGGCTACGTACTTGGAAGGCTATCCATTTTTAGAGAATAGGATTGAATAAGATAAATTAACAAACCACTTATAGTTAATCATACCCTTTAATATGAATGATCGGTTTTATTTTTGCTTTTTGGTTTTTACTTTGTTTAAGTGACTAGAAAGGGAAATTCATTGTGTTTGCATCATATATCAAGTTCGCGCTGCATATTAGGTTATTCGTTGCTCTTCTAGCATACATGATGCTCTTGCCTTCGGAGAAGCAACATCCTACGGCCACAGTAACAAGACAAATACCAGCCAACAGAAGAAGAAGAAGAAGAAGAAGAAGAAGGAGAAGAACAAGAACCCAAAAAGCCACATTAAGCAATACCCCTCCCATCCATCTCCCCCCCCCCTCTCACCTCCCATAACCATCCTCAGCGGAAACGGCAACCTCTCCACAGACATCCCACTCCCACTCCCATCCCCATCCCAACCCCCACATCCGCGCGAATACCCTTTCCTCCCCCTCCCCCTCCCCTTTCCACCCGAACCCCCCCGTTGATATTGATACCCCGCCGCATGGCAAGCGTCACAACTACGCCCCATCACTCCCGACGACTGCGTTTTCCGCGACGGCCGACTAAGCACATACGAGTCCGCGTGGCGTGTAAGCGCTGCTTTTGGGGCTGGGGAACGGGTGTTCCGAGCCAGAGCGGTGGGAGGGGTGTGGATGTGATAGTGGTGGTGGTGGATTCCGGGGGGTAGGCGTGGGGATGGGTGTGGGTGGTTGTAGGGTTGGCTGGCATGGGAGAGGCGGGAGGGGTAGTGGTGGCGGCGTGGGGAGATGGTGATTGTTTCGGGTGAGTAATCATCGTCGTCGTCGTGGGGGTGAGTGTATAACTGGTTATAGGGGGCGTAGTCGTAGGGTGCTGGGCTGTATAGGGAGCAGGTTAGTTAGTACGGTATAGATGGGAACTAATCGGCGGGCCGGGGCGGGCCGGGGCGTGATACGAAAGGAATGAGGGGGATTGCAAACGCAATTATTTGCATGTGTGACAAAACATGAACATGAAGAAGGACATGGCAAATAAATCTGTCCATACACCCATCTCTCATCCCGCCGCAGTCTCCCTGACCACCCATCGCAATTCGAATAACAGCTCCCGCATTGGGATGTACTCGGGCACGTATCATCCTCGAAATTGGAGTCCTCGCAACAGCAATCATCAGCGTAAGGTGGTCCGCCCCATTCGGCAAGAGGAAATCGATGGGTGCTTCTAGGCATAACGGGCGAGCGGGACAAGGACTAGGCTGGTGTGCTCGATTCCAAGATCGTGGGTATGGCTGATTTGGCGGGGTTTTGTTGGTGCGGAGTGCAGGAAAGATGACTAGATATCATCAAGCAGCAGGTTCGTGTTTATAAAAATGCCTGCGGCAGAATGTGAGGCTGCATCGAATTGACATTGAAGAAGTAGCACGGCATGGTTGACCTGCCTCGTTGCCTCACATTATGTGCACGTACGACCCGTAACGAAATCCCAATGTCAAAGTGAACGGAAGCCCTAAAAAATAGTTAGAAGTAAGAACCCACGTGCCGCTTTTAGACATGTATGCAAATAACCGTGTCGTAGAAGTGACATGTTTGTCAATGATTATGTAGTTTGCTTGGTTAGGGGGAGATGAGGAGGAGCGGGGAAGACGAAATCGCATGGACCTTAACATAATCACATTGGCAACATAATGGTTAAACGTGATAATAATAATATATACCAGCGTTCGGGAGTCTGACTAAATGGGCTATCTAGTCCACGTTGAGGATATGTCCGGAAGAAGTTGGCAGTTCTGAAGCGTATGTCATGTTCGGGGCATAAGGACGGATCCAATCTTCCAACACGGCTAAAAATGCATCGCAGACGGCTTTTACCGCCTCTTCATGTGAGCCGCAGCAGCTCTCGATATAAACTATGGCAATATATGTAAGCATATCTAATCATATAAACAAGAATATAAGGGGGGTGTGCTACTTACTTTTGACCTTTGGCTCGGTACCCGAGCCCCTCAATGTAAACCGAATACCCCGCTCCGACCAGACTGTCAACATCTGGTTACTTGAATCTATCGGAAGGTGCGGGAGGTTATCTGTTGTGCCAGAATCGAATCCCACGGTCATATCCCGCCACCTGGTGATTGGCAGAGAGCCAACCACTTTGCGCTGTTCGTCCGAGCGATTGCAGATTGCTTCGAAGAGGCTTTTTGTAGTCTGAGTGTTAGGGGACACAAAATATGTGTTTAAATTCTCGTGATACCCATATGTTTGGTATAATTGCTGAAGTTTGGCATAAGGGGAGAGGCCCTGGGTTCTCCAACTTGCTTCCGCGGCGAGGAAGACCATGGCGGCCGTAAGTCCGTCTTTATCATAGCATACTTTGGGGAACATATATCC
The DNA here is from genome assembly GCA_032988985.1 of Emmonsiellopsis sp. PD_5. Classification (NCBI taxonomy): domain Eukaryota; kingdom Fungi; phylum Ascomycota; class Eurotiomycetes; order Onygenales; family Ajellomycetaceae; genus Emmonsiellopsis; species Emmonsiellopsis sp. PD_5. Next base: position 137,407 of record JANTQI010000081.1, on the reverse strand, counting down.
AAGGGCTTCTTCAAAAGCAAAAGGCACGTCGTAACCCTCGGATTCCAGCTTCTTGGCAACATTTCCGAGCCATTTAAACCCTGTTAGGGTTTCCTGGAAATAAAAGCCTTCAATCTCACCCATTTTGGAAAGCATGCTGGTAGACACTGCGGTGCTAAGCATCGCAGTCTTTTCGCTCATTTTACCTTGTGCTTTCAACGTATCGAGCATGTATGAAGCAAGTAGGACACCAACTTGGTCTCCTGTTAACTTAATCCAAGTACCACTAGATGCGGCAGTCAGTAAACATAGTAGCAAATAACAATAAGGGGCGCTGTAAACGTACTCCACTTTCTCTGCCACAGCAAGACGATCCGCATCGGGGTCATTGGCAATGATCAGGTCTCTGCTCACACTGTCTGCTGTCTTCATGGCAAGATCTAACGCCCCACTTTCCTCAGGATTTGGAAATTTCACAGTCGGGAAATCAGGATCTGGATTTTGTTGTTCAGCGACCGTTATCATGTCCTTTATCCCCAACCCCTGGCAGAGGCGGGACATGGTCAAAAATCCAACGCCATGTAATGGGGTGTATACAAACGGCCGAGGGAGGTCGGAAGCGGTCTTGGTTGAGTTCTATGTCTATTAGTAATTGAAGTCTATTGTGATTAGGCGTAACCACTCACCACAAACTGAGTGACCGCGTCGCAGTAGGGCCCCGCGACCTCTTCATGCGAATCCAATCCCAGGAACTGGTTTTGATCAACTGTTTTCCAGGCAGATGGCCACGGCTTCAAATTTTCCCTGATCAATTCAGCTATCTGGGAATCCACGGGAGAATTGATCTGGGCGCCATTCGAAAAATACCTATGCTATATTAGTAACTGTATGCACAAAAAGGGCAAAATATGTGAGGCAACTCAACACTTTGTAGCCATTGTCTTTCGCAGGATTCTAACAAGACAATCAGTAAGAATGTAAGACTTGATTCAGCAAAATCGGTATACTAACATGACTCGCGGTAACCATAACACCAGCAGAAGTACCCTTAACCAACACCCCAAACGGCACAAGGGGCGTCGGGGCGACGCTCTGATACCACAACACATGGACTCCTTCAGCCTCAAAAGCATTGGCGGCTAAGGCAGCAAACTTCTTCGAATTGTATCGTGCGTCTCGCCCGATAACAATCGTCGCAGGCCCTGGTCCCTGGTGTGACTGTTTGATAAATTTGGCAAGGCCCTGCGAGGCTTGTATTACAGTCAGGCCATTCATAAAAGAAAATCCGGCCTGCATACGACCCCGTAAACCGGCCGTGCCAAATTCGATACCTATAGTATCTCATTAGCAAGCATGAATGATTAACGGCCACAAGCTGGTAAACCTTGGCCTGGACAAATAATGAAACACAGAAGCAATCCGATTCAATGCAGGTGTAGGTAGAAACCTACGTTTTCGGAGGCGTTTCTCCAGTTCATCTTCATCATTCTCCCTTTGGAGACGGCGGATTTCCTCGAGTGTTTCGGGGTCCTAACGTGAGTTCATACGTCAACGTCGAGAAGCCGTAAGAAATGGAGAGCTCGGGGTAGTTGACCAAACGTACCCGATCCCATTCCAGCCATTGCTGGACGAGGTCTGAAAGGGGAGTCTATTTTAAAATATCAGCCTAATGCTCGAGGATACAAAATATAATTCCCACAAATTTCCATCACGGAAAGAACCGTGACTAAAAAACCAACGGAACAGAACAGAATATCCAAGACTCACCATGGGAGGGTCTTCCATATGGAGACTTTGTACTCCAGAAACCGCCAGCTGAAAGCGACACCAAAGGCTCTCCTAGCAGGTAGCAAGGAGCAGTAAAAACCCGAGACGGCAAAATCTAAAAGACGTGTGTTTCAGCATCAGAGAGAGGAAATGGGAGGGCGGGTTGCTTACATAGTAGTTAACTAATAACCCGACCTCGTCAACGTTCTGGTCTTCGGTCTTTACGATGACTTGCAACACTCGTTCTTCCGCTTGTATTACCAGGCGTGTATTTCGAGCGGGTGTATTGATACTCGTAGCAAGCTGGTTCAATCCTAGTACATGTAACCAGAAACTCATTTGTCAGTCTCAATGTCAACCCCATGGCATGAGGGCCAGCTTACAATCAAGAATTTTGGTTTCCAACTCAAGAATGCTTTGTTTAAAATTCGCCTTCAAGTCCTTCCAACCAGAAACACATTTGGATTTGCTTAATATCTTTTTTCACCTGGGCATTATCATCAAGCAGTTCTTCCAACCAGAAACACATCTATCTGTCAGCTTTAATTTCACTTAAAAGCTAGGAGGGCTAGCTTAACTACCTTGGTTCACCTTTGGAAAGGAGAGGTGAAGGCGACGATTCGTCAAAGCTCTGTAATTTAGCTTATCAGTAATTACCCAACCTGGAATATCAGAACACACATACAGAAAGAAATTGCCACGCAGAGAAGGAAGGTAGCAACAACAAAGGTACTAGTGATTGTAATGATGAATTTCGTATGACAGCAGTCCATGGCGGGGGAAAGTGGGTGTTTCAACAAGTATCCTGATGCCCAGCTGACAAGAAGAAGAAGAGAGACAGACGCAGGGGAAACAACATGACAACTACTAGTAGTTACTAGTTAATGCTCACTGCCCCTCTCCATGGCATGCAGACCATAGTAACTACTACTAATGATGGTTGGCCAAAGAGAAGAAGAAGAGAGACAAGACAGATGAGGGGGGAAACAACTTGCACAAACCAACATAACATAACCTGGGGAAGGAAATACTTGTAGAACTTACTTTGGATAGCAAGTTGTAGCAAGGAAGACAGACTCTGTTTCTGGTTCCTGGTGAAGAGAAATGGAGGAATGGATAGGAGGAGTGACTGCGAGGTAGGAAGGTTGGAAACTCGAGTGACAGTTTCACGTGACTTGTATAGTTACATCGAAGACCACTAATTAGCGGTGCAATTGATTCCTACGCTGAGATTGCATATTTTATATCTAAGTTACATCTACGGAAATATAGGCGTGTCTGGGAGATGTAGAAAGAAAGTATATTGCTAGGAAATAATAGATCAACCAGTGCTGCTCATCATCGCCTCATAACTAGCGCTCAGCACTCCAACCCCCCTTAACTTAAAAATCCGGTCTCTGCACCCTCAGGCGCTTAAGCAATAGGGTCCATGGATAGCTCCAGGATGGACATCCCTGTCTCATTGCCCCCATACATAGACCCCATACCCCGCACAGAACAGTTAGCCGACCGCGGAGAAAGACTTGGTTTCGCTCGCAGATCTATAAAATAAAACCCACCGGCGGGCGCCGGTTAACTCTACAGGCTACAGCGCTCTGTAGACTGTAAGCCGATCTCTGTACCGAGCAGACCCCCTCTCGGTATTCCCGTCTCGGTAATGCAGGCCATACAGTCGATGTTGGCAATGGCAAAACCTGCTCGCGAATAAGATAAGATATCGATCGGCTATTCGTCCAGCTACTTAAAAGGAAGATGCTGGCCGTGTCCCCTCCGCATTCCGGGAATGTTGGAATATCTCTCTATCTCGATTTGTTTTCCTGCGATTAGCACACTTATCCGTTGTAACTGGGTGTCTATTCACAACCGCGGGCCATCATGAGGAACCATATGGCTGCTGGGTGGTTTTATTCCCCCAGTCAGATGGCCAGGTACTTCAGTACTCGGGTTACGAGTCTGAAACCTCCAAAGGTATGGGAAAAGATCATAAAGCATGTGGCTGTTTGCTCTAACATCGTACCCATAGACCCGATTGAAGAATCCTTATCACATTCTTCGCGAGCTCAATCGTCACCAATGGCTCATGTTCTCTGTCGGATTCCTGGGATGGACCTGGGATGCATTTGATTTCTTCACTGTATCTCTGTGTGTCACGGAGATTGCTGAGGAATTCGCCGTCCTGAATTCGGCTGTCTCGTGGGTGAGTTAATCCCAACTTCAATCAATCAATAAACCCCTGATCGCTTCCCTGCTGAGACAGTTCCCAACTAGGGATTAACGGTAACATTGATGCTTCGTTCTGTGGGCGCCCTCATCTTCGGACTCTTCGCAGATCGTTATGGAAGAAAATGGCCGATGATTATCAACCTGGCTCTCTTTGTGGTGCTGGAGCTGGCTTCTGGATTCTGCACCAATCTACCTCAATTGCTGGGTGTCCGCTCTTTATATGGCATTGCGATGGGGGGTAAGTGCGGAAACCCGCGAGCTATATCCTTGACCCATCCCATCAGTATCTAATATTTTCAATCCTTCAGGCCTTTTCGGACCTGCAGCAGCAACGGCGCTCGAAGACCTTCCATATGAAGCAAGAGGGCTTCTGTCTGGCGTGTTTGAAGGAGGATATGCAACTGGCTATCTCCTTGCGGCAATTTTCTACCGCGCATTCGTCCCCACCCATGGCTGGCGCAGCCTGTTCTGGTTCGGTTCCGGCCCACCCATCCTCATAATCATCTTCCGCTGGTACATGCCAGAAACCAACCACTTCTTAGCCATGAAGGCCGAACGAGAAGCCCGCGCCAGAGACGACTCTACCGAAGGCAAAAACATAAGTCTCCGAGCCTTCCTCCGCGAAGCAGGCAGCGGCCTGAAAGACAACTGGGTAATTTTCGTCTACCTCGTCGTGATTATGACAGGTTTCAACTCCTGCTCCCATGGAAGCCAGGACTTCTACCCGACCTTCCTCAAAGACCAGGTCGGCAAGTCGCCCTCAACCACCACGATAATCACTGTGGTAGGCCAACTTGGGTCTCTGTTCGGCGGCGCCACAATCGGCTACATAAGCACCCTGTTCGGCCGCCGTCTTACAATGCTTGTATCCTGCATCTTTGGCGGCGCCTTGATCCCCGCATACATGCTGCCCCGCTCTGACGCACTCATTGCCACTGCCTTCTTCCAGCAGTTCTTCGTCGGTGGCGTTTGGGGTCCAATCCCAATCCACCTCTCTGAGCTCTCACCCCCGGCCCTCCGCGGCCTATTAGTTGGGCTTACCTATCAACTCGGCAATCTTGCCTCGTCGGCCTCAGCGACTATTCAGTCCACAATTGGAGAACGGTATCCGCTGCCAGACAGTGCGAAGGGCCTGAAACGGTTCAACTATGGCAAGGTTATTGCGATCTTCATGGGAGCAGTTTGGGCGTATATGTTCATATTGCTGTTTTTGGGGCCTGAGATGTCTCAAGAGGAGCGGGAGGAGGAGGCGGAGCGGTCGATGCAGATGTATCGGCTGCAGAGTGAGGGGTTGAGCCCGGAGCAGATTGGAGAGGAGCGGGCAAATCTGGTGCGGAAGGAGACAGATAGTAGAGAGGCAGATCAAGGGACTAGGAATGAGGAGAAGAGTGAGGTGGAGCATGTTCAGCGGGTTGGGGGGGGTGCTGGCGCTGATGGGATTGTTAAAAAGGTGTAGGGGAGCGGCAGTGTGGTTCGGTGTGGTTTTGTCCACGGATTCCGCCATTTGATCTGTCTTTTCGTCTCGGTTGTTACTTGCACCATAACTCCGCCCCTACCGTCTCATATATATAGATCCCCACAGACTGAAACTCATCGTCCATCCATCGTATCCTTGCAGACTGTATTAAAGTTTAGCGCCCGTTTAACTAGCATCATAGGCCGCGGATGCCATCTCCACCAAAGGACATATGTAACTATATTTGCCGTGCCAGGTAATGCATACGGATCCTTGCCTGGCCCTGTCCATGATATGGGTGTGGTTAGGACAAGATGCCTGCCATCTCTGAACCGTCATTGACGCCTCCAAATCGGTTGGGGAACGAGGCTGTTTCTCAACAGGAACTTGAAGTGCTGATCGTGTCCCAAATACAGGGTGGTCTATATCTGTCTGAAATTGTTAGCGGTACAGACGAGAAACCAGGCATTCTGAGAGTAGACATAATAGACTGCTCTCAATGCAAGTTCAGAAGGATGGAGCAAGGTTGAACTGCCGGCGGCCGGAACCATTGCGCCGAGGATCACATGATGCGGCTTCTACGCAACCTCCGGCATCAACATCACCAACCTCACCTCAACATCCTCCAACGTCTCTGTCTGTTGGCTTGTCGCTCTCTCGTCTGGGGTCCCGATGGTTTCCAGCACCGCTCTCATTTGCTCCGCCGCCCAGCTCTCGCTTCGTCGAACCCGCAATTCCTTCATTGTCGCATCCCTCGCTACATCCCGCTGAGTGCGGCCCCCGCATACTTCCCAGCTACTAGTACTTACCATGGGATCCCCCGAGGCTTCGAAGCCAACGCCTACTCTCCCAGCGAAGCGCAATGAGACGGTGTTCACCCGGCGTCAGATAGAAGGGCTCATTGCTGATGGTAACCACATTGTGATCCTGGATGGAAAGGTGTTGAAGGTCGACGCCTATCTAAAGTTCCATCCAGGGGGGCAGCTTGCCATGAAGCATATGGTTGGGAGGGATGCCACCGATGAGCTGACTGCGTATGTAGTGTCTTACCGTGTTGCAACCTACGAGCAGCAACTGACACTTATATAGTTTACATTCTCCCGAGGCACGGCAACGGATGAATTCGTTTCAGATTGGACGGATTGAAGGCCGCTGGACGAACTTCCTCCCTCCTATTCAGGGCGGGAAATTCCGGACACACAACAATGATGAGATTGAGACGAACGATGGTGATTCTGAGGACTCTACCGATCATGACATCTCGGATCCCCCATCGCCGATATTTGAACCCATCGAAGGTGACGCGAAGCTCAGGGGCCCGAGCTCCTCCACCTCCTCTATCTCGTCAAAAGAACCTAGCCCATCTCCCGCAACCAATTCTGGACCAAAGGCACGGCCACTATTCCTAGACGCACGGACGCAGCAAGAAATAGTCATGGATCTTGCTAAATACCCTTCTCCGGACGCTAAAAGCCAGGACTTCATTGTCCAGAAATATCGTGCTCTCCTAGGCCGTATGAAGGCCGAAGGCTTATTCGACTGTAATTATTTTGCGTACATGGTCGAATTATCGCGATACATTCTCCTTTTCTCCTTATCACTATACGCCCTCCACCACGGCTGGTACGCAGTCTCCGGTGTATTCATGGGGTGTATGTGGCACCAACTAGTGTTCACCGCCCATGATGCTGGCCACATGGGCATAACGCACAACTTCCACGCCGACACTGTAATCGGCATAATCATCGCTGACTACATCGGTGGCCTCAGCCTTGGGTGGTGGAAACGCAGCCATAATGTCCACCACATCGTCACCAATTCCCCTGAACATGACCCAGACATCGAGCACATCCCATTCTTCGCTGTTTCCCATCGCTTCTTCGACAGCCTCAAGAGCACCTACTACAACCGCATAATGACTTACGACCCCGTCGCCAAATTCCTCATCCGCTACCAGCACTACATGTATTACCCCATCCTTGCCTTCGGCCGCTTCAACCTCTACCGTCTCAGCTGGGAATACCTCCTCTCCGACCAAGCACCCCGCAAGGGCCCTGCCTGGTGGCACCGCTGGTTTGAAATCGGCGGCCAATTCTTCTTCTGGCTCTGGTACGGCTACGGCATCGTCTACCTCCGCATCCCCACCTGGCAATCCCGCCTCCTCTTCATCTTCTTCAGCCACATCTTCCAAGCACCACTACACGTACAAATCACCCTCTCCCACTTCGCCATGTCCACCGCCGACCTCGGCACCAACGAATCATTCCCGCAAAAGATGCTCCGCACAACAATGGACGTTGATTGCCCACAATGGTTAGATTTCTTCCATGGCGGTCTGCAGTTCCAGGCTATCCATCACTTGTTCCCGCGCATGCCACGCCATAACCTGCGCAGGGCGCAGAAGCTGGTTATGGAGTTTTGCAAGGAGGTGCAAGTGCCGTATGCGATTTTCTCGTTCCTGGATGGGAATAAGGAGGTTATTGGGCATTTGGGGGAGGTGGCGAAGCAGGCGAAATTGCTTGCGGAATGTCAGCGGAAGATTGCGGGGGAAGGGCTTAGCGATCATCATGGACATGGACATGGACATGTGCAGTGATTGGTTTGTTTTTTTAGATATGCTTTGATTTCGGTTGATTTGTTTCATATTGTTTTGTTGGTGTTTTTTAGGAGTTTTTCTTGGGAATTTCCTTGCTGTTGTAATCTCTCCTACTTTACGGGTTTGGGTGTGGGTTTGGGTTGGGTTGGGTTGGGTTTTTGATGTCGTCTGCAATTGCTTGAACTGCCGTTTTGTGTACTTACTATGCTTGCTGTACATGATACTCATGTAGATAGGCTTGGTCAATGTAGATACGACAAGACTCTTGAAGATATATACATACATATATACATAAGTTAGACATGATTGTATATTCAAATGATCTCGTCCACTGGGAAATCGATCATCAATGCAGCGACGGCCACAATAAAACCCATCCACCCCTTCCCCCAACCCAACACCAACCCCACAACCGCTCCTCTACACCCCCATCCCCCCCCTCGCCATCTTCTTCGCCCTCTGATCCCTCCGATTATGATTCGCCCGACTCCCCTTACTCGCATCCTTCCTCTGCCTCGCAACCGCCGTCTCGCGATCCCCAGACGGGCCCGCAACATTACCACCTCCCCTACCACGCCCTCCACCACCACCACCACCTCCGCCCCGTCCCCTCCCCCACCCCCTCCCACCACGCCCACGCCCACTCCCACCCCGTTCACCCCCTTCCTCATCCTCCCCCGCCGCTCGCCGATACGCCGTCGCCGGTAACTCCGGCTGCCCACTTGCGGCCCCGCCAAGCCCAGCACCAAGCACAAAAGCATGTTCCATCCTCGCCATCCGCTTCGCGTCCCGGGCTAACATCACCGCCCACCCCTCAATCGCTTCATCGGTCATCCCCGTTTCTTTCCGCAGGGCAGCGCGCGGCTGCGAGCGGCGGGTCGTGGCGTCGCGGGCGAATGCGGCCGGGGTGGATTTGTACAGTTTGAAGAGTGTTGCGTCGTTTGTTTCTAGCTGCTGTTGTTGGCGGCGGGACGCTGCAGCGTCTGCGTCCGCGTCCGCGTCTGTACCCGGGAGCAGGGAGTCGACGGTACCGCCGACGTCGGCGATGTCGTAGGTGTCGTCGCGCTCGTCGTCGTCGGAGTCGAAGGCGGCGAGTGCGGAGAGGATGGCGGCTTTGTTCACGCCGTGGCTGCTGGTTTTGGAGGAGAGGAGGGTGTCGGCTGTTGTGGATGTTGTGGAGCGGCCGTAGTGGATTTGGGAGGGGGAGATGGCGAGGCGGTCGAAGGCGTCGTTGTCGAAGATGTTTTTGCGGGGGGGGAGGGGGGTTGTGCTTGTGCTTGTGGTGGTGGTGGGGGGTGGGGAGGGGTTTGGTGCGGGTGATAGGTCTGGGAGGGGGGGATGGTGGGAGAGGTCTTCGGAACGGTTGAGAGAGCGGAGGTGAGGTGCTAATGAGTCGTCGAGGAGGTGTGATATGACAGTTTCAGGATCGTCGGCGTAGTGGTCGAGGAGTTTGCTGATATATCCTGTTCCCAGGTCGGGGAATAGGTCTTGGACCTGCGTGACCAGGGCCATTTTATGAATATGCATTTCCTGGACATCTTCAGACTCCTCCTCCGCACGCCCCTTTCCTTTGTCTTTTCTTCTCTTGACACGTTGATATCTAGTGTGGAAGGCGCTGCACTCCGCTTGATATACCCGCAGCGAAGCAATCAGATTTTCACCCCGCTTTTGGTTTGTGCCGGCAAATAATGCTTCCATCTTCATCAGTATATTCGTACTGCAAATAATATCCGATAATAGCGTCGGGACCCTCGTCTCCGCCTTCGAGTCCACCTTGGCAGACGCTTTCAAGCTGAATAGTTGATCCAGCAGCAAAGAGGTTGCAGGGGGATCCGATTTCAGCAACGAAGCAAAGGCGACGTAGGCGTTGGCCACAATAGTCTTCTTCAAGCTTGCATTTATTTTATTGTTTTTATATGCATCAAAGAGGGTATCGATATAGTCGGATCCGGTCATTAGAACATGACCCACCCCAGGAGCCGTCAAAGAGAGGAGAGTCAGCGAGAGCAGATGCTTGTCCGCTTTTACGTTCTCCGTCGGGTTAGGAGATGACAAATACTTCATCACTAGTAGTTTCCCCTTCTCGATACTGGGGGAGAGGACCTGTGATTCTTCAGTCCATAGCTGTGTCAACAGCGCCCTTATGGCAGCAGAGGAAATATAAACCCGGCAAAAAGCTGCGAGAAACTCCCAGTCTGTCAGCTCCAGAGGGACTGGACGGATCTCCAGCAAGTTTCTCCTCGTAAGAAGAAAACATAATCGTCTCAAGTTTTTAACTTTCGTATCGGCATAAAGGTCATTATTTGTAGTAGATGAAAGGAGACTGGAAGCTTCCTGGAAAAAGGAGACCAGGAACAGGCGGGCAGAGTCATCCTTGGGAGCTGATAGTTGGAACTCTTTCGGGGACATGCGCAGACGCAACTCAATCAAGGCAATCCAGGCGTCCAGACAGGCGTTCCATTCTTCATTCTGGAGGACGCTTCGTACCGTGGCGGGGGGCACTGGAGCCAGCGGGGGAAGTGAGCCAACCGCCATTTCGACACGTAAAACCCCCGTAGCAGACTTAACACTGGCCAAACACACGGGATGAAGAAAGACAAAGTATCCCCCGAGGGAAAGAATCTATATTTGTTGCGCGAAGATATTTGATATTGTGACGTTTGATATTCTGATCTGATATCGATATTTGTTCTCAGCCGCGGAGTCATGCTTAGTCATCCGGGCTAGCCTTATCTAAGCGAACGCCAAGACTTGCACCCACAACCCGCCCTTATCCAAAAAATCTGAAAGCTCAACCTCATCGCAAGAAGAAAAGAAAAGGAAGACTTCCGCAACCCGCCCAAACCCGCCTTTCATCACCTTACCGAACTTCCACTGTTCAGGTCTTGACTGGCATTTGCCGATAAACCACTGTATGTGAGCAATTCCACCATCCGCAATGAGTGCGCCGCAGGCCCGCTAACCATCGCAATCTATGTGCAGAAACCTCAATCATCATGTCGTCGTTCCAGAAGCCCGAGAAAGACTTCGGCGAGGGTCCCGTACGTGCCAATCCACTCTCCTCCTCTCTCGCCTCATCGCAATCGCAATCGCAATCTCAAAACCCCCAAAACTAACCCCCAAATGCGCCAACTACAGAAGATCCACAAGATCCGCATCACCCTCACCTCCCGCAAGGTCGCCTCGCTCGAGAAGGTGTGCCAGGAGCTCATTGACCGTGCCCGCAGCAAGTCGCTCAACGTCAAGGGCCCCGTCAGACTGCCCACCAAGACCCTGAAGATCTCTACCCGTAAGACCCCCAACGGTGAGGGTAGCAAGACTTGGGATCTGTATGAGATGAGAATCCATAAGCGGTTGATTGAGTGAGTTTATTCTTTTTCTTTTCTTCTTCTATATATATATCTTCAGACTATATGAATGCTAACGGCTTCTTCTTCTTAGTCTGCACGCTCCCACCGAGACCGTCAAGCAGATCATCATCAACATCGAGGCCGGTGTTGAGGTTGAGGTCACCATTGCCGCATAAATGTCTGGTTGAACAGAACATCGAGCTGCTAGGTAATGGGATTGGGTTGTCGGGGGGATATGTTGGGGGTATTATTATTCCACATTACCAGGGCTTGCTCTGGCCATGAACGTCCCAAGATGGATTTATCTTGGACAGGATGATATTTTATTACTACCCCACATAGAATCACCGATAATCCAAATACAAAAGGTTTGCCAGGTTGATATTTTGTTTGCGCTGTGCGTTTTTTAGTTCGATTGTAGCTAAAAGTGCTTATGCGAGATGAAATTGATGGATAACTTTTGGTTTATCATAAACTGTTCCCAGTAACTTACTATGTGTAGTCTATATTGGCGTGCTGTGGAGTAGATAAGCCACCGGTCACCCATTGCGTAGGCGGGGTGGTGTAACCTACAGTCCTGTAGCATCCATGCGATGCTATCAAACTAGATATAAGCCATCGATACAATCAGGCACTGCATACTTCATGCAATAAACCATTACTTGAACCTCAACTGCAACGCATTAAAACCGGACGAACATTGTCCGAAACCATAAGATATATATAACACCATAGCTAGTTACCAGCGCCATTTCGCCAAACCCCCAAATTTATCCACAGCCCCTTGAACATACACACACGTAACATACATTCCCACCCCTCTACACCCCACCCCACCTACAAATCAAAACTACACCACTCCGCCCTCGGCGGCACCTCAGGCACCAACCCATCCTTAAAGCTCCCCGTCTCCTTCAAAAACCTATACGCCGCCTCAACATCCGGCGTATACTCCTCCGGCGGGCCCATAGCATCCCTCAACGCCTCCGGCCTCGGCGGGCCATCGGGGAAAAATATATGCACGAATGTGGCTGCGTCGTCTGGGTGCTGGTAGCACGGTTCTCCCTCGATGTATTTCACCGGCCGGCCCTTCCAGGATATGAGCTTTTGGGTTACCGGGTCCCGCCGGGTTTCGCCGGTGAGGTGAGGGTGGGGGTTGAGGTTTGGTTTGGCTTTTTTGGAGATGGCGGGTTGGGAGGTGGTGGGTGTCGTTGCGGTTGTGGGTGCCTGTGCGAGTGGGGAAGAGAAGGGGTTCGGTTGGGTTGGGGCGGCGGCGGGTTGTTGTGTGCCGAATGGGGAGGGTTGGGCGGTGGTGTTTAGGGTGTTTGATGGCTGGCCGAAGGGGCTGGGGGCTTGGGGTTGTCCAAATGGGCTTTGTTGTTGGGGCTGACCGAAGGGGGAGGGCTGTACGTTCTGGGTTGATGGCTGGCCAAATGGGCTAGGTTGTACGGATTGCTGGCCGAACGGGCTGGGTTGTTGTTGATTTTGCGTTTGCACCTGGCCAAATGGAGATGGGGTTGGTTGGCCGAACCCCAGAGGGTTTTGCTGTGGTTGGGTTGTTTGGGCGGCCTGGGCGAATGGTGATTGTCCAAATGCAGGGGCCGCCGGGTTCGAAGGCTGCCCAAAGGCGGGCTGGCCCGCCCCCAACGCTGATGGCTGGCCGAACCCGGACGGCTGCCCGAAAGATGGCTTCCCAAATGCCGGTTGCTGCCCAATAGCAGCTGGCTGCCCAAATGGTGAAGGGGCAACAGGTTGGCCAAATGCTGGCGCTGCTGGCTGGGCAGCCGTCGGGGGGTGTGAGAATGCGGAAGGCTGACCAAATGGCGATGGGGTAGCAGGCCCAGTTCTACCCTCGATGACATCGATACGGTTCGGATGGGTGTTTTCTCCTTCGAGGATATATCGGATCGCGCCCTCTGTGTCTTTCAAAATAGTCTGCATCTGAGCTTCTGTCTCAGCGTAGAGCTTCATCGCATCCTGAACTGCTTGTTGAGGATTCCCAGCTGCGGTGGCCGCATAGTGCAAAGCACGCATTTCCTCGAAGCTCTGTTCACGCTGCGGGCCTCCAAATAGTTGTATAGGCGCATTTTTGCCAGGTCCGTAACATGAAAATATCCACTCCGGTCGACCTTTTCCGGGCGTGAGATCAGTTTGTATCTCGGCGACACTAATCCCATACCTATTATAATGTTAGAAGATTGTGAAGATAGTGTCATGGTTGAAAGAGACTCACTTGTTGTCCTTTATGTCGTCTTTGCGGCCGCCTAGAGAACCACGATTGTTAACAGCCGGACTTGCCATATTGAAAGTAAAGAGCGCAATTGTCAATAGAACATATCACAGGCAGTTCATCGCCTGTTGAACATATAGCAACCTAATCAAATCAAGGACTGCTTTGGGGATGCGGATGACACGATAACAACTCAACCCGAGAAGTTGACATCGAAAGAAAAACAAGCGCAAAAAAAATAACAACCGAGACTTGAACACATCAGTCCCTCTCAACTGCATCCCCCACTCTCCAAAAGCCAAGTTCCATCCAGCTTAGACACCAACACCGTCGTCCAGCGAACGCAACAATGACACGAAGCATACTCCACGCAACTCACCTCCAAAGGCGCCACCACCCCCGCCTGCTCCGGCCCCTCCAGACTGGGATCCAAACACGCCAAATCGATTCCCGCTGCTAAAAGAAGACTGGGCGCCGGGATGTTCATATTTGCATCGATCTGTGCTAGGATATTAGCATCGGGTATAAATTTGCTACAGAGAGAGGGAAAGCTTCTCACCTCCAAACCTGCAACGCCCCTGCTGGTAAAACGAGCAGATGACCATGATTCTCTGGATGGGGTATGCTTCTTATATTCCTATGGTAATGGGTGATGCATGGGGTTTCTTAGAACAGCTCGATATCAGAGATGCGCGTTCGCATTTCTATCGAGCGCAGTTTGCGTAAAGGATGGCGTATTTGATATTGCGCTGGGAAGTCTCTCCTGCTTGGGCCGATGAGGGTAAATCCCGGGAATAATGACAACTGAATATTATCTATTTTATTTTCCGAGTGGAAAGGCGTGTATAGGAGCAGATTGCTGCTGGAAAAGCGATGTCAGACGGGGAAGTTGAGGTTGGATTACGGTTAAGCTGTAATTTTAGCGTTTTTTTGTAACCTAAAAATACGCCATGTTCCACCAGAGCAAGGACAGAGTATCGAAGTAGTAAATCCAAGTAGAGTTTAGAGAAGAGAAGAGGGAAGAATTACGACGCTCTGTTTTAGAATAATAATTTAATGCGCAATTCACCCATTCACATGTTCTATTAATGCAGAGAATCTTCACAACCTAGGAAGAGTTACAGCCAAATCATAAATATATCTGTAAAGCTTTCCTGCATATCGTCTCGATATAAAATCAAAGTCGAACGCCAAAACACCCCATGCGCCTGCCGCTTAATGCTAGAATATACATCCACCGAGTAACATTGAACTGCGCGATCATCTCCCTCCCAAGGTTCCCAGCGAGGATGTAGGCCGGAGGTTCTTCTTCAGATCGTCCCAGTTCAAGCCTTCGATTTTCCTACCGCCCAATGCTTCCAAGTCGCTCAGATTTTCCAGCTGCCCCGTCGCCACTCGGCGCATCATAACCGTATCCTTGGCGCCTTGGAGATGTTTCGCCTTTCCCTGGAGCAAGCATTCTTCAAACCACTTCTCCTCCTCTTCGTTAAACGGCAAGTTTATCAGATCCATTGCGCGGTTGGCTCTCGCTTCTCCAACCTTGCTCGCGTGCACGAAGACGATGAGTTGTTCTAAGAGCTCGCGGTGGAGCGTATCGTTTTGCTTTCGCGTGAAGTAAAAGGATTCGGTAATCCTTGTCCGGCAAAGGACGGCGAAATAAGCATTTAGAGCTTTCGGTAAAGCCAGTGGTGGCGAAACGGTGAGGTAGTATGCTGTCGCAAGGCTATCATCTTGTTTTGGGAGCGTCGACAAGACGTAAAGAATCTCGTCAGGGAAGGTCGGGATAAGTGAAGGTTCAGTGATATATTCTAGTGCTCTCTACATGCAGTCGCGTCAGTATTGTCACACTTGGTAATAATGACCGGATTCACTCACTCTGAATTCTAATCTATCCAGATACCACAGGCCTTCAATGAACAGTCGATACTTCTCTGGGAGGTAACACCGCCGCGAAAACTGTAAACTAGCATCTCCGTCTCCGGGGCTCCGGCAATCTCTGAGGATATAGTATATTAGAGCCTGCTTGTGGTGGTTTGGTGATGTTGAAGAGACGATTTGGGCAAATAGGTTTCGCAGGGTCTGGTTCGACTTTGGAGGGTAAACACGGACAGCTGCAAGAGTCAGATAAGATTTCCCAACAAAATTTTAGAATAAACGGCGGTCCTCACCGGCCTCGATGCCTAGGACTTTAAGCAGCCTGTCGACGAAGAGGGTGTTCTCCAGAGCTCGTCGGTTGGAGGTGATCTGGTCGAATGTTTTTGGGTCGTAGGCAAAATCTCTCTTGAAAGAGAAGGTCGCGTCGAAATCCTCCCAGGGCGCCATATTGCAAAACAACCTGTCCAGGCGTGTGGTGGTTTAAATCTCCTGGATCTTGTCGTTGCGCATCGTCAGAGGTTGATGCCAAGACATGCATCTGCTGACATAAGCAGGCCCAACATGCTGCCCGATTCGGTTAAACGTAAACAGTTCGCGTGTCGACGACGACAACAAAATCCTCAAGACTGACCTCAGACCAAACATCCACCGACACCCCCCCCGCAATCACCGCTCTCCCTCCTCTCACATACGCAATGGCTTCCAGAACGAGGCCGTCGCGGCGCGCCGCTGCCCGCAAAAGCTTCGTGGTTGAAGAAAGCTCCGAAGACGATGTATCCACGGGCCGTGTAACGCCCACCCTGTCGAGCCATGATGAGGCAGAGGAGGAAGACGAAGAAGAATTCACACCAGTTCCCAAGCGCCCCGCTGCCAGAAGGGCCTCTAGAAGACCAACTGCAGGGAGTGTTGCCCAAACGCCACAGACCGTCGTACCGAACAAGAGCAAGCGAGCACGGCGGCCGAAGACTACAGAAGATCCCGAACAGTCGCAGCTCGTAGAATCACAACTTGAGTCCCAGCTCGAATCGCAGCTCGAGTCACAGCTTTTAGATGGGATGAATGAGAGCACCGTTATGGAAGGAGACCCAGACACACCTACAAAGAAGCCAGCCGCTCCGAGGAAACGAAAGGGTCCCACCCCAGGCCGCGAAAGCCGTATGTCTTCCTCCGCATCCGCCATGTCATCCCTACCAACACCTGAACCTTCAGCATCCCCAGAGCCCGCTCGCCCGTCCCGTCGGGAGAGTACCGCCCCTCTGGCAGATATCACAGAATCTACCGTCAACCAAGCCCCCCCAGAACCTACACAGCCAGAGACCTCTACGATAGAGATGATCAATCCCATGTCTACCTCACTTGAGAAGCCAATGGATATAGTCCTAAAGTCGCGATCACTTGCCATGCCTACCGTTGAAGAGCCGACAACTCCCAAACCCCGCATGGTTATTACCCATCTTGTCATGACTAATTTTAAGAGTTACGCTGGACGGCAGGTCGTGGGCCCCTTCCACGCTTCTTTCTCTTCAGTCGTAGGACCCAACGGATCTGGAAAGTCTAACGTCATTGATTCCCTACTTTTTGTGTTCGGTTTCAGAGCTAGCAAAATGCGACAGGGGAAGATATCGGCGCTCATTCATAATTCCGCAAACTTTCAAAACCTCGAATTCTGCGAAGTTGAGGTACACTTCCAGGAAATTATGGACCTCCCCGAAGGAGGACATGAAGTTGTGCCTGAATCACAGCTAATCGTTTCCCGACGAGCCTTCAAAAATAATGCCAGTAAATACTATATGAACAAGAAGGAGACGAATTTCACGACGGTTACGACATTTTTGAGAGATCGAGGAATTGACCTTGACCATAAGCGTTTCCTCATTTTGCAAGGTGAAGTCGAATCGATTGCCCAAATGAAACCTAAAGCTGCAAACGAGCATGATGACGGGCTTTTAGAGTACCTGGAGGATATTATTGGAACATCCAAATACAAGGCCCCAATTGAGGAGGCTGCTACCGAGGTCGAAACGTTGAACGAAGTATGTGTCGAGAAAAACAATCGTGTTCAGCATGTAGAAAAGGAAAAGAACGGCTTGGAAGACAAGAAAAACAAAGCGCTTGCCTACATCAGGGACGAAAACGAACTCGCAGAAAAGCAGTCCGCTCTTTACCAAATTTATATCGACGAATGCAACGATAACACGCGAGTTACGGAAGAAGCCATACTACAGATGCAGGAACTGCTGAATATGGAGCTTGAGAAACATCAGGGCAATGAGGATGGTATCAAACAGCTTCAGCGATCGTATAAAAAAGGCGCCAAGGAGTATGAGGCAATGGAAAAAGCCACGCAGGCGATGGTTAAGGAAATGGCCAAGTACGACAAGGAGTCGGTCAAGTTCGAAGAGAAGCGCAAGTTCTTGACAGGCAAACAAAAGAAACTCGAAAAAACGATGCAGACGAGCCGACTTTCAGGATCAGAGTGCTCAAGTTTAGTTGAGAAACACACGGACGATATCGAACGGAAGAGTGCTGAAATTGTCAACCTTGAAAAAGAGATGAGTCACGAAGAAAAAGAGCTAACGGCCATACGCGAAGGACTAAAAGGCAAAACACAAGGTCTTTCGGACCAAATTGCTGCCAAGCAGAAGTCCCTTGAGCCCTGGAAGGAAAAGATCAATGAAAAGCAGTCTGCCGTTGCTGTCGCCCAGAGTGAGCTTGACATTCTACGTGAGAAGAGCAATGCAGGGGCAGTTGCCTTGGAAGAGGCGCATGCAAAAATCGCCTCAATCGAAGAAACGTTGTCCACCAAAGCCGCCGACCTTAAAAGCCGCCGCGACGAAAAGGCTGAACTTGAAAGTGAAGCCAAGCACTTACAAGAGAATTTGCAAACACTGGCGCAGAAGGAGCCTGCAGCCCGCTCACAAATATCAAGCGCCCGGCAAAAAGCTGATGAAGCAAGGGCCAGCCTTGCAAATGTCCAAAACCAAGGTACCGTTCTCAAAGGCTTGATGAGATTGAAGGAATCTGGGCGTATTGAAGGCTTCCATGGAAGACTGGGCAATTTGGGAACAATCGACGATAAGTATGACGTTGCCATTTCAACCGCCTGTCCAGCTCTTGAAAATCTCGTGGTCGATACTGTTGAAGTTGGCCAGCAATGTATTGATTACCTCCGCAAAAACAATCTGGGGAGAGCCAACTTTATTCTCCTTGACCGATCGCCTCGCAGAGATATGTCATCGGTCTTCACGCCAGACAGTGTGCCACGATTGTTCGACCTCGTGAAGCCCGTCGACCCGAAATTTGCCCCTGCATTCTACAGCGTTTTACAGAACACTCTTGTCGCCAAGGATCTCGAACATGCCAACAAAATTGCCTACGGAGCGAGAAGATGGCGTGTTGTCACTTTGGACGGCCAACTCATCGATATGTCCGGGACAATGAGTGGTGGAGGTACCCGCGTTGCCAGAGGCGGGATGTCTTCTAAACCCGTCAATGAAGTTTCAAAGGAGCAGGTTTCGCAACTGGAAGCTGAGCGGGATAGACTTGAAAAAAAATTCCAGCATTTCCAGGACAAGGTTCGGGAGTTCGAAACATCGATCAAAGCCAAAAAAGATGAGATTCCAAAGCTCGACACCATGATCCAGAAAATCCAGCTGGAAATCGAGAGTGCCAACCGTAATCTTGCGGACGCCCAACGACGCGTCAATGAACTTGCAGCGGAACATAAGCCATCGAAGAGCGACGATACTCGGGCCGCCACTCTTGAGAAGCATATTTCCTCCCTGGAGAAGGAAATCGAAACACTCCATAATGAGACAGCTGGAGTGGAGGAAGAAATCCAAGCCCTGCAGAACAAGATCATGGAAATCGGTGGTGTCAGACTCCGGAGCCAAAAAGCCAGAGTCGATGGCCTCAAGGAGCAGATAGATCTTCTCGCCGAAGAAGTCTCAAATGCAGAAGTTTCGAAGTCCAAGAATGAAAAGCTGCGCATCAAACATGAGAAGGCTCGTGCTGACGCGGAGAAGGAAATCGAGCATGTCAAAAAGGAGCTCGAGAAGTTGAATGGGGATATTGAGAGCCAAGAAAACGACGTCTCTGGCACCAAGCAACGGACAGAGGAAGCTCAAGAGGTAATATTCGCCAACAGATGATAAAGAGCCACTTACTAACGTTCCCCTAGGCTTTGGAAACCAAAAAGGAAGAGCTCGCTGCGTTGAAGGCAGAATTGGACGAGAAGATTGCTGAACTAAACGAAACCCGTGCGTCCGAAATCGAAATGAAGAACAAGCTTGATGAGAATCAGAAGGTTCTCGTTGAGAATCAGAAACGAGGACGGTACTGGGAAGACAAGCTGGCCAAATTATCTCTCCAAAACATCAGCGACTTGGGTGAGGAACAAGCAGCGGAGAATCTCCCCACCTACACCAAGGACGAGCTCTCCGACATGAACAAGGAGTCTCTCAAGGCTGTCATTGCCGCTTTGGAGGAGAAGACCCAGAACGCCTCCGTGGATCTTTCTGTCCTCAGCGAATACCGACGTCGCGTTGCTGAACACGAGTCGCGATCGGCAGATTTGGCAACGGCACTGTCGAGTCGAGACAATGCAAAGTCGCGCCTCGATACCCTCCGCTCGCTCCGGCTGACTGGATTCATGGAGGGATTCAGCACCATCTCGCTCCGCCTGAAGGAAATGTACCAAATGATTACCATGGGTGGGAATGCTGAACTTGAGCTAGTCGATTCCCTCGACCCCTTCTCAGAAGGCATTTTATTCTCAGTGATGCCGCCAAAGAAGAGTTGGAAAAATATCAGCAACTTGTCTGGTGGTGAGAAGACATTGTCGAGTTTGGCATTGGTGTTCGCGTTGCATCACTACAAGCCGACGCCTTTGTATGTGATGGATGAAATCGATGCTGCCCTAGATTTCAGAAATGTGAGTGGCCAAAACACAGAGCAGAAACATTAATTTGGTCTGGTTGCTGATTATGGGGTTTCTTTCTAGGTTTCGATTGTCGCATCATATATCAAGGAGCGGACGAAGAACGCGCAATTCATTGTCATCTCGTTGCGAAATAATATGGTATGTATTCCCTCGTTTACTCCTCCTCGTATTCTTTTCCATCTATATAGCGTTGCTGACTTGAAACGCCTACCTAGTTCGAACTCGCCTCCCGCCTCGTCGGAGTCTACAAAGTCAACCACATGACGAAGAGCGTCACGGTGGAGAACAAGGACTATATTGCAGGCAGATGAAGAGAGTAATTTTAGCGTTTTAATCTAGGGGTTCTGGCTTTTTCTGGCATTTTTCTGTTTTTTGCATTAGCTTGGCTTGTTTTTTTCTTTTAATGGCGGGGGGAACAATGGGACGGATGGGGAGCTGGGATGGATGGTTTTTGGATGATGCTGGGCTGACTTTTTTGTTCTGGCTTTTGGGATTTGAATTATAGTATAGCCATGGATGGATGGGGACAAAGCCTGTATATTTCTCCTGCGTGATGATGAACGTATTTTGCTTTTCTCTTCACTGTCAGTGTTCTTTTAACCCGCTTTGCCGTGACTAACCTTGATTTGTTTCGTTGTCCGGAGTAAGAGTTACGGACACTTACTTCTTCCACCCGTAAATATCGGTTCTCACATCGATGAATAACTACCGAACCCATCTAATTTTTCGATTTTCAGAGAAGCTAAACCGGCCTAAAGCCCGATAAACAAATCACAACTGACCCCAGCCCGCCCCCATCGGCCATCATGCAGGTTAGCCAGAACCGACCGGGTAAAATGCCAGCGCCCCCGGGCCCCCGCCGGGCTGGGCCAAAAGAGACGCGGGGCAAGTGGCGCGGGGTGTGTGTAGTCAGGGTAAATATTCCCGCCTTTGTTAAGTTAGCATCCAATTGCCGTCTCAAGGATTTCAAGATAACATAACCGCCACCGGGATCAGCTGAAAGTTTAAAAGGGGGGGTTTCTTTTAATGCAATGCAATTCGGTTGGGTAGGGCTGGGTTTATGGAGTTGTTCTTCATGCGTGGCCTCATCGCCTGGGCCTTTGCCTCCCCATCTCCTACTCAAGAAAGAGTATATACATGGTAGATGTAGATGGATAGGAGGAGAAGAGAGGAAAGGAGAAGTGAGAGAGGCGTCCCGGTCCCCCTCGCCTGCATAGATAGCATTCATGGGTGGGGTAATAAATAGGCTGGAATGGAGGAAGAAAAGGAAAAAGGTTAAATAGAATAGTGTATCCGTATGTGGCTTTTTATATAAATAACCAAACTAGCTTTTTCTAGAAACACAAAGTTAATTATATAAAATCCTGGACAGGGAATGGGAGAGGGAAAGGATTGTGTATGTCTCGTTCAAACCGGACCCCTGTTTCCACCCGCTCCCTGTCCCCTTCCCCGTTTAGATGCGGGGACTACGGAGTATAAACCTACATCCATGGATATATGCGCATAGATAACTTATATAACCAGCTAGTTAACTAACTATCCCACGCGGAGATTTCTTTTATTTTATTTAACTTGCTCAACTCCCCTTGGATTTTGCGCCGACCAACATACAACAACAATAATTTTCAACATTCTTCCTTCTTTAACACTTGTTCAAAACTGCTAGAACCAAGCTGTTTTTTTTCATACATACATACATACTTAACAAAACGAAATAATCCACGCAACGGGTAAACGGATCTATCTATATATCTTACAAACCTTCCACCACAACCCCAAACCCAAACCAACATAAAAATAATAATAACCAAACAAACAAACAAACAACCATGGACTCCCTAGCTTCCAGAGTCTACGCCATAACGGGTATATCAGGCATCGGCCTAGGCGTCGCCAAACACCTCCTCGCGCACGGCGCGCTCATCTCCATCGCCGACATCTCCCAATCCGCCCTCGACTCCGCAGTCGCGACCCTAAACGCTTCCCCGGACGTGTTGCTCGCCACCGTGGTTGACGTCGGCTCCGCGTCACAAGTGAACGACTGGATTGACGCGACGGTGGCGAAATTCGGCCGTCTGGATGGTGCGGCGAATATGGCTGGTGTGATTGGCAAGCATCATGGGATACGCGATTTGGCGGACCAGGATGATGATCAGTGGGATTTGCTGCTTCGGGTTAATTTGACGGGGGTAATGTATTGTATGCGAGCGCAGTTGAGGGCGATAGCGAAAAAGGGAGATGCGGGAGAGGGGAAGGGGAAGGGCAGTATTGTGAATGCGGCGAGTATCCAGGGGCTTATTGGGTTTCCGAAACATGCGGCGTATTGTGCGACTAAACATGCGGTGATTGGGTTATCGAAGTCGACGGCAAGGGAGGTTGCGCCGGATGTTAGGGTTAATTGTGTTGCTCCGTAAGTATTTTCTTGCCCATTTCACCCTTATATCAACCTAGGGAAGGAAATGTTGTTTGCGGGTAAAGATTATTAACTGGGTGGGCAGAGGGTCGATTATGACACCTTTACTCGAAGAGGCAATAGACATCCAGAAAAGGGTTCATGTAGAGAGTGTGATTAACCGTCCCGGGACGGTAGAGGAGGTGGCACAAGTAGTAGTGTTTCTCCTGAGCGATGCCGCTTCATATGTTACCAGTGCGGTGTACAGAGTGGATGGAGGATGGCAATGATACCATATCGGAATGTTTGGTTCTCGAAATGACTGGGTATGTGCATGTACATGCTCAGGGGATGTATATGATTCGTTTCGCTGATGGGCAAGTGGAGACATTTCATGGAACGGTACTCAGGGGTACTATGTATGACGTCTGTCGATTTCGCAGCCCGATAATTTGTGACTCCAAGCATAAAGGCTGTTTATGTTCGAGTATGTAAATTCCCAATCCAGACGATAAATATCAACACATCCACTTGCCTGCGTATGAACCTACATCCCTGGCATGGGGAATGAGGCATTAAAATCTCCGAAAACAAAGTCCCAGTCTTTGAATCCCTGCTGTAAATCCCAGCCGAAAATGCGTTAGTAGATGGATCCCAAAACAAAGACTAAAGGCATATGAAGGCGTATTGGAAAGGTGTTGGGTATTTCAGTTCTACATGAAAACAATGACATACAGGGAAATCAAAAGCATCATCGATCGGAGGAGGTGGATTAAGAAATGGCGGTTCCGGCAGGGGTGCAGACACAGTTTCCGACATCATATTTTGAAAATTTTGAGTCTAAAACAGTTAGCTTTCTTGCATGCTCATAGGTTGTTTGAAAAGTTCGTCATCCGTGAGATGTGTCTTACCCTCGAAACCTCAGCCGTCTCCTCAACACTGGCACTAGGCTGTCTTGCGAGTATACTATAAGCAGCAGCACTTACACGGTCGATAACCTGCTGTCGAAAGGCTATTGCCGATTCGGGCCATAGTTTGGTTTTCACCAGCCCGACAGACGCGCAGAGAACAGCATACTCGCGCAGTCCCTTTTCAAGAACAATGAATTTCTCCTCGAGCCATGTAAGGGTTTTTTGAACGAGGGATATCAGGATGTCTGTTATGCTGGGGATGACTTGGCGTACAATGGACGATGCTGCAAGGGGAAATTTTAGTTGGCTATCGTGACGGGGAATGTTTGGTTGCCTTACTGAATCCACTATCTGAAGCCTGTAAATGGTGACATATAGTAAACGCAGCATGAAAAGTGGCGTCGGTCAACGCGCACCAGGCGAGTTTCCCAACATTATATACTAGCAACTGCTGTTGACATAAAACCACAACGGCGACTTCGAGGCGAGCCTGGTTCGAATGAGTAGACATGGAGCCTTGCAGTCCCCCAAGCGTAGTGTAGGTATACAGCGAAAGCTGACTTCGACGCAAATTACATTCCAACACAGTTCGCCAGAGGAGTATCTGCTGTTTCTGAATAGGATCTATGTACTCAGCAGACTGCCAGTCAGGAATATCAGCTAAACTCTGCACTAGCTCCTCTTCCAGAAGCGAGAGTTCATTCGGGGTCATGGAAAAACGAGGCGAATTGACGACAGCGCATATCCGTAGCCTCAAGCCGACAGATTGCATCAGGGCAACATGAAAAGACGAGTCGGTCATCACACCAAGCGGTTTTTCTTCCGGGTAAACGGTCGTATCTTCGGAAATATCATCATCGTTAATATTCAGCGGCGGGTTACAATCCCAATCGGACTGTTGGATCGTTGGGGGCATCCCTCGGTCAAGAGACGCTTCCAAATCCAGCTCAATAACAGTGGCCCATATGCGCCTGCGCATTTCCCTGTTGAATATCGAAATTTTGGCCGTTGGCGGGGGCTCACGGTGGCATCCCGCAGACATGGCCATCTTCACCAACGTCCCTGCCGCAGCCCATGCTTGGTTCCTCTGTGTAAAGTTGGCCTCCTTTGCCAAAACGAGCAAGCAGCGTACCTGTAAAAGGGCAAGGCTTGGGCGTTTGATGTTGGAATGGAAAATCCACGCCTCCGCCCACCGTATCCAGCTCACTGCAATATCCTGGGACAGGATCTTGGCCCCTGCCGGACTCAGGGGGCTGGGCGTATTGACACTCCACACTGAAGCCATTACGAGAAGCAACTGAACGATAAAATGGCCTGGAACAGTTTTCGGATCGTCGTAAAGAGCTCGTAGATGCCTGTGAAATGACTGCTTGTGCAGGACGTGATGCATTCGTCCAACGTAGTAAAAGTAGCAGTCAACCAGCTTATCCACTACCGAGCGAGTGGGAAGCAGGCTCCGAAGGAAATTGTTGTCCGTCGCCAGCTCCCCCGACAAGAATTCATCAGAGTCATTGCGCTCCTTACATTTGTTCAGGTCGTTATGTACTGATCTTAGAATAGAATTCGGAGAATGCAGTTCTTTCATATAGGCATCCAGCCCCTCAAGCTAGTATACCTATTAGTAAATCACTTACAATTTCAAATATTCAAAAGAAGATGCCACAACTCACCTCAAATGTCAATCTTGAAGCATTAGTGCAGCCGAAAAACCTCGTACGACCCTCCTTTCCACTCAAATGAGATCTATTGGGAACATCCCGTCTCCACTGCTCCTTTCGCAACGACACATCATCACGAGAGGGCTCGGCAAGCCGGCCTGGAGTAGAACCTAGTTGCGATCTATGCGAGTCACCAGCATTGGCCGAAATACCGATGGTGCTCGGCGATGACTGCGTAAGGCTCTGCACCACACGCTCTAGCTCGCGAATTCGGTTTTCCTCGTCATGCTGCTTTTCCAATACAGCACTATGAGGGGTGCCATTCGCGTTGGATCTTCTTGCAGCCTCTGGATACCATTGGGCTGCGGCTGTTGATGATGATACAGAAAGGGGCGCTGCGGCTGCTGGTGGTGGTTGTAGTGGTTGTTGTTGTTGTTGTTGTTGTTGTTGTTGCTGCTGCTGCTGCTGCGATGCCTGTGCATTTGATTCATATATGCACGCGTCAGGGCCGGGTCCTTTCAAGCATCGATTGCATGTCGGATATCCAAAATCACATTTAACTTTCCGGCTTCTACACGGCGCGCAGGCAATTGTCCTTCTGCGGCGTTTGCGCAGGGGGGATTCAGCAGGCCGGTCTCTCTCTTGCGCGCCGGGATGTGCATCTAGCTGTGGTGACTGTGGCCGGACGGGCGCGGTTGGGAGTGTTTCAAGCGTTGGCGTCACCACGAGGGCGGGATGTTGCGCAGGCCTGTCATCAGCCATGTCGTTGCTCGGCGCAAAGTGTGCTGACAGTCGTTGTAGAACCGAGATGGACGGCGATAGTGAGATATAAAAGCGCGTGCATGGTGTGGCAGGAGCGGCGACGCGCTTGTTCCGACAAAGCCGAGGCAGTTCGGGGCTAAGGGCGGCAGCCAGATCCGTGGCAATACGGCTCTGCTCTTAGGGCTAATCCCGAACTAGGCAATATAAACTACCATCCATCCTCGTTTGACAGCTGGATTCTTCACTATGGATTAACTCGAACTATTGAAAATAGAGACTAAATGTTGGTGGAATGGTATGCATTGTCGTCCTGTGCTTAACCA
The DNA here is from genome assembly GCA_032988985.1 of Emmonsiellopsis sp. PD_5. Taxonomy (NCBI): domain Eukaryota; kingdom Fungi; phylum Ascomycota; class Eurotiomycetes; order Onygenales; family Ajellomycetaceae; genus Emmonsiellopsis; species Emmonsiellopsis sp. PD_5. Next base: position 110,943 of record JANTQI010000081.1, on the reverse strand, counting down.
CCTAGATAAGTCCTATCAGACCACCTTTGGGCTGAGCTAAATACTTTTCTTTCCGTCTCCCGTTGGCAGGCGAATAAGATAACTAGCTACAGCTATACCCATCGAGATTAATCCTTTGACACGTCACACAATAGCATAGATTTTGCCAGATCCATCTCTTCCAATAACTACCACTGAGCCAGCTCGGCGAAAGCAGGGCTGAGAAGGTCGGAGATAGAGGTTTACCACCGAAGCATCTGTGATGACAGTGCATAAGCTTCGCAGCCAGGGACCGTCGCACTACATAGCGATAATCGCTGACAGCTCATAAAGAGCCCAAGGCAGAAGCATTTCCCATCCAGCTATTTAGGAATTGAGTTTTGCTACAGAGAATGACGATGTCATTCTCCTTAATATTACCCCCTCCACCCCCTCACCTCAAATTTACCCCATAGCCTAGCGATCTCCATCCCGATATTCGAAGAAAAAAAAGAAAAAAACAGTAACAATGCTCAAATCCCTCCTCTCCTTCGGCAAACCGCCAAAAAAAGACTCCGACACAAAACAACAGCACAATGGATCCCCCAATGGCAGCAATAATAACTACATCTTCCCCAAAGTAGACCCCGCAGTAGACGGGCCCGACTGCGACAAAGACTGCGCTGACTGCACAATCAAATACCCATCCCGATTCAAGGTCAATACCGTCAAGGAGATGTATGGCGGTGTGAAGCCATTTGCCAAACATGTCCTCGTTGCGACGGGCAAGTCCGATTGGGCTGAGAAGGTCCATAGGGAAGAAGGGAGCTTGATGGAAGCGTTCAAGCAGGGCTCGTTTGAGGCGAAGGATGGGGTATGTATATTTTCCCTTCCTCTATATTTCAGCATTGGAGGGCCATGGCTAAACAAGCATTTCAATTTTTGTCCCTGGATTATACAGGACATGACCGTTCTAGCGTCAAATATGTCAGTTGAACCGCATGTCGACGATGATCAAGAAAGGACAACGTCCGTCCTTGTGCTGCCATCGTTTGTATTTGTCGACTCCATGACACCGACGCGGATACCGGAGTTCATGGATCGCTTCGTAAATTCCACCGAACAGGTTCCAACAGCCCACGTCAACGGAAATGAAAAGACCCAGTCACCACCCACCCAATTAACCTCCCGACCCTGCCTCCGCGACTACGTCGTCCTCCTTTGCTCACATAAACGCCGCGACGCACGCTGCGGCATATCCGCACCCCTAATCAAGCGAGAACTAGAGCGCCAACTCCGACCACTAGGTCTGTATCGCGACGAAGACGACCAGCGCGCCGGCGGCGTGGGGATTTTTTTCGTCTCGCATGTTGGCGGTCATAAATTTGCGGCGAATGTGCTGATTTATCGGAAGGCTGAGGAGCAGATGATTTGGTTGGCGAGGGTTAGGCCGCAGGATTGTGAGGGGATTGTCAAGCATACTGTGTTGGGTGGGAAGGTTGTTCATCCGGAGTATCAATTGCGGGGGGGGTTTGATAGGAAGAGGGGGTTGACGAGTTGGTAGATTTGTTGCGGTATGAATGGGTATTTGAGTTTGCAGGAGAGCATCGTGAGACTATTTCGGTTAATCAGATCAATTTCTAGGGTGTTTCCATCTCATCGGCCCTAGGCTTAATTAAGGGGGGGGATGTAACATTGTGAGCACGTAGAGAAGAAACACCTCTACCCGCGTAATATCCAAAAATATCGGTATCCAAATGGGGATAGCAGGCTTGAATATAAGCAAGAAACACTTGAATAGTGCGTAATTTGTCAAAATCTCAAACCAAAATTGTTTTGTAAATATCACCTAACGCCCAGACATATATCAGTATATCTTACACATGAGCCCACCCGTTCCGCACGATGACCTGCATCTCATCTATTAAGCATGGTAATCCATTTTCTTTATTCCCATCGACTTCCCTCTCCCACTTCCGAACTCTTTTAGCAATATCTGCCGGCCACGGCAGACCTAGCATGGAGGCAGAAACCCCCTTCCACCACCCAACAAAAGCCTCGCGCGTCGACGGGAAGATTCGGGACGCATCGTAAGCGACAAGGTTATATCCTACCCTAACATTGGGATTTATCCATACGCCTTTCGAGGTTGTCAGGGGATTATCATAATGTATGAGGCAGCATTCGCTGCCTTCGAGATGGTGTTTGGCAAGGCTATCAGGGATAGCCCGGAACCGCAGGGGATTTTCTCGCGATTGGAAAGGTTCCGCATCAAAAATAGCTAGACCACGTTAGATCCCAACGCGTGTTATTTCTATATTTGCGAAAACATACCTATGCCGTTCCAGCAGCTTTGCACAGGTATTGTATTCCCGGCTATTAACGCATTTCGGGAAGATCGGGAACTGAAATACGGATACTGCTGCGAAAATGCAGCCGAGCCTTTCCAGTCCCGTAGCGCAAAAGTATCATAAAAGAGGCCCGGTTTTGAAAAATCGAGAGAGCATACCGCAGCATACGAACCGGATCGGGTATTTAGGAGAGAAATTATATCTGCCGTCTAATTCAACAAAGTCAGCTTTTACTGTTCTAGTTCAATATAAGTAGACAACTTACTGAGAATATGACATCATTCAAAAAGATTATCTTGTCAAACTTCTTTCCCTCCGCCAGCAACCGCTCCAGAGGTTCTAATGATTTATTTCGCAGTTGTGCCAAGTATGGAATGCGCCTGAGCTCCCGCTTCCCCCGCGGTGTATCAATCCACCCGACCTCCGCGGGAGGCTTTTGAATTTCATCCTCATGTGTCGTGGGGTCAAGAATGATCGTCCTCGGCACGTCCAACTCCTCCAGTTGCTTATCCAAGTCCCTCAATGCACCTTTCGAGTTATCCCAACTCCCGCTTTCATACACAGAAACGTAGATATTATCCTTCCCAAAAGTCTTAGCCAGGTCGACAATCGCGGTGTTCCAGTGGTTTCTCAGGACATCCTCATTGTTCCAGTGCGTGCTGGCAACGAAGACCGACTTGATCTCGGGGATGAGGGTGGTTTCGCTCGGGAGCGGTGAGCGTGTCAGGGAGAGGCGGACGAAGGTGATGTAATCGACAACTGCAAAGAGTAGTATACACAGCGCAAATATGACCCTGACATGCGTGTGTGCGCCACGACGAGGGAATATCAGACCGAACAGCGCCCGCCACCAGCGATGGTATCCGCGGGGAGAAGCCAGCATAGTCTTGTCACGATTCTTGAGCGGGAAACATCAATGGCGGGCAAAAGCATAGACAACAGTCCAAGCTGGTATTGTCATTGTGGTCCGGGGTCCTGTCTCGTATAGCACAGTGTTAACCGTCCATCAATGTGTTTGTTGGATGTTGAAGCCCGGACTGGTTGGAACTCCACGAAATGCTTGGCTTGGTGCTATTTTTGGCGAAGTTGGGTGCAAGAGAACAGCCAGCTGGGGATTCAAGAGACGATAGACTGTGTAGCTCCTAGATCAGTAATTAACCACTCCAATAAGCGAATCTCATCAATATCCAACAAAGCGGAATAGAAACCTCTCCAGCGATGTTGAAATGGATGTGCCGAAGTAGAAGGTCACGTGTCGATACCAACACGTGACGTCATCGCGACACGCGAGCTTCAACGCATCGGAATTCCAAGTCTTCAAGTCGCAAATTCTGTCAATTGGCAATCTACAACCATCCACTGGCTTGGACAGGTTTATTTCTAGTCCCATCCTCTGTCGCGTATATGCAACTACTATTTGATGGCGGATTTATAATTCCCTACCACGTCCATACTAGAAGCCATGTCGAACGCCCTTCCGCAAGACCTCGACGAGCAAGCAGCCGCCCTGCGAGCGGAATTAAAAGAATGGGAACGGGCATTTTCTGCTGCTAACAACGGCCGGAAAGCCGGACGCGATGATATCAAGAATAATCCAGCGATCTGTATGTCCATTGTCTACAAAGCTATGGGTGGATCTCCCGCTGATTTACAATTATCCTGTCAGCCGCAAAGTACAAGGCATATTCCCGTCTGCGCGCGCAATCTTCGCAGACCAGCGATTCTACGAAGGAGAGTAGCGAAATTCAACTCCATGCGCATGATCAGCAGAAGAAGCGCAAACGTCCCTCGCATACACGAGAAAAGGAACAAAGTTATTATTCAACCCCGCGGAAAGCCTCCAGACACGCATTATCAACCCCGAGCAAGAGACACGTTTCAAACATCCACCCTTCCGAGATAGACCCATACGATTCACCATCTACCCTACGCAGGCTCTTCAGCCCAAGTCATCACCAGGGATCACATCCAAACTCTCCTCTCCCACTCCGCGCCGCCATTGGACCGACCCCCCAGCGAGATGGGAAAGCGCTAGGATTGTTCGACCTGCTCTCTGTTTCTGGAGGTAGTGCTGCAACACCGTCGTCGAGGAAGACGGCCCTCGACAGAGGCGCATCCATGCAGACTCCGTCGAGACGAAGGGATCTATCAACCATAGAAGATGAAACCATCACCCGTGCGAGAACGCCAGCTTCGTCTGCAAAGAAGTTTTACCTCGCAAATTTCTTCGCCACACCGCCTAATGTGAAATATTCAGCGGCGTTCAAAACCCAGTACGCAGACCAGTCAATAGAGACAGAGAATGAAAGAGGTTCGGGGGCCAATGCGCCCGAATCCGACACGCCATCGTTTCTTCGGCGGAGGAATCTATTCTCATCAAGCAACCCGAGACACGCCAGGGGCAAAATCCACGACCTAAGCCCCGTTGCAGTGCGAATGCCGCAGAAACTCGTCGGGAAGGGATTAAGCGCCATTGTCCAAGGTCTTCGGGACATCCGAGAGGAGAAGCTAGACGAGGACCTAGACATCCTCAGGGAAATAGAAGCGGAGCAAGCGGGCCAACATGATAATGTTGTTATTAACGATAGCCAAGCCCCTGGCGATCTAGCTGCTGTTGGAGATGCAGATGGCACCGTGGAGTCCCCCGCTAAGAGACAGTGGAAGAAGAAAGGCCAAAAGCGAACCACACGCCGAGTCATCATGAGACCTACACGGACAAAACCGAAGCCGGCGCCGCAATTGCAGACACCAGACGAAGAAGAGAGCGAAGATGAGCTTGCTGCCGTGCTGGAAACGCAGCATGTTTCCAGTACACGGGGAGATGGGAAGGAAACCAACGAGGACGCACCTCACGACTCGGACCTTGAGTACTTGTCCGGATCAGACTCGAATTATGAAGATATTGAACCTGCATCTCCATCCCGGGCTAGGAAAGCTGCTCGCAACACTGATTCCGCGGGGAAGTCGGATAGTACGAAAAGGAAACAGCCCGCAAAACCAGGCAGGTCGAAGAAGGTTAATCCGGAGGCTCATGCTAATTATCGCGCGCTTAAGATACGGGGTAAGGGATCGAAGGCTAGGGGTCGGATGGGTGCCCGGTTTGGGAGGTGGGGGAGATGAGGGTATGGGTTTGGGCTGTGTGGTTTGGTTTAGACGTAATGATTATGAGATAGACAGGGTCCTGGCGAGATGAGAATCCGCGCCGCGCCCGTTATGTGGATACGCATTAATGATGAATAGAGCGATTGTTAATATCAGTTTCAAATATACTGTCATTCTAATATGGTTATCCCTATGTAGAGGAAGCTAGACGTGTCCAAGGGTATCATCTTAAAATCCCAATAATATACAGCCACCACCCTGACGCCGGTCACCATGCAATTAAAAAGCACACAAAAACATCTGCCATCCAAACTTCGGGCGTGCCATCAATCCGGTTCATACCTATCTCGTGCCCGTTGTATTCTCCTCGCCCGAGAGTAGGAGTCATACCGGGGACCAGCCCCCCTATTCGATGTGGCTGGCTTTGATACTCTCCCAGGCCAAGACCGTCCCCGACGGCCGACAGCGGGTGTAAAAGATCTTGTCATATCTCCCCCAACGGTATCCCCAGAAGCCCTATCCACAGGCTCACCATACTGCACTGCCCGATCCCAGTCCTGCAATGAATTATACGGACTTCGCAACCACGCCTGCAGCTCATGCAGGAACAGCCGCGCATTCTCCCTGCCAATAAACTCCTGCAACAATTCCTCCGCCTGTCCACTACTCCCCTTCATATCCACCGTACGCAATATTGCTATGATATACTCTAGGAGAAATTCCGCATTGTTGGCTCGTCTGGGCGCGCTGTCTCTGTCTCTGTCTGTGTCTGTTGACCCTTCCTCCTGGTCTGGGTTTAGGAAGGCGAAGACTTGCAGTTCCCGACGGATCCACTTGCGCGCACGTGAGACTAGCTGTTCATCGCGGTTAAAGTATTGCGGAAGCAGTTCACGGTACTGGGAGAGTCGGTTTGTTCCGACGCGGCGGGAGTATAATTGATGGCGGTAGACATGACGTCGACGGATAATTGGGTCGTCTGGCGGGGGAGGTGACCGGCGGGGCCGACGTGGGCGAGGGGGATACCTTCGACGATGGGCGTGCCATGGGGGTTCTGTAGAAGCTGCTGATGGTTTTGCTGAAGGGGGAGGCAAGTGGTATATTTTTGGATCCGTCGGGGAATCTAGTTCATATTTCACACTTGTAATATTTGCCTGGCCTACAGATGCATTAGCAGGGAGGAAATATATACAAGACAAGGGATTACATACACAATGGACAGGCAGGCCGCTGCTGCAGCCAGCTTATAAGACAAAGAAAGTCGAAGCTTGCATGCTTGCAGGGCAGCGCAATGGCGGCTTCAGTGATCTGGTCCAGACATATCACGCATGGGTTAAGAGGGGCTTCATTATTGCTGTCCTGGGTGTGGGACACCTCCTCTAGAGTTTTGTGGAGGATTTCTTGCTGCAAATCGACATCGTGTGCCATGGGAATTGCAGTCTGCCGTCGTCTTTCTGCTGTATCTTGTCGTTGAAGTTGGATGGAGGTTGATGAGGCTGAAGATAGATTAGATAAGCGGCGGCTCACCTTCTGTTTCTGGCTTTTGACAGGTCACGGGACCAGACTCAATTGGAAGGTGGCCCGAGCAGATTCTCGACCAAAGAAATCGTTGTCGCGACTTGAAGCTTCACATCGCAACACTCGACATTCACCACACCACGAACTCCCACCGCAGCGCATAACAGCTTCTGCCAATGCCGTCCCTGTATGCCATGTGATGCTCAAATCCGCTAAGGTTGTTGTTTCTGCCCGTGCCGCGCTTCGTGCGAAGATGTCTGGCCCAATGGTGAACGGGTCGCTGCACAACGAACCCCGAAAATCTACATATACGACTACCGCTCTCAAGAGATGGTCGTGTCAGAGTGGTGGTGACCTGCCTGGTGAGTGTCTCGCGTGGTGTGTTCTATGTGCAAAAGCTAATCGCGGTCCCAGCTGTCCCACAAATCAAAACAATCCATGTCTACGATTTTGACAATACCTGTGCGGGATCCCCTTTTTAATCCCATTCCCCACGTCCCTGAGCCCGGGTACTGAATTCCATGTAGTGTTCTCTAGTCCTCTTCCCAACCCGCAGCTATGGAACGGCCCTACTATCGGTTTTCTGTCCACCTACGAATGCTTTGCGAATGGGGGCTGGTGGCATGACCCCAACATCCTCGCGGCCACGGGGAAGGGCTTGGAAGCTGAAGAACCTGTAGGGTGGAAAGGATGGTGGAATGAGCAAATAGTACGGCCGTTAACATTCGCTTCCAATGTTTGACATATACTTACCGTCCTGAAAGGTACAATTGGTGGAGCTGAGCATGAAACAAAAGGACGCCCTTACTGTTCTGCTCACTGGTCGTGCGGAGGGTCCATTTGAAAACATAATCAAGCGGATGGTGAACAGCAGGAATCTGACCTTTGATTTGATTTGCTTGAAACCAGAAGTTGGCCCCAACAGCCAACGTTTCTCGACGACAATGAATTTCAAGCAGACTTTCCTCGAAGACCTGGTGCTGACCTACAAGCAAGCCGACGAAATTCGAGTTTACGAAGATCGAGTTAAGCAGTAAGACCTATTCCTATTTCCCAGCTCGAAGATTTTGTGCTCACAGCCTCTTAGCACCAAAGGATTCCGCGAGTACTTCGAAAAGTTCAACCAACTTTTACTCTCTAGCCCGCCTCCGCTTCCGCGGAAGCCTATTAACGCTGAGGTTATTCAAGTGACCGAAGGGGCAACGTTCCTTTCTCCGATTACTGAAGCCGCAGAAATTCAACGCATGATCAATGCTCATAACCACTCACTAACCACCTCCGCCGGGAACAACACCAAGTCGCCGTATGGCCGGCTGAGAATAAAGAAAAATATCTTCTTTACTGGATATCTCTTATCCAACACAGATTCCTCCCGCATCATCAACTATATTGTAAACCCCTTGCTACCTCCCAATCTTGCAGACTCGAACGAAGTCAAATATATGGCCAATTCCATCTTGATAACACCACGTCCGCCCCATAAATCTCTTCTTGACAGAGTTGGCGGAATCGGCAAGACTGTCAAATGGCGAATCACTGACACTGGTGTATTCGAAAACAAATTATGGGCCGCGAGAGTGACACCCGTTTCACACTCAGAAATCATACACACAGAAAACCCAGAACCCATCATGATCCTGGCAATGAAAAAGGGCGCACGCCCAATTGACGCCGGAAAGATCCGCAATTGGCAGCCAGTGCAGCACGACAATGCGCTCGTCTTCGACACCACAGTCGGCCAAAAGATGGCCTTAAGAATCGAGGAAGAACACCCAGGCGATGGCGAATGGGATAGCTTACCCAACAGGAATAACAAGCGCAGACAACCCCAGCAGGATCTCCGTGACGATGAGCCCCCCCCACAGCACATGCGCGAGAATCGCGACGGTCCGCGAAACTACCCCGCCCATCAAGAGAACCCATACCACGGACGAGCCAATGCCCCTTACCAAAGACATTACGGTGAGGGTGGAGGCGGAGGTGGAGGCGGAGGAGGTGGTCGGTACCATGAAAACGACGGTCGTCGCGGCGGCGGGGGCGGCGGGAACTATCGGGGTGGTCGTGGACGCGGTCGCGGCGGACGGGGCAGAGGTCGTGGCCGTGGAGGCCGGGAAGGAGGCGGCCCGCCCTCCCAATACCGCTCGCTGGATGACCATACGTCTGGTGGCGGGGGATATGACGGTCCAGATGACAGGGGATTTGGTGGAGGCAGCGGTGGTGCGCCGGTGATGAATTATTGAATTATATATTCATCCATTTCCGCCTTGCGCGTCCTTGATATCTTCCCTCGAATGCAGTTTACGATGGTTAAAAGGGGAATTTGTTCGATTTGCTTGTGCACTTTATTTCGATTCTCCCATGTGTATTTTTCATTTTCATGTTTTTTTTTTTTTTTTTTTTATTTATATTTATTTTTTTTTTTTTCTTTTCTATGTTATTTTTTTAGTCATTTTTTCTCTTTCTTTTTATTTGTTTTATTTGTTTCATTTAAGCTTGAGTAACTACCGTCTGTCTCATTTAACCAGCCCAGTCAGCCAGTCACGCATCAGACCCCCTGAGGGACCAGGGACTAGGTGTTCGTTCTTCGGCGCAACGCGAGATTATGATCGGTGGGTGGTTGAACGGCAAAAGGAAGGAAAGGAAAGGGAAAGGGAAGGGAAAGGAAGGCGTCTGGAACGGAACAGTTTAAATGCGTGCATGTTATGTTAGCTAAGTTACCCACCAGTGGAAATCTGAGGGGGTGTGTTTTGCTATGTTTTTAATTGTAGGAAGGAGGTGGTATACATGCATGTCTATGTATGTAGGTGAATAACAGATTAGTATGATATCCAATGTTGTGTGTGTCGGGTTTACTTGATGTGTCTGAGTGATTATTTCGACTCTCTCCTCTACTCTCGCTGATTTTGATTTTGATTCCTAGCCAGCTAGACAGCCAGCCAGGATCTCAGTGTCTATTGGTCTGGTCTGGTTGGTCATATAGAAAGTGGGCTGCATTGTACTGTGCCATTTCATTCCGTGCTGATAGATAGACGGATACATAGATACATAGATAAATAAACGAGAAAAAAACCAGCTCGCATTACGATTTAACTCTATATATGTACGCATAGGATAGGATATGCAAACCCCCTTCAAACCCAACAAGCAATATTTTCGCAAAACGCCAAAATACATAGAAGAAATTGTAAAATCCATCCATCTCTATCATTCATATACATTGTTCTTTCCAATCGGGTCATAAACCAGAATCAGAATATCAAGGGAGAAAAAAAGAAAGAAAATACCATGCAATGGACCAATCCAATTCAAATCCATATATGTATATTTTCCATTCCAATTCATTCCCATAACATAATACATTGAACCCCCCCGGCATCCCAACCCAATTCCCTTCATTTCATCAAAAAACATATCCATTCATCAAATCAAATCCATCAAATCAATAAAACGTAAAAAACCACCAAAACTCAAAAAAAAATCAAAAAAAAATCAATCATCCGTCAACTGCGCCAACATACTAATACTCAAAATCATCACCAACAACCCAATCGTCACCACAACCAACAACCCAAACCCAAACCACCCCAAAATCATCGCCGACGTCCCCACTCCACTCTTCACACTCCCATTCCCCAGATCCTGCGCGATCGTGCTCGCCGCCACCGACGCCGTGTGCTGCCATAGCACGGAGACGAGGATGAAGACGGACGCGACGAAGATTAGGGCTAGCGCGGCTTGCGAGACGGGGCGGGAGGGGAAGGGTTTTATTTCGCGCTCTTGGCCGTCTGGATCTACTTCTTCGTGCCAGCCTGGGAAGGTGGCGAGGAGGAGGAAGCAGATGAAGGCGAGGATTATGGCGACGATGCTGTGGATGGGGAGACGGGATTAGTTGGTATTTTCGGGCAAGGATGGTGAGTGAATGCAACGTACATGAGGTATGGGAAGACGACGGCGTCTTTAAACGTCGATGCGACCCAGATTAGGTTTAGAGGATCTGCGTCAACGGGCATGAGCTCGGCTAGAGCCGAGGCGTTTGCATTACAGATGAATGCGCCGCCGGTGGCTTGGATACATATTCCAAAATATCCGACGCGGACTTCAAGCTCGGCGGCTCCGACGATATTTGCAATGTGATTAGGAGCGGCTGTGGATACTATCGCGGAATCGATGGCGGGGGGGTATTTTTCGTAAAATATTGACATTAAGAAGATGGTGGGTATTTGCGGTGATGATGACGAGCAGCCTGCGAGTAGGAGAGCTGAACAACGGCATGTCAGCGTGTGTGCTAGTAACCAAAGAGTTTTGTGAATCGTAACTTACAAAGTAGTATTATGGCGAGAGCTATGAATATCATAAGCACATGGTGATATCCTATGAACTGTTGCATCTCTGCGGTGAAATCGACAAGTCAGTAAAATCCCGCCTCATTCCCCAGGGCGCGGAGAAGTAAATACTTACTCACAAGCCCCGTCGCGAACCTGAGTTCCGCCATCTTGACGACTCTCTTTGAACCGACAACCCAACTTCAAAACCAACCCGCCCTTCGCGGATGGTTATTCTGGCTCCTGTGGCTGCCCAACCCTATTCTCCGTGCTCCACGAGGAGCCTGTCAACGGTCCCTTTTGTTCAGTGTGGAGGTATTTATTCCCTAACCATGCGCCAAAGCGTCTGGGTACGAACGGCGACTCGGGGAATACAGACGGATTCCTCGATCTATATAAGTCTGGTGGGACTCGAACGAAACCCGTAGACGCGGTTGGGATAGGGCACACCCGAATAGAGAGAGTCTGGAACTTGGAGTCTTGTCAGAATCGGCAAATGGATTGATTCCAAGCGGCAAAGTATCAAACGGTAAGGGGGTTGAATCGAGGGTATATAGAGGAGGAGGATAGGAAGAAGATGAGGATGAGAAGATTTGTAGCTCAACAAAGAATATGCCCTTCTTGACCGCAGGCAAAAGTATTAAAAAACGAGCGAAGATAGCCTCAGAAAGGCCAGGTAGGTCTCTTAACAATTCGGTATCGGTCAATTCAAGCTCGGCGGTCCTGCAGAGATGAGATGGATGGTGTCGGGGGAGGAGAGGAAGCAGGAGGAGGAAAGGAAGGACAAAAGGGACAGAGAGATGGTTAGAGCGTGCAATTGGCGGTGGTCATGGTGGCTGGGACAATCAGAGAGAGCGGAGCGCAAGATGCGCTGGAAAGACGGAGTGAGGTTGGCGATGTCGCAGTCGGTGGCTGGGCCAACGAGAGATCGAAGATGCGCAGTAGGCTATGTTTACTGCCGCCGTTGCCATGGTAACCGCCGCTCACCGCTTACCTTATCTGGGTTAGCGCCCTTTTCTGCCGTCTGACACGTGGGGCCATCCTACGCTAAGCCAAGTCGGGCCTAGTGCCGCCCTGACGTCGCTTTCCCAGCCTCGTCCATTTTGGGAATTGACGATGTAGATGGAACATGATATGTATATGTATGTATTAGGAGTATTCAACCTATACAACCTATCCCGAATTATCCCAAGCAAACCATAACCCAACAATTATGCTGCCCTTTCCTGAACGCCTGATGCCAAACTCCTGTCAACACCACTGCACTCTAATCATACTTCAATCGTCACCTGCTACCTTAGTCATAGCGTGAAAAGAAACCTCTTCAGATCAACAGCCCCCTTCTGCCCCGGCTCTGCTAGCAGATCGTCTCCGTCATCCTCGCTGTCGGGCACAATCATGTCCTCGCTGCCTCGATGGCTCAGTGCCGATGCACTCCGATCTGGAGGGTGGGTCCTGGGCGGGACGGGATCGGCAACAGCTTCGGGTTCCGCTGGCATGGAACCACAAAAGGGCTTGGTCTGGAGGGACTCCATCGATCTGGATCTGGTCAGCGCGGATCGTCGCAATCGCTCCAGCGGCGTCATCCGGGACTGTTGAGCGCTGCCAGCACTCTTCTCCCCCCTGCCATCATTAGGTTCTTTCTTCTCCCCCCTGCCATTATTAGACTCTTTCTCGCTCGCGGACGTGGTGTATGCGAATCTGTCCAACTTCGACCTCGGCTTGCTTTCTGCGTATTCCAACGACTCGCCATGGTGTTCTTGGTCGCTGCCAATTCTAGCGGACATTCCCATCATTGCCTGGCTCAAACCAGATGTCGCTGTCTTTTCCACCGCAATGCTAGGCTGTGTATTCTGTGTGTCACTCGTCCCATCGTTATTTATACATGAATCGTGTACAGCCGTTGCATCCGCTTCCGGGTTGGTAGCTGTGATGGCAGTCAGATCATCAGGAAGCTGAGACATGATATCCTCAACAACGTCGTCTGAGAAGACACCAAAATTCGCTCTCTTTGCTTTCTTCATCCGGGATTTGTCCGGTTTGGCGGGGTCGGGTTTGTCAGCCGTGGTAAAAAATCTGCTCCGTTTCTCGGCCGCGGGTAGAGGAATAGCCGCGTCCTCATCGGCATCGGAGCAAAGACGCTGCCGTTTAACGGGCTGGAACTTTGATGGGGTCGAAGCACGGGCCAGAAAACTTTCTCTCTCGCTGTTCAGAGGGGATGCGCTCTGTCCAAAGGTGTCACTCGAAGATGAAATCCTGCGAACGGTGCCTCTAGCAGGCGCCGAGTTCGTAACCCAGGTTCTTCGGGCATTAAGTTCCAGCAATCGCTGTTGGCTCGGGGAAGGTGTAAGACTATTGGGGTCGAGTTCTCCCAGCGGGACACGTTTGGGAGTGAAAAACGAATTGATCGGTTTGCTCGGTTTCAAATCCGTGGAGGCCAGGGTTTGCCTTCTGGAGATGGTCAATCTTGATCTTTCCGGATACGAAGGCTGGAGGTTTATGGAATCCTTGGTCATAGGGTCAAGGTCGCCGCATGCAATCCCAACTGCTATATCCGGGTCAAGATCCACCCCGATGAACGGCAAGTTGTCTAATGTCGTGTCACCGGTGAGAGGGGAGAGCGTGACGAGCTTTCTGGCCTTGGGGCAAAACACCCACTGATGAAGAAAGGTAAGCTCCGCCCTCTTGAAGTTCTCCAAGTAATCTGGAGGGACACGGTTATTCCCCTCGAATTGTATCATTTTCAAGACTTTCTCGACAGTCTTGTATTTCCTGATGCTCCGGTATGCAGTCTTCAAGCCCATCTTGGGGATATTTGGCAGATAGTCGCAGCCACTGAGGATGCACATTTGGCGAAAATCTGCATCGGACCAGCCAATAAGGCTAATATCTCGACAAGCTGTGAAGTCAGTTCGGTTAATCTCGATGCAGTCGCCGTGTTTATCCAACTTGGACAGCAGCCGCTTGGCTCCAAAAACCAAAAGATCAGAGTCTTCCGAGATGATGCCGTTGATTATGCCCTGCTTCTCGAGATATACCAATTGGGCATCTGCCTCGTACGGGGCAACAACGTATTGGATCTTCAACTTCTTCAGCTCCTCGATCATCAGGCGCGCCATATATGGAGTGACGTCGACTGCTTTTTGCAATTCCTGATGGGCTTCGGAGATTCTGCCTGCACGATACAGCTCCAAACCAAGCTTTTTGCTGTCCTCTCGTCTCTGGGCTCTGGATCCCTCGGTGCCGGCCTTGCTGGGTAGATTGTCGCCATCGAAGACGAGGTATGGAGTGACGCCAAAGTACAGCAGCATGCGAACGCGGTTCATCGCAAAGTCGACATATCTGCAATGTATGAGCATACAAAAGAACAGCAACTAAGGGAGGTACGAGGCCACGCACTTTGTGTTATGCTTGTCGAGAGCCAAGTCGATGGCACATGCCACAGTTCCGCGATGTAGCCATCCATAGGCGTCGACCCCAATAGTCTGGCCCTTGAACTTGCGCAGGTTGCAGGGCTTCTGGATCGACTTGAGCAGGCCATGGAGACCTAGAGCTGGGGTCAGAGAACACAGTACATGTAAATAGCTGTAGAGCACGTACCTGCAATACCCATCCCAGAGACCGACAGTAGGTACTCTAAGAGCACCCGCAAGCTAGGATCGATTGTTTACACGCCGCCAAAAGGAGCAGCAAGCCATAGACTCGCCAATGTAGAGAGTCAATCCAAAAACATCAGCGGGGAGCTCTAGTTAGATATCTGCGAGGGATACAAAACACAAAACATCAACAGTGGAGGTTGTTGAGAACGAAGCTGTCCATCCGTCTGGTATTTGTCTCGTTTCTTTCCTTGACGCGCTGGACGCGATCTATCAGCGCGGTCACGTGCAGCTGCCAGCTCAGATTCTCACCGCCTTCCATTTTGGGCCATTTGCGAAATAATTCGACCCAGCAAAAAGAAGTTGGAGAAACTGCGGAGAGGAAATATCTCTCCCTTAATTATAGAAAAACGACTGTTTAATACCAGATCAAGATTCATTCATCTTCGTCCCTGGCAGAATAAATTGTCCCCGAAATACTAGTACCCCCACCATGCCCCGAAACCTCTACAAAGTCCAGAAACAGATCTCGAAAAAGCGAGGCAAGGTCGATTCTCTGCATGAGAACAGCCGCGATGCCAAAAAGCTAAGACGGGCTGGAGGACGGGAGGATAAGCTAGCTCGCGCTGCTACTGCGACGACGAAGGGGAGACAGCTTTTTGGTATGTTGGATTTTGGCTGTGGTGTTGGAATTATTATCTGGGCTAACTATTTGGACTTTTTTGCAATTCTCAGTGGACAGAGTGAATTTCTGCAAAGAAGCTATTCAAGACCCTCCCACGCCGCTGTCGGATGAAGATGTGGTGCAATTGATTACAAGGTACGGATACACCTCCTACTACTGTTTCCAGATTTACTGACTCTCTGGAATAGATTTATCTCCCGCAACGAGCCAGAGCTACAGCAATTACAATCCGAACGACGACCGGGGCGGCCGCCGGCGAAGCGCGAAGAGGTGCTGCGGGAGCGGATAGAGGCCGAGAACAAGGAGTTTGGGAGCGGGTTCTGGGTGCCGGAGATGGGCGAGACGGACAATCTGAAGAAGCTGGCGGCGTGGAATGGCGAGTGGTCGGCGATGAGCACGATTGGGTTTGTGAGAGTAACCAGGGAGGGCGTTAAGCAGAAATCAATATTTCCGCCCAAGGGGCTTTCGTAGGGTTGTGTTTTTATAAATTATTGTTGGTAGCTATGTATTCTCTGGAGACTGAGTGTTCGATGTCTTTTTTTATCTTTGGTCTTATCGATACGCGGGGAAAACACGGCAAGTTTAACCGGGCAGCAAGTTGTAGCGAGATACCCGCTAAGCCTGTTTGGGCCGTAAACATTTTTTCGATTTTCTTCTCTGAAGTCATGGATAGACATATCAACTTCAACTTCAGCTTCAACTCAACTTTGACCCATTCTACCCCAACCACATCCCGTTGACCGTCCCCCACACTCATATTCACCATGTTCTCCCTCCGTGCCTTCACCCGCTCTGTCCCCCGAACCGTCTCCAGATCCATTGCCACCTCCGCCAGACTCGCCTCGAAACCCAGCATCGCCCAGTCGACATGGATGCGCGCTCCCAGACCTTTCTTCGCTGCTTCATTCTCCACCACCAGATCGAGATGGCAACCAGCCGGCCAATGTTAGTGCTGTCCTCAGATATATACAAGAACTAGCTGTCAATGGCAGCGTATGTGGTGAATTGCCCTGCTGACAGCACCCCCCATGCAGCTGATTTCGAGCTTGCGGCCAAGTTGCAGGAGGAGATGAGCTTGGAGACTGAGAGTGAGGCTTCGGAGCGGGTCCCTGAGGCTGTCCAGTATTACCTCGATAACAGCCCCTTCGAGGTATGCCCGCAATGACCCGCATTCTATAAGGCAAATATCTAACACCCCCATAGCTCCAGACCAAAGCTGGCGAAGACGAGGTTGTCCTCACGCGAAAATTCGGAGACGAGAAGTACGCCACTTCTCCCCCCTAACCACTTTGCATTGAATATCCCTAATGCATACCCTTCCAGGATCCGCGTCGCATTCACCATCTCCGACCTCCAAGACCTAGACGAGAGCGCCTTCGACAACGCCCTCAGCGACGAGGACATGGACACCGACGCCATCAACCGACCCGGCAAAGAGGGCTCCTTCCGCACCGCCCCCGAGGACAAGATCTCCGCCGCTGACCAAGAAGGCGAATTCGAAGGCGAAGAGCCCGTCCCCAGCTACCCCGCCCGCGTCAGCGTCACCATCGAGAAGCCCGGCAAGGGCGCCATGCAGATCGAGACTATTGCCCAGGACGGCATGATCCAGATCCAGAATGTGGCGTATTTCTCGAAGCCTGAGCTGGCTATTGCCGCCACGGTTGAGAAGGAGTTTGCTAGACAGGCGCTGTATGGTGGTCCCCCCTTCGGCAATCTTGATACCGATCTGCAGACTTTGATGGAGAGGTATCTTGAGGAGAGAGGGGTTGATGCAGCTCTGGCGAACTTTGTGCCGGATTATATTGAGTTTAAGGAGCAGAATGAATATGTTAATTGGCTTGGAAGTAAGTTTTTCATCCTTTACCCCCCCTGCTGTTTGTCCTTTTTGATCCAATTACTAAGTTTATTCCCTCCTACAGATGTCAAGAAATTTGTCGAGGCATAGAGCAGTTTATAATGTACTTCACAACTCTTCCCCCTCCCCCTGCTATCTGGTGTTAATAACACCAACCCCTCGATCCAATCTCGGCACTATAACCCCCCTACCTACTTTTTCTTTTTCTAGTTCGATTCAATGACTGTACAACTCTCCTCATGTATTAATTAGGCTATTTTATTTTATCTCATTTTCTTCCCTACTCTTCTTTTTCTCTTCGTCTGGTTCGGATTTTTGTAATTGATCTTGTATTGTTTTCGAGATAAGATAAAATGTATGCCGGTGGGGTAGGGTCGTGGTGGTAAGTTGGGTAGGTAGTTGGGTATGTATGTATATATTTGTATATATATGCGCGTAGCTATTATAAACGACAAAGAAAAAGAAAGGAGAGTTAATAAAAAACTTCAGGCTGGGATGGGATGGCCTGTTTTTCTCTGGACTCTCATAATGAAAAATTCCGACATGTGCCTGGAGATGTGGGATGGGAAGCATTCGTTTCCGCTAGCTATCTATGTAGTTGGCAGGACACGTTCTAGAGGAAAATACGGGTTATGGGGATGTTAATAGGGGTACATGCCTAGGTGCTGTTAGTTATGTGTGGGGGGGTAAAATGATAGAGAGTAGGTAGGTAGGTAGATGGTATGTATGTATGTACCTAACTATATGAAGCGCAAACAGCAACGAAACACCATTCCCGAACACATTACCCATAACCCCAAGAAATAAACCAGATAATAGAAACACACAGCCCATGCCCAAAAAGAGACAGAAAAGAAAAGAAAAACACCAACAGAATTTAAAAACAAAGGAAAAAAAAGGGACACGACTAAAACTCCATCGCACTCCCCTCATCCCCCTCATCTCCCTCCCCCTCCCCCCTCTCCCTCTTCACCATCCTCTCCGCCTTAATCAGACCCGCCACAAACGACCGGAAATAATCAATATACGGCTTCAACCTCGTCTTCTCGTAATCCTGTACCCGTTTCCCCCCTCCTCCTCCTCCCCTCGTGGCGTCGGAATCGGGTACGCTACCCACCCTTTCACCGCTGCTGAGGGGCTTCTTGATATCCTCCTCCTCGTCCTCGTCGTTGCCTTTCGTGTTGCCGTTGGTGGCATTATCCACATCCCACGCGTTGATTTCGGCAATCAGCTCAGCCACCGTGGGCACGGAAAGCGGGTCGAATTTATCCACCTTGCGTATATCAATGGGTACGCAGACGCGGCCGGTGCGCGGGTGCACGACAAAGGGGCTCTTGAGCAAGTGGATGAGTTTCTTGCTGACTTCCGCGTCGAGACGTGGGTAGGTGTATTCGAGCGCGATGTCCTGTTTCGCTTCGAGAAGCGCCTTGGTGTCGAGGGGTTTGCTCTTGGGGTGGTCCTGCGTGCGCGATTTGGCGGTTTTGGCGACGGTGTCGATGTCGTTCCATTTACTGGTGCTGGCGCGGTCGGGCGCTGAGTCCCATTTTTTGCGCAGCGCGTCGGTGAGGGATTTATCTGGGAGGAGGGCGAGGAGGCGGGAGGATTGTTCGGAGTCCCCGAAGGCGTCTTGGTCGATGAGTATTGTGGAGGCGAAGTAGGGTTTTAGGATTTCGAGGCTGCGGGAGAGGTGCGGGTGGAGAGGCCGTTTGACGTTTACTTTCTTCCCGCTTTGGCTGCCGCCGCGGATGACTTCGAGGTAGCCGGCGATGGCTCGACGGCGGTCGTCGGGGAGGTTGCGCGCGTGGGCATCGCAGACCCAGGCGTGCGCGCCACGACGACCTGAGTAGACCCAGAGAATGTGTTCGAAGCCAAAGTCGTCGCGCAGCGCGGTGTCGATGACTTTGATGGCCATGGTCACGAAGGTCCAGCACTTTTCGCAGATGTTTGCTGCGGTGCAGCATGTACGGATTTCATCATAATCTGTCAAGTCTATGTCGAAAACTAGCTCTTTGGAGACTGGCTTGAATAAACTAGCTTTAGGTAGGGCTTTGCGGTCCCGGGGATTGGTACTGTAGACGGGTCCGATTTCGAACCGGGAGGGGTTGAGGCGTAGGATGTCTTTGCGAAGGCTATTGGACTTGTTAGGATAGTGTCTGGCATTGTTCTAGGATCGTCAATTGGTATGCACGTACAGTTCTGCGGTTGGATAGGATTGATAACGGAGATATGCCTCGTTCTGTAGGGTAAAAGCAAATTCTCGGTTCCCAAAGTCGGGGGTGGATTTCACACCGTGGTTCAGCCACTGGAAAAGATATTTGAATGGGAATAATCGTAAATAGAAGGCGTACATAGTCTCGGAGTCTATGCTTATGGGCGCGGGTCCAGATGGTCTGTAAATAGACATGAGCTTGCAAATCCGAGATGAGGGGTCAACAGACATACTTGGGAGGCTCTGGGGAGGACTCGATTTTCGGAGCCGCAGCACTCGAGGCCGGAAACTCGTCGTCATCGTCGCCGTCGAACATGTCCTCTAATTTCACGACATCTTTGGCGCTCCCGCTTGACCCGTCTGAGGTCGAGGGGGTATGGATATCCCCACCAGCGTCAGACCTGCTCTCCTGTGAGTCCTCCTTGATCTCTGGGGGGGCATCGGGGAGGGTATCGCCGTCTTCGAGTGCTCCCGGGGAGTCTGTGGGATATTCTAATTGGGTCATGGTGTGTATGCTGGGATGTGCAAATCGACAATACCGGGTGTCTGGATGTTGAGGTTGCTGGCTTCAAACTTCACGAAATCATTGACGCGACGCGACGTGACTTCAATTAAGAAAATCACGGCACCTGATTGGCCAGCTGAAGGCGGTGAAAATTCTCAACCAATAGAAATTGCAGCGCTAAGCGGCAGAAAAAGCGGCAGAACCCCACCAAATCCGTCGGCGAAACCTTGATCCGGCGCCAATCGCGGCTCCCAAAGCGGCAAACAAAGACATCGAATTCCAATTCCAACTTCATCCTCGTCTTGGTCTATGGGATTTGATATCTCTTGATAGTCAAGGGCTAGCTCCGCCGGCGTCATTTACCCATGCCCGCTTTTGAGGCAATGCCTTGGATCTAGCTCTGACCCCCTGATGAGAGCAGCAGGACCGTTCAACTCTCTAACTGTTGTACCTGCGCTCCTTTCTATCATCTGGGTGGACATCTCTTATCCAACACCCTTCTTTATTGGCTTCCATCTATAGCACTGCAGCTAAAAACTTGGACAATCAGTGGATGGAAGTCGCTAAAGCTGGTCGACAGCTGAAAATCATGGGCATGGACCCTACAATATGGATTAACTTTGGATTAGGATCCCTGGAAGTCATCGCGAGATGTCCTCCATGACAGCTGCTTCCGCCTGGATGAGACCCTTTCTAGCACCTTGCTTGGCCCAGCTATGCCCTAACCATGCGACAGCCAACCCCATTGTCGCTCGTATTGGGCGGCTCTACCCGTCGGCGAACGCTACCCTGGTGGGGGTAGTCAAAAGTCTATCCGTGCTAAACTCAAACAGTCAAATTCCGCTATGACAAATCGGCCCGTAATCCAATGTCCCCATGGCGGAGTCACCTTTTTTCTTCAGGTCCGGAAATATTCGAGCAGAATGGAACATTAATGTTTATTTCCTCCCGGATTTACAGCTTTATTACTCTCTATTTCTCCAATTAAAACCTCCATCATGTCCCAAAGCTCTGTGGAGTTGACGACCCTTCCATCCTCCCAGCAGACTGGGACTGCAAAGAGCTCTGCTTTCGAATTGCCCCTCGGGACAGCTCCAGAATATGCAGAGAGGGAAGAATTGCCCGTGCTGCCATCAGAAGACCCTGATGAAATGTCCACGGGTATTTCAAGAGCGAAAGGCTCTGTGATTATTGCGACCGCCTCGAGCATGGTATTCCTCAACTCTGTCCTGTCCGGTAAATTGACAGTGGGCCTACCAACTATCGCTCGAGATATCAACTTATCTGAAGGCCTCATGCTCTGGTGAGTATTCGCTGCAGATATGTTGTGGAGTCGTTAAATTTCCCATTTCCATGATGACCCTATGTACCCGTGTTGACTGATCAAACATTAGGCCAGCATCGGTGTACGGGCTGACCTGTGGCTGCACACTCCTGCTCTTCGGAACCGTTGCAGATGTCATCGGGAGCCGTATTGTCTACCTCGTAGGCTGTTTTCTGCTTTCCGTTTTTACCCTGGCCTGCGGCCTGGCGAAAACGGGTATTCAACTGATTATGTTCCGCGCGATCTCGGGAATTGCCATGTCACTCTGTCTCCCTAGCGCCGTGAGCATTATTACGGCCTCATTCTCCACGGGCAAAAGAAGGAACGTCGCCTTTGCCTGTTTGGGCGCTGCTCAGCCTGTAGGATTTTCCGTGGGAGTCGCACTTGGTGGCGTCTTTGTAGATACCATTGGCTGGCGATACGGTTATTATATTTTCGCTGCCATCAACGTTTTGGTCCTTCTTGTTGCCATTTGGGGCATCCCGCGAGATGCACGAAAAACGGGCCCCATGTCATGGAAACGACTGGGTTCTGAAATTGATTGGGTTGGGGTTTTCTTGATCAGCGCGTCGCTGGGCATGTTCTCTTATTCCTTTGCGTAAGTCCTTTTCCCAATCTTCAACCCCCTGCTTGATATTAACATTCCATAATATCCAGAATCATGACAACGGGCATCAAGATGATCGTAAAACCAGCAAACCTAACCCTCCTTATCCTCGCCTTCATTTTCCTAGCCACGTTCATCTTCTGGCAATCCCGACAAGAAAGACTAGGCCGCGTCGCCTTGATCCCCCCCTCCCTCTTCCACTCCACCCCAGCCGCCCCCCACCGCGCCCGTAACTTCTCCGCAATCTGCATCTCCGTCTTCTTCACCTGGGCCGTCTTCAACGCCTATCAGTACTTCACAACGCTATACTTCCAACAACTCCAGCATCTTAGCTCCCTCCAGGCCTCCGCCCGCTTCGTCCCCATGATCGTCGCCGGCGCCCTAACCAACATCGCCACGGGTCTCGTCGTCAACCGCATCTCGGCAGATATCCTCTGTATCTCCGCCGCGTTCGTCTCCGCCATCGCCCCGCTCCTCATGGCCCTCGCCAAACCGACCTGGTCATACTGGGCTGCGGCGTTCATCGCCACGGGGCTCATCCCCATTTCAGCAGATACGCTCTTCACCATCTCCAATCTAGTCATTACGTCCGTATTCCCGCCCAAGACGCATGGGCTGGCGGGGGGAGTGTTTAATACCATTTCGCAGATCGGCATGTCGGTCGGCCTGGCGCTGACGGCGGTTATTTCGACGGCGGTGAGTAAGCATGAGATGGATAGTGGGCGGGGCGGGCAGGCGATGTTGAAGGGGTATCAGGCGACGTATTGGACGGCGTTTGGGGCGAGTATTATGATTGTTGCGCTGAGTTGGTGGGGGTTGAGGAGTATTGGGAAGGTTGGGCTTAAGAGGGATTGATGTTTCGGCTGGTGGTTGTGATGGGTTTGCCTTGGGGGGGAGGGGGGTAATGATGGAGTATAGTGGGTGGAAGAGTATGTATATATTAAACAGAACATACATGAAATAAAATAACGAGGTATATATTTTCTATCTATCAGAAAGAGGTTATCATATGTCGGCCGTTAATTCAGTCATTGTTGCTCTCTCTCTCTCTCATAATCACCCGTACCTTCAGCGCAACCAAGAAAATCGAACATTTAGTACTCGCTCTCACATATATACAGACGGCCGCTAGTCGCATCAAATCTACTACTAAACGGCTGTTAAACTGATTTTCAATGAGCTTCCACCGCTCTGGCCGGTTGGGGTTTCTCCTTCATTAGGCCCTGCGGTTGCTCGGCCACCTGGTTATTTCGTGCCTGCTCATCTCTGATCTTCTGGAGTAACGTCGGATACTAAAAGATGGGAAATCCGGCGTTAGTATTGTCAAGCGCATTTAACCCAATGATAAAGACCACAAAATACGATCCAGCGAAAATAATAAATAGGGGTAAAAAAAAGGGGGGCTCAAACTGAAATTGAATACATACCCATCTCTCCCCAACATCCGGATGGCTCTTAACCCTATTCATCAACGTGGCTTCGCCCAGATGGCCCCATCTGCCCTTTGAAAAGGTAAACTCAATATCATCCTGCCGGATACCATTCCTCTTAACCACTTCCTCCCGCAGCGCCTTGACATGCGCGGGGACATCCATGCTCTCAAACGTCGCATCGTAACTGACTCCCTGGAAGAAGGGGACGCTGAATCGTGCACCGGTTCCCCTGGCTGGGCTTAGGACTCGATGTGTAGTGCTGTTTATCATTTCACCCGGCATTAACATACCATACCACACACATAAAAAAAATGGCAACCCACCTCTGACAAACCCCCTGCGTAATAGCCTCCAACCCCTGCCCAATCGCCACCACAAACGTCCCCTCAATAGGCGGACAATCAATCCACTCCCCCGCATGATTCTGCACCTGCAACCCGCGATGCTGACTCGCCTGCAGCAAATAGCTCGTCAGCATACTATCCTTATGCGGGCCGACCCCTTGCGCCTCCCCCTCTACCCCGAGCTCCTGCAGGTCCGGATACTTGACGATTTTCAGCTTGTGCTGCTGGTCCTTGTCGAAGAAGCGGTCAAAGGCCGTGCGGGGGAGGCCGATGGCTTCGGCGACGAGGGAGATGAATTCCATGCTGATGGCGCCCATTCGCGTTATGTATTCGGAGTAGATGGGTTGGAAGTTGGGGAGGGAGGTGGGGTCTGGCCATTGGTTTGGGGCGAGGAGGTTGTGGTAGAGGGGGTCGGAGGGGGTGGGGGTTGGGTGGGTGGTTGAGAGATCGATCTGCTCGCGCCAGTCGGTTTTGAAGCGGGTGATTTCGTTTCCGAGGCGGCTGTATCCTGGTTTTTGTTTTTAGTATATATATAACATGGATTTGCCAATATTCAAGGACGGGTAAAGTAAAGGTGCTCTAGCTAGAAGCGTACCGAGAAAGCTGGGCGCATTCTTCATCTCCACCTCTAGCTTCTTCTCATCGGGGAGGTCGAAGAACTTCTTGCCCTCGTCTATGACATTCTGTATCAACTGTGCGTCGAGGCCCGTGTTCTTTATGTAGAGGAATCCCACCTCCAAGAGCGCATGGCGGAGGGAGTCGAGAAAGGCGGGCTTTGTTTCGGGATTGCGGGCCTGTGCTAGATCGAGGATGGGGATTGTGTCGAAGGACATCGTGGATGGGCTGGAGTGGTAAGCAGCTTGAGGGTAGATCTGTCGATGTGATTGTTCAAGTTGGGATAACCCTGCTTGTTCTCTTGAGTCTTCATGTCTTTAGGAGAATGTCGTGGGTGGTGAGGGGATCCAAGGCGGGGATGACGTGATGTCCTCGGCGATGAGATGCATCAGATAAGCCGATGTGCCGATAAGAATCCCGAACAATATTTACAACACTGATCAGGATTTATATTTACTTTCGGGATGGAAGTTAAACATTCAAATTAAAGCTTGATCTAGATTCCTGTCCATCGACTTTTCAAAAGGAGTGAACATAAACGCCCTACATATCTTCCCATCTATGCTGCAACCGTGTTACCGGTAAAATGCTTAACTACATCTTCAAACAGGGTATCAACTCCCGGCAAGACAAACGATGGCCCAACATCAAATATATCCGACAAATTACCAGTCTCAACTGCCACCTGCTCGCCTCCGACTTGGCGTGTGGTGGGCACAAGCCCTCCGGCACCGGGAAGCGCCTTTTCGAGTGAACCATACGCGCCGAAGATATTGTCCAGGCCAGTGTGCAACGCCGTTGCGGATTCCGGTGCGGCACGGACAATAGCCTGCGAGGCACCAGAGCTGATCCGCTGGATTTCCGCTGCGCTGTCGATTAGGACATACTCGCCGGTTCGCAGATCTGGCTGGAGGGAAGAACAAGGATGGCTCAATTTTGATTGGAATACTGGTCGCAGGGATCGGATGTCAAAAATTGCCACGTGGAAGTGGACTGAAATAACCCTCGCTCGCTCCTTGGATGACTTGCCAACTTGACGGGTGGAGCTGGCGAATGTAACTGCAAAAGTTTGGTTTTTTCGGTTGATGGCGAGGATTTTCGAGTAAGAATTGGCAACCGAGGAAGTGCTTTTATCTTCCGTGAGCGTGATGAGCTTGATCTTGTCGGCCACCGTATCCCAGATCACAAGCTGGTCTGAGAGTATAATCACATAGCGATCCAAAAATCCTACTCCACGAGGTGTCCCTAAATAAAGGTTATCACGCGTGTGGCATATTTCGCCGGTCTCGGGATTAATGAGATATACCAGACGGCTTCCACCCTGTCCGGTCCAGCACACTGCAAGGACTGAGCCGTCGTCCGAAAAGGCGAGGCTAGCAGCTCTGGACGGATTATTGTGCCCCGTCACAAGTTTTTCTAGTTGGATGGTATGGACTGCTCTCCAGGTCGCTAGGGATTGATCCCGCTTGTCCTTAAGCCTCTGACCATTTCTATATCGAGCACTAGGCGACCATATGCGCACAACAGCATCGTCTCCAATAGTGGCAAACGCCAAACCAGCAGGGTTGCTTGCCAGGCCCAGAACTTTGGTCGGCCCGAACGGAGCATTCGAATGGGGCGCGTCAATGCGAGTGCTAAGCTCCCACTCTTTGGTGCTCTCATTCCAGCGCCAGAATTTCAGGAATATTTCCTTTTTACCGTTTCCGGACAGAAGCGATTTAGGATGTAGCACATTAACATCCTCGGGGTACTGGGACCATTCGTCGATGGTTGCAAGCCACTCGCCGGAAGACGAGATGTTAATATGTTTGACATCGGGGGTAGTTAGATCCGTTCCCTGTGGTCCAGTCTTGATGACGGACGCGTTGGTCCTTGCGAGTGCTTGGCGAGAAACATGCTGGCCCGAGGAGAGATCGAATGTCTGGAGGAATGAGGCGCTGGGTGGAGTTTCAAGGGATCGTGCAGGAGCACACGCAACGGCCAGAAGAAGATGGTCGGGTACTATAGGATGCAGAACCGCGGGTACGCTGCTGGTTGCGAGTTTATCCTTCTTTGCTGCTGTAGTCAGTTGTAGACCGCTCACATAAGCAATAGGCCGTAGTTCTGCTGTAGAGAGGACCATGGCAGAGTTATCCGCAAGTCGAACTGCGTATGATTTGCCAGTAGGCGACACAGTCAAAGAACAAATGTGGGACGATAGATGCGGCAAGAACTGTTTTCTTCCTGAATCCAGCTGGTACTGTACTAAAACGCTCTCAAGACCACCAGAGATGATATAATTTCCTGTAGAGTAGTTAGTCTTAGTTCAGAGAGTTTTTGTGTGAAGACTGCCTACCATCTTTTGACCACTTCACAGTTTTGACGGTGTTCCGGTGCCAGTGCAGACGGTTTGTGATCAAACTCGAACCAGAATCAGCTCCTTTCTCAGCCCGTAGAAGGGAGTTCAGGAGATCGTGATAGATCAAAATCGAGCCGTTTTTCTCGCCCAATACAAGATCGATTATTCCGGAAGTTGGGAGGGATGACTGAGCTGGAGACGGACGTTCGCGCAAGTCGGAGCAGGTAGCTGAAATCGGCAATGTGACCTCAAGCCAGGTATATTTCAGCGATTGCAGGGTGTCTGATGTGCATTTTGACGTGTAGCCAAGCAAAAGTCGCTCGTGATTAATGACAACAATGATTTTTCCACCCGCAGCAACTTTGATGTCCTTTGCTGCACCCGAAAATTCGCGAATGACTTTCTTCGGTTGGTCAGGTTTGGGAGCGGAACTCCCGCCATTGACTAATATGGTAGTCTTTCCCTCTCCCTCATTCATTGAAAACACGACATCCTCACCCGAGGAGGCTTTGCCGCTGCCTTTGCTCTGGCAGACGGCAAAGTCGACTACGTTGGGGGAAATGTTCCATGTTTGGATCTGCTCCCCTGACACCCAGTTCCACTTTAAGATGGAGCCAGATGAAGTCGACATGTACAGATGCTCGGCATTGGTGGGAGACAGTTTGCAGGCCGTGATGCCTTGCATACCTTGCGGGACTTGTAATGCCCGTACCGGGCACGACGTTGCCATTGAAAATATCCGCGCGGTGGAGTTCGAGACAAGAATAAAATGTCTGGCGCATGTTAGTATTGACAAACATATAATTAAATAAAGATACGTAATAAAGCAGGTACTCACTGTTCATCAGCTGTGAAAATAGGGTCAACATCACTGAATCTACCCCCAACATTGTAGGAGATGGACCACTGGGCAGCTGTTCTCGATTGACTCGATAGATCAACATCCTTGGACGGACTCTCCCCCGAGCGCTTCGAAAGCGCGGACGAGGCTTCATCACCGGTTTTTTGCAGAGTAGGGTCTGGCTTCGATTTCACCTCCTTGGAGCCATGCTGGCCCACTCCTCCAGGCTCTTTTGCTGATGATCTCCGCCTTTTCTTGCCCGAGGTCTTCCCGGTTGGGGTTGCTGGTTTCGAAGGGGTCGAGGGAACGGCCTTCTGGTCCGCGGGAGTCTCGCGACCGATCTTGCGACGCTTCGTTCGATTCTGATCCGGGGTCATTTTGTGGGCGTTGGCGTCGTCCGAAGCCAATGGTCGTTTGTCCGCTGTGCGAACAGAGGGGTTTTGGGAAGGCATTGTTCCGAAATGGACAATCGCCTAGGACAGAGGCGGGCACTATTGGAATAGCTACAATGGCCTGGCTATTCCATAGGGTGGTGACTGACCGGCAGGGTGTGGTCTCTGTCTCCTTGATGTTTGATATTCGAAATCTCGAGAAAAAAAAGTTCGTTATTGGCGGCAGAATCCTCACCGCCCGATTATGTAAGCACCCGAGAAATCTTTCAATTTTCTGTCCGCAATTCATCGCGAATCCAAGAGATATTGAACCTGTTAATCCTCCAAGTCGCTATCCTCGCCATACGGAGCTTGTTGAGTTACCTTGCTCACCGGATCCAGCGGGCTATTTTTTTATTTCCCGCTCTGTCCTGCCTTTAATCGCCACGTCCCGCTGCATCCGCCAAAATGATTATTCCTGTCCGCTGCTTCTCGTGTGGAAAGGTGAGTGGCTCTACAACAACAGCGGCAGTTAATTGTTCGGATAGCTAATGTCGTAGGTTGTTGGGGATCTCTGGGAACGATATTTACGGCTGCTTGACGAGGGTGTGCCTGACGGGTAAGACAAACCGATATGTGAAGCAGGACTG
Source organism: Emmonsiellopsis sp. PD_5 (assembly GCA_032988985.1). Taxonomy (NCBI): domain Eukaryota; kingdom Fungi; phylum Ascomycota; class Eurotiomycetes; order Onygenales; family Ajellomycetaceae; genus Emmonsiellopsis; species Emmonsiellopsis sp. PD_5. The sequence goes on along the minus strand of JANTQI010000081.1, from coordinate 82,322 downwards.
CCACTCTGACCAAGCCCAACTTGTAGAGACGCGATGGACCAGCTTGGCTGCAAACGCTATTGCTGTCGAAGAATGATCATGACGCACGTCGACCTCATCGAGAAACTCCTCCGGTACGATACCCTATCTTGTTCACAGCCTATGATTATCTCAGGGACTCGCATCCTAACTGAAAACGATGAGGGATATAGATACAACCCTGCGGAGAGAGACCGTGCGAAGACCCAGCTGTAAACCTCACACATATCCCGTTCGATAAACCTAGACAGGAAACAGAAATGCGGCCCCCAAACTCCACGTGCGCACGCCCTCATCCCGCCCGTCGGTTTCCTGACCGGGGATGACCGCGGCTCCTTTGACAACTCATCACTATCTTCGCAAACGAAATCGTTTAAACTCTTTCCGGCCATGATTTAGCAAGGCCCGACCTGTTGGGAAACCGGTGCAATGCAACACCAACATCTTCCCCGCGTACTCCGTTTTACTGGGCCTCTCATCGAACACTAAGAAACGCAACCCCGCAAGGAGGCACAAGCGCGACGAGGCTGCGTTGGGGGCGGAACGATGTCGTGGAGAGGCTGTGTGGGGAAGATATTACGCCGGGAATAATGTATGATATTTACCAAATAGTTGGGTGGGAACTATTCCGCGATAAGAGCTATGCAAGGAGTCGGCGTTGGCAATGGAATTTGAAAAAAAGCGGAAAACACCATCCGCGAGATCTAGTCAATTAATTATACGTGATTTTGGAATTCCCTTCCTAGTAATGTACATGTACATACCTACGTTGTGATGTTAGAAGCGTGAGCAGGGCGGATGTTCTCCTTTGATTGATTTCGCCCATCCAAAGTCCTCCATCTGATCAAACACATTCGCTGCAACACCTCCACGACATGCACCAACAGCACATATTTTACGCGGGCTTCGCGGCACGTAACGTGTCTATTGAAGATTGAGAATGAGATATTGAATCAGCTACATGTATTTATCAATTGCATGTCCGCCACAGTTCCAGCCAAGGTCGACAATGAATGAAGGCCGGTGGCCTCACCACCACAACCCCGGATTGAGAACAAAGACTGGACGAAACAACTTAAAAGCCTGGGCCGACAATTGTCTCCGGACTACGGAGTACTACCAGGAAGAATTAGAACGGCCCAAACAGGCGGTCGGGAGGCTCAAATAACTACACCGTCGGGCTGGCTGTTGGAACGAGCAGCGTCGAATTGATAATGATATTGCGACAGCCAAGGCACGGTGGACATGGATGGCTGGCCGATGAGCCAACCACAGTGCCGTGGAAACTCCTCCGATGCTGCTAATGCAGCTGTCGAGACGGACAGCAAGCCCTCAATGGTGGAGGCGTCCGGTTGGTTTTGTCCATCGTCTTGTCGGCGCCTAAATCCTGGTACGACGAAGCCAACACCCTCGTCTCGCAGCGCGGCGCTCCATTGGCTGTGCGAGCAATCCCATCCCAGCTCAAGAGTCGCATTCTCGCCTTTTCCCCAGCGGCAGCCTGTGCTGACCTCCTCCAGCCTGGTCCAGGACGCCAGAGCCGTGCGCCGTGGAGTCGACGACGGCTGAGCTTACACCGTGCTACTGTGCCTAAGAGCTAGCCGTTTGGCCCCTCCTCTGACCAAGCACTGCGCTCTGCTTTCGCATCGTCTCCGGCTGCAGCGGAGGCCGGCGCAATCATCCTGCTGCGTTGACCGGTGCGGCACAGACTCTGGCTGTCAGCAGTGCCATCAACACGCCACACTTCGTTGTTCTGCTGCGGTCGATCCTCCTGTGTCTTTTTTTTCCCTTTGGTTCGAGCACCCTGGAGTTCTACTGCGGACTGTCACCAACATTGAGCTGGTTCGCAACAAGAGCTCGGGAGTTGGTGGACAATTGTCAACCTGCTCTATCTCACAGCTTCAGGTTCCGGCATTTGACCCTGTGGTGATGAGCCAGCTGCCGTCCGCCTGATAGACGAGATGTTAGCAGTTAGATCTCCCTCGTCTCTCTCGCCAGGCAATTCAGATCCACCTTTCTCTCCATATCCGGTTTCCCCAAGCTCCTCTCATACGTCTGATCGCACTCTTTTGGCGTAAGCTCTCAATCACCACAACTGCGATTCGATTTCATATTGTTGACTCATTTTGTCATCTACAGGCAACCCGACATGGCCAATTATACGCCCAATGAGGGACGTAACTCCCTTCCAGAATCTATCGGTGCCAACGGAATCGACAGTACCGAAAATACTAGCACCCCTACAAATGGAGACATGGAACGCCATACTATGAGGACGGGAAGCGCACTGAGCGTATGATTCTCCATTGCACGGTGCGCATTCTTTAAGGACTCGCATTGATTTATGACTCTTCAGATCCGTACATCTGGTGCCGGAGTGAGCGATTTCAAGCCTGGCTCCGACGAGGATGACCCTCCTCAATCCGTGATCCACGTTCCCTCGGGGTTTGGTAAATTCGTATGTTCACCATCCTTTGGCTATGTGATGTTTAGAGAGGCTGATTTTTTCCGTAGCTAGATAATGCGCCTTCACCTCGAGCGGAGTCAGTTACATCATCCTCGCGACAGTCGGATGTGACCGTCACCTCACCGCTACAAGTTCAGAATAATACAGCAAAAGTAGGCATCCCTCTGTCTCCTCTGCGAATTCGACTAATTCCATGTTCCAGAAATCCTCAACCAGCCCAGTATCTCCACCACCCATTACTACACAAATCGCACCAGCCGAGGACTGGTCCGACAGAACAACGCCTCGCGCACAAACCAGACAGGAGCTTGAGGATCTGAAACGAAGAGTTAGAAAAAGCAATTTAGAAGGTGGTGCTGCCTTCTTCTATGTGCTCTCTTATCTTCCAATCTAACACGCTTCGGTAGATATACCCGAGTCATTTGACTCCGAGCCTGCGTCAGCCATATCAGCAGTGGGGACACCGGCGCCTGCTGCTCCTGCAGGCGAAGACACAGAAGATGAGCAAGACGCCCCAGATGCCGAAGTTCCAGGGGTGACAGTTGGTAAATTCCAGGATACAGAGGACGAATTGAACGCTCTGAGAACCGCGTTATCGGAATGCTGGACTTTATGTAATACGCTGGCGAGTTTAAGTTACATCCACCGAGAGCGGCTGTTCAACTTCTCTGGAAAGGGCGATATGCAGGAACAGGCATGGAAGTCCTGCTGGAAACTGTGCCAAAATCTTTACGATAACCGTGATAATGACTACAACACCCACGTGCGACCAACACTAGATCTCTGCCGCGATTTCTGCCAAGCGTTGTTCGAAGTTCGTGTACGGGATAATGAGGTTGCTGACTCGGTCCTGCGTGTCAGTTTTGAGCTTAATAATCATTTGTATAATACCCACGATCGAAATCTCCCAGAGGCATTCCGGGAACGGACACTGGATTTCTACATCACATTGTGCCACCGCCTTATGAAACAGCGAACCCGACTGGCAGATGAGACAGACTCTCTGCTCAAGGCGTGCTGGTCGCTTGCAGAGATGCTATTTAGTTTACGGCAGAGCAAGCGCGAGGGGAAAGCTCCCGATGAAGAGCTTCTTGGGTCTGCCGTGCAAGCATGCTGGGAGCTTTGCGATCTTTTCCGTGAGGGTTGGACTCAAATTCGGCCGGACAGAGGAACACCGCGGCCCAGCCAGACTACATTTACCCAGGCGTTTTATCAAGCTAAGCGGTCAGAATACCCTATCGGAGGCGAGGATCCTTTAGGACGCACTGGAAATCCGGAGACCCCCACCACAATATTTGAAGATACAGCCACCGTATCTCCTGATGAAGCCCCTGTGCCCAATATCCTCATCCTTGGACCTGGAGGCCACCAAGCAACACCTCAGAAATGGTCGTCCACCTCCTCCACGCTATCCGGATACTCCCACTCATCAGAACAGACTACATCTTCCACAAATACCGTCAAATCGCCCGCAGAGGATCCTAACCTTACCTGTTTAAAACTTTTGATCATTCGGGCCGCAATGAATAGCGGATTCCAACGCGGGGTCTCTCAAAATCTAGCATCTTTTGTAAAATCTCTTTCGTCAGACTCCTTCGGAACGTCACCTTGGCAATATACCCTACTGGAAAATTATAAGAAGTTAGTGGTTTTTGACTCTGCCTTCCGCGACGTCTCTCCGCCTGCTAGGGCGGGCGCATTGGATGTCGCCAACGCCGTCCAATCGATGGTACAGCATAACGGGCAGTATGCTTGGCTGCAAGACCTCTACCGGCTTGTGTTTGGCTTCCACACCGAAGAGGCGATACATAGGAAGAGTGTTACAGTGCAGACCTAGCACTCTTATGATGTCCCACGTTTGATTTCAAGATACCCAGTTTTTAGTTCGCCTCGTTTCTGTATAAGTTTTGCTTTGCTATGATATCCCCTAGCCTCATCAACGCATGGAAAGAATCCTCTCTGCCCCGCATCCGCCGGGCGTTACCTCCCTACCTTCTTCTGAGTTGCAACCCTCGCTCCTTACCACTTATTTACCACTCGTGTATTCTTTTCGTTCACTTCAATAACCACTTGACCTTTTTTGCGACCACACTGGCACAGGCGCTTTTATATTCTCTTTTTTGGTTCTTGAAGACACTCAGCATTTACCCCCACTTTACCATACCTTATGCCATCACGAACGATCACTATTCCGTTCTTCCCCAAATGGCGCATATTATTGCTTTTGTGAAACCTTTCCTTCTGCGCATGTTTTGGTTTGGAGCTTGTGTTTTCTACTAGTGTCTACTATTTTCCGAATCAAACACCGCTATTATTATGACAATTTTATAGATTGGACAGATTGTCTTCTGGGGAGCTTCTCTCCCAGCACGGCTAGTCATCGACAACTACATATACTAATAATAGGCAGGGGCCAAAATACCAGGATCCAAGCCCAATAGGGCTCGATGCATCTTCAAATCCCGAACCCCGATCATGTTGCCAGCTGCTATATGATAGCATGGACTGAGAGCCGAATGCAACCGAGCGACCTTCCCTCCGACACGCAAAAAAAAGAAGAAACCCTGGATGGAGAACTAATTAAAAAAGCAGAACCTACCCTGAACACCAACAAATGCTAATGATTGATGTTCGGGTCTGCTGATGAGTGACGACTTCGATATGTTTGGCTGTCTGTTTTATACTGTGGATATAAAATTTGGAGTTTGGAGGGGACTCCGCAGCTCCCACGCAGAAATAAATGGGTCGACCATCGTTGGGCACCAATCATAATGGGAATAGTGGGCGTGCGAGGGAAAGTATGAGAGTGCGAAATGAGGTAGGGGGGATTGATTCTTTGTTGGAGACATTCTCTCATTGATGAAGGTATATATGGGGAGGAAGAGTTCGCGACATGCGTATCTCGTCAGCCAAGGGGACTGTGAGGATACTACATACATACATGCGTGTATAGTGTACAGAAAACAGGCAGGCACCGCGTTTATTTCTCTCACTCAACTACCACTAATAACTCTGGCAGACCATGGTTCAGGAGCGGCTGACCAGCTTACAAAATATGGTCCAGGGTATCTCGATCTGCTGGTTTGGATGAACATCTCAAACACTGCTTGAACCACTTTTAACCAATAGCCCGTGGTTTTGGGCTACCACACGAGGAAACTTTCCCGAGAGGCCAAGAGACAACCCATGCTAAACAGAGGAAAATTCGAGAAAATGCGAATATCGGCGGGCTAGAGGGAAGATCCATTTTGCGCTTTGATCGCTCCTTATACTGTGCAGGCAGGTATGCGGCTTTCAATTTGATACGATTCTATCGCGTCGATAAGCTCGTGATCGGCTGGGGAAATACGAGTTAAGCGACGCCGGTAGTCAGTTATGCCTGGCGGATCTCAGAGCCAACGCATGAGATCTGACACCTGACAACAGCAAAAGGGAAGCAGTGCCACCCGCATGTCACTGTCAACGACGACAAACAAAACCTGAAGGGGTGCACGCCAGCCAGATGGGCAGAAGCGCTGTGGTTGCGACATCCATCGGCCCATTTTTTCTCGGAAGTTACTGCGTTGTTTAGGAAATGAATTTCGGCAGTGGGGGAGTGGAGCGGTAGTTGACTTTTAGTCCTCCCTACTATCCGCGGGCTGCGTCCACAATTGTTCCCGCTTTTCGAGGCCAGCTAAAATGCGCTTTGTTTTGCAGCCGGCCAACCAGAACCGAGTAATTATCCGTGGTCAGCTCTTTAGGGGGTTTTTTCGAGCCACCGTCCAGCGGAAACTGGCCCCGAGACCTCGCTAAAACGCATCGTTACGTGCGTGAGTTGCTTTTTCTGTGGACGGCGGCCTTGGTTAGCCTCGAGAGGGGCTGCTCCACCAATGCTTAGTTCAACAACCAGATATCCTCCCTGCTGGCCAGTGAGAATTTGTCAAAGTCCTTTGGGTGGGCTGCATGTGAAGATGAACCCTGGACAAGACCCATAAGTATTGCCAGCTTTCCCACTTTTTTTGCTGGCGAGAGTCTTGTGGAATAAAATAGCTTTCAGGACAGCGCCGCAGCAAGCTGACATTCTCCAAGTTCCGAAATCTCGACATGTGGGATGTTGGCAGATGTCAATCTGGAGTTTGAGGGGTAGGACACCGATGGCTTAGTAATGTTGTTTTCGCTCTACTGGCACCACCACCGTCTTTTGGCTGGAAAATCAACGCCCACAACGCAGCTCGCAACGCAGACAACAAAAAAAAGCAGCATTGTCTCCACGACAAAAAACCGGCCATGACATCACTCGAGGAAATTTCTGCGCGCCGAAAAGCTTAACATCCGCAACCCTGGCCCGGATCTACACTAATTTCCGCCCCGGGGGGCTTGGCACGTGAACCGTCTGCCCTAACCGCCTTTTCCAACCCCCCGCCGTTGGAACAGGACGAAATCTCTGGTTGGCGGTTCAGGGGCGGTGGCGGCGGATCCTTGCTGGGCGCTGCGAGTGCCGTTTGAAGCACGACACCCTTGGGAACATCCCGATTCCCCATGGATGGGCTGTGGTGGCGACTGTTGCGTTGTTCTGCATGAGCCCATTGAAACCCCCTATCGTTGCGTGCTGCGTCCAAGGCCTAAAATATGCAGACTAGCAGCAGGTCTCAGTTATTACTGGAGAGGAGTGCTCCGGAAAAAACCCACAGATCAACTCCAGTTACCTAGCCCCATCGGCTGGGGGCCAACAAGGGCGGGAGCAATGTGGGATGGAAGCTCCTTGGTCGAAGAATTTCCGGAGAAAGGCGATGGAATGAAAATGGCCCCCCAATTGCACAATTCTGAGTTCTCTGGTCATTCCCTTACCCCGTCGCCCAATTTGATAAATGCTGTGGCTCCTTTCGACAGTTCCCATGGTCCTTGCCCAGCTCCAGACGGGCAATGATTCCTATCATTTTATTCCCTCCAGAGTCTGGCTTCAACATTGCAGCTCGCGGCGATTGGGCTCCCACAGTTGGAAAGGGCTTCCAATCTACCACCCAACCCCACCATATCAAAAAAATCCAGATCCTTTGAGTCTTTCGACTCGGTGATTTCGTCACGGTGGGGTGGAATGTTTTTTAGCGTGTGTGCCCGCCCACAGTTCTCCAGCTGGAGAGGACCCATCGTATGCGACCAAACATCCGCACCCCCCTGGTTTCTGCTCCATTCCCGCGGTTCCAGCGTTGCAGCCATCATGGAGCCTGTACATGGAATAGCAAGGGGGTCGTGTATTTAAACCTGGAGGTCACCCCGGCTTTTCCCCTCGCATCCCCTCGTTTTCCTTTTTGTATATTTTACCTGTTGTGTCAATCCTTACCGCGGGCCCAGCGCAAGATATTGTGAGCTGTGCTTGATCTTCGCGCGTTGTTCCGTGCCCCCTCCAGGTTGATCCTGATTATCTTGATTCTGAGAATCAAGATTCTCACCTAGCTGTAGCGCTCTCTATAAACAGCTTTCTACATCTGGTCACGTCGGCTCCCTTTCACTGTTCTATCTGCCAAAATGGCGGACCCCAACGCCCCCAGGTTCGCCGGCCTGACTGGCCGTGCGCTATCGCTTGCTATCTCGACGGTTGCCACCACCGGTTTCTTGCTTTTCGGATATGATCGTTTGTCTCCCGGTTCCCCATCCCCAAGCGGGAAGACTATCAAGATCTCGAACTAACCAACCGTGACAGAGGGTATTATGTCGGGCATTATCAGTGCCGAGCCATTTAACGACGCTTTCCCTGAAACCAAGGACAACTCCACGATGCAAGGGTTCGTCACTGCTATTTACGAAGTTGGTTCGTATTCCCTAATCCCCAGTCTGGAATATCCTAGAAGAGAGGAGGCTAACCAATAGACAGGCTGTCTCGCGGGCGCAATGGCCATTATCTGGGCAGGAGACTGGCTGGGCCGTCGCAAGGCTATTATGATCGGAGCCACAATCATGATTATCGGTGTTATCATCCAGGTTGCTGCTGTTCCTGGCCATAAAGCCCTGGCACAATTTGTTATCGGCAGAATCATCACGGGTATTGGAAACGGCGTCAACACTTCCACAATTCCAACATACCAGGCTGAATGTTCACGGACTTCCAACCGAGGCCTTTTGATCTGTATCGAAGGCGGCGTTATCGCTTTCGGCACTCTGATTGCTTACTGGATTGATTTCGGCGCCGCCTATGGACCACCCGATCTTACATGGAGATTCCCCATTGCGTTCCAAATTTTCTTTGGATTTTTCATCCTCATCGGCATGTTCTTCCTCCCTGATTCCCCAAGATGGCTCTGTATGCAAGAGCGCTACGACGAGGGTGAAGCCGTCATTGCCGCCCTCCAGGGCAAAGAAGTGTCACATCACGATGTTCAACTCCAAAAGGCCCTTGTTCTTGACTCTATCAGAGCGTAAGTCTTGCACCCCAACAGTATCCCCAGCATGCACCGTACTGACGTTGTCTTATAGATCTGGTGTTGGCTCTAAGTCGACTCCCTTCTCTGCTGTTATGACCGGAGGCAAGACCCAGCATTTGCGCCGTATGCTCCTTGGTGTGTCCTCGCAGCTTATGCAACAGATTGGTGGCTGCAACGCCGTCATCTACTACTTCCCAATTCTGTTCGAATCCGATATCGTCAAGGGTGACCATTTCATGGCTATGTTGCTCGGCGGAGTTAACATGATTGTCTACTCGATCTTTGCCACCACCTCTTGGTTCGTCATTGAGAGAGTCGGCCGCCGCAAGCTCTTCTTGATTGGAACTGCTGGCCAGTGTCTCTCCATGGTTCTCACCTTTGCTTGTTTGATCCCCGGCAAGCCAAACGCTTCTATCGGCGCTGCCGTTGGCTTGTTCACCTACATTGCCAGTTTCGGTTCCTCATGGCTGCCTCTGCCATGGCTCTATCCCGCCGAAATCTCTCCCATCAAGACCCGTGCCAAGGCCAACGCTCTCTCGACTTGCTCCAACTGGCTCTTCAACTTCCTTGTGGTCATGGTTGTCCCTATTATGATTACCAACATCGGATGGGGCACCTATCTTTTCTTCGCCGTCGTCAACGCCTGCTTCTTCCCCGTCATCTACTTCTTCTACCCGGAAACCGCCAAGCGCAGCTTGGAGGAAATCGATATCATTTTCGCCAAGGGCTTCACTGAGAACATCAGCTATGTCACCGCTGCCAAGCAGCTGCCATATCTGTCTGAGGATGAGATCAAGCAGATGAACATCCAATACGGATTCGCATCCGCCGATGAGACCGCCGAGACCAAGAGCATTACCAGCAACAGCAATGGCTCGAGCGAGAAGCCCAGTGAGACTCAGGCCGACGTGTAAAAAGGCGGGCATAGGCCTGAGAAAAAAAAAATTTCCATTCCCAGCTCGCAATGTGCTGCCGCCCCCTCGACGCCTGTCCCCTTTGTCTAACCGACTCCGAAAAAGAGAAAACGGGAGTGTTGGGACGGCATGAGGGTTCGCGGCGCACCGCAAAGCTTCCGTTATCGGACCTTCTTTCTTCCAATTTTTCCTTTTTTTATATATATTTTCTATTTTTTTTATCCTGTACCTTATTATACTAGAGATACCATTTAGAGTAGATCCAGGTGCTCGATCTATAGAGACTGTTATTATTCAATAAGATGTCGGTTTTCTTTTCATACCTTTTATTATATTTGTTCATGGGTTGGCCTTGGGCTCATCAGATCTACTATTCCCCCGTGCTTAAATTGCGAGAGGGGCGCCCATCCTATTCCGGTCCAGGGAACTATGAGACCACTCAGCCCAGATCTACCCAGAGCGGGTTATCCATGCTTCCTAAGTTGTATATATAGCCCATCAATTCGGAGACACTAGCCCCCTTACCAACAGTTTTGGAATTTTTCTAGACTTGCACACCACGGTGTGACTTGGTCCTCACCAGACTGGCTGGCACCAGTGGGCAGAAGCGAGCGGATGAAGGACGACACATGTGTGTTCCAAAGCGGCAAGCAAGCATGTAGTTAATCAATCATGGTTTAAGTCAATTTGCTAGTCTTAGCCAGCCAGTCTGTCTTTACTATATATATACCAAGCCATCGATCGCCCTGTTCATCTTCTCTGCTAGTTTAATTTGAACAATGTTGCCACGCCTTTCAGCTCATTCCTCACTTCTCAGCACCGGTTGCACTTGTTATAAACAGCTAATTAACCCCCGGGTGATACTCTTTCATGTAATGAATGGGTCGGCTTCATGGGGAGGGGAGAGTGGAGGATAGATTGGGCGCAGCCCTGCTCGAGAACTTGGAATGTGCCCGGATGGGCGTGTACTATTTACTCCCCAGATTTATCCGCTGTGGAATGGAATATGCAAGGTGGATGGATCCGGAGAAACGCGCTGGCGATGCTGGGTGGTGATGTGGCTGATCTGGATGTCAGGAATTGGATGGGCGATAGCGGTGGTGAGGATATGTTTGTGGTGGACATGGTCAGGAAATTACGGATAGCCTCGTTGTCTGATGGAGTTGTGTTCTGTGTTTTCCGTGCTTGGGAAGGCTAAAGCTAAGATGCCTCGAAAATCGACTACGGTGTCCATGGCAATTCTTGTTGATGGCCTGGCTTTATGTATCCGCACATTTCAATCTTATGCACCAGGGGGATGTTACATCTGCGGACTTGGTGGTTAGATATACGATGCTTGCGATAGAGAAAGTGTGTATGAACAACTAGAAATAAGAATAAATACTCCACGGATTACTTCAGGGAGTTAATGATAGCTTGTTGCTAAGTACGGTGCTATTCCTATGCAGAACTGTTCTGGTTAGTCTTCTTCAGTTGCTTTGAGCCCGTTAAGCATATCCTCGATATCTCTCGGATCGCAGATCGCCCAAACCCCTCCCCCCTTTGCAGATACCTTGCCAACCTCCTTTCCCACGAGATTTCTTCCAACCTTGCCAGGCCCAATCCCAATCCATCGCTTCACCCCACATTCTTGGTCCAGATATCGTATGCTATCCCACCACTGCACGGTTTCCACGCACTGTCGAGAGAGCAGGTCCTTGAGGTCATCTTTCGACTTGAATGGTACTGCGGATACGTTTGATATGCAGGGGATGGACGATGGGAACTGGATGTCCGCCTTGTCTAGCGCCTGTCGCATATAATTTGCTGCCGGTCTCATGATAGGACTATGGAACGGGCTGTCGCTTTTCAGTCGGACAGCTCTGGGATCATGCCCGCCGAATTGACGGAGTTGTACGAGGAGAGTTTTTATCCGTTCGATGCTTCCGCTCAGCACTATTTGATTCTTCGAGTTGATATTTGCGATGAGCACCTGTTCGATCGGCGGGACCTCGGAGGCATCGTCCCTTGACGAACCATGGCCGAGAAATTCATGGATCGTCGCTATCAGGTCCATTAGGCGATCTGGTTCGCAGACCAGCGCGACCATCCCGTATGTTTCCCCAGTAAGTTGCCGCGCATTATCGGTGCATTCTGCCATTATCTCTGCCCTGCGGCGAACCATCGTGAGGGCGGTCCCAAATTCCAGGTATCCTCCCGCAACCAACGCAGCGTATTCGCCCAGGCTATGTCCCAGAGCCACGTCAATTCGATCCTTGGTTCGAAAGCCAAACTCCTTTTCCAGAACGCGGAGGATTAGTATGGACATGGACATGATCGCGGGTTGGGAGTTCTCGGTCCTATTGAGCTTCGAATTGGGGCCATGGGAGATGACGGTGGAAAGGCGGAAGTTGAGAATGCTATCCATTTCTTCTAGAAAGGGGCCGACAGTTGACGGGAATGCGCTTAGCCACGAGTCAGCCATGCCGACGCGATGAACGCCATGTCCTATCGATAATCAGCATTGCGTATGGAGGGAAACCAGGGTTGACTGACCAGGGAAGAACAGCGCCGTATGGAACGGCGCCCTAGACGTAGCAAATGGCCTCAATGGGGCCACGGAATTCGCTAACGATACATGTCGGGATGAACGGAGACGGCGATGGCATATCAGGCGTGTTGACTGCCTCGATGCGACAAGGTGGAGAGGGTCAAAGAATGTAGGGACCATGAATGTGGCCTCCGATATGGATCATTGGGAAATAGACCCCATCAGAGAACTCGACAATGGGCGAAAGGCATTGGAAGTTGGGCCAGCAGCGATATCAGGTTGAAGTTGAAGTTGAAGTTGACGTTGACGTTGACGTTGAAGTTGGTGATCCCGCCCTGGCTTAGTCAGCCCACCTCCTATTCCAATATCAAACCAACCTCACGCATGTTGTCCACACATTCCATTCCACTTTGGCATGCTGCTTTCTTCTGGCACTCTTCTCTCGTATGGTCTTATATATCCTTCGCAGCCGCAGAAGGACATTATGTTTCCGGTTCTGTTATTTCTAGACAGCAGAATCAAATACTTTTTCTGTTCTTAGGGCTTTGAGATAGCCCTCCTGGGGCATGTATTTCCCCGTCAACCAAGTCCTATCTTGGCCAGAGAAACTAGATACGAGACGGGGTATCGTTATTCAATGCTCTATGGAAGACCTCAGAGACAGCGCTTGGAGACCTGACAACGGTAACTCCATGGCAACGACGCGATGTTGTCGTCTCCAGGCCCAACGGGACTGAAGATAGACTTTATTTTCAATTCTCCTTTCTCTTTCTTCTGCTTCTCTTCTCTCAGGCATAATCACACACTATCCGAATACCCCTTACTTTCTTCTCTCCGCTCCCTTTTTCACTTCCAGTGTTGATCCATTACCACCCTGACGATGAACCTCCTCGTCAACGACAATTACCACGATCTTCACCGCAGTGCCCGAGACCGAAGCCTTCTAGAGCCAGCAGCAGCAACGCTTTGGACAACTATTCTTGCTGGTTTGTTTCCCCCTTCTGAAGGTTACGCTTTAGGTCCCGAACAGCCGCCAGTCGAGCAGGACAGGCGACGCGTTGACTTCTATGTGTCTTCTGATAGTCGAGATGGATGCTTGCTGATAGGCCAAACTACAGACGTTGTTTTGACTTCCAACTCCAATCACCATTCAAACGCATCCCTCAGCCGGCTGCTAAAGGTAAGTTAAGCCAGACAGCCTTCCTGACTGTGTATCTGTGAAATCAAGGCTGATAAATGTGCTTATGCAGTGGAAGACCCAGAAGCAAATATTGCTGAGGAAGTAAGAGGCTTAAGAGATGAAATTAAAAAAGCATTTGCCAACCAAGCCACTGACCAAGCCCAAGCGCCCGGTAGGCTGCCCTCCTCCCACAAAGTGCATGATGGTGGTGTGTGACATTGGGACTAACCATCTTCAGAAATGGGCTGCTAGCTCAGACCCAACCACCTCCACCTCCTGTTAAGAGTCCTCAAAGACCAAGTGTGAACAGCTCAAGAACTGTTCAGCAGATTTAAAATGGACAGGCTCAAAAAATTCCAGAGGTAAGCAAATTCATGAAACTATCTAGAAGCCTGCAGAATGATTCAATCAGAGACTGCAGAACATTCACTTCATTCAAATTGCTGATTTTCTTGGATTTAGGATCAATTTGCCATAGCACTATGGTGTTTAGATCTGCTTCATCTGCTTGCTGAATATGGAGGTATTGCAGGACGCATTTCAGTCAAGCGCCGGAACAGACCTCGGCGCCCAGTCGTCTACGTGGAGTTCAAGCGCGCAAGCACTTCACGCGACATACGACGTGCTGAGTCACAGGTAACAGAATACTGTACGGCCTGGATGGCAAGAAACCCTCAACACACACACTCATTTTGCTCACAGTCCTCAGCCCTCCATCGCCCTATACTCCATAGCCATACTCCGGCACCGTCATCCACCATGGAAAATAAAGCGTTGACCATCATCATTGTTTCCTTTGCTGTGGCAATTTTTGTTCTTGTGTTGATCATCCCCCTTCTGTATGTGTGCTGTGATATTATCATTGGATGAATGCTGATGATCCAAATAGTTATTTCACAGATAGAAGACCGAAGCTCGATTGGGAGTGGAAGTGCAAGCTGACCTTCCCGAAGAGGGATCCAACTCTGTAAGCCCTCCCAGCTATGAGGATAAAAAATTAAGGCTGACAACAAATGTGGTTTAGACGTCAACAGCAACTAGAGCTGAGAAGCTGAAAGCCATTGCCTGTGCTCCTGGAGTCCAGCCATGGAAAATAAAACAGCAAATATCATCATCCTTGCATTCATCCTGGCCTGCTTTGTTTTCCTCCTGGTCATTCTGCTACTGTATGTGTACTATGATATTATCATTGGATGAATGCTGATGAGGCAAATAGCACCCTGATAGATCGCCGACCCAGTTTTGAATTCAAGCGCAAGCCAAATTTTGGGTTCGAGATCACCATTCCCAGGAGAACTCATCGTAAGCCCTCCCAGCTATGAGGATAAAAAAATTAAGGCTGACAAATGTGGTTTAGGCACTGAAGAGCGACTGGAACAGCTCGAAAGCGGTCAACGGACGCTCCTTGCGAGATCCCGCCACCTGGGCAATTAGGTAAATATGTTCACGTCCCACCTCTCCCCGTCTCTTGCAAGGCTCGAACGCGCAATGTTATGCATTGGCCCTCGCGCCAAACTGTGGTATGTTGGAAGGGACTCGCCATACTTACCACGTCCCTTCTTCATTGACGCTGATGCCAGTAACTCTGGTATCTTGCGTCGTGACTTACTACGGACAGGCAGTCGGATTAGTGCAGGTGGATGAGGGCTTCTCTCTCCTCTCTATGCGCGTACCAAGATCAAGAATTGGTTCGTCAATACATCCATCATCCCCACACCATGATGTTGGGTGAAGGCGCAGAACCAAACATTTCCCCCTTTACGTTTTCTGTTATTCCATGATGGTTATCTACCCTTGGTTTTGCTCCTGTCCCTGAGCTCCAGTAGGCGCAGGGCGGCTCCTGACAAAAATGCATGATATGATGGCATCTTCATTTTCCTTGATTTTCTTCGTTCTTCATAAATGAAACAATATTTTAGAAGCTAGATGGTAGAATATAACATACAAAGTTATCCCATTGCTAATAACAACCTATTGTCATCAATCTGTGAGCCTTTTTTTGTTTTCTTGGCCGTGTACCAACAGAAAAACACTCGAAATAATTTCCTTCTATATGTGCAAGATCGCTCCGCCGGTAGGTCATCATGAGTTCCTCGGGTGTCGGCTTGACAGGCAGCTTCCATAGATATCTCTCCCGAGTACCCCATAGAACGCTGAAGATTCGACATCTGTTCCTCCAGCCGCGAGGGGCACTGTCAACCTCCATAAAGCCATTAAGCTTAGAATATAGTAGCTGCCAATTGAGCTGCCGGGGCCCATATCGTTTTGCATCGAATAAGATATTTCCATATTTCCGGAACACTTTCTTCCGCCAAAATTCGGACAGGGTACCAACATCTGGTAGAAACGACGTTGGCAGGGACTTTCCTTCAATATATTCTGCAATCTTAAACTTTATCTCCGTCGGCAATGCAGAATAGAGCCGTTCAAGAGAAGGAGATTGTCCCTCCGAGCTACCAGTCTCTGTTTTATCGTCATGGGTGTCCCTCTCGCATAATTGGTAGAGTTCGTTCAGCTCTGGGATATCCTTAGGATCACACAGGTAACAAACGGCCCACGCCGGCGTGGCATTCACCGGAAAGTTAACGTCGGTATATACGTCTTTAGGGAAAAAACGCTTTTTGCGCCCGCTCTTAAGGCTACATTCATAATGTACCTGCTCTCGTAGAACTTGGGTGATTTTCGCCAGCTGCGAGCTGCTCGACAGATTTCTGCCAAAAGCACACTCGAGGAATTCCCAGCACGCCGCATGGAAAGTGCATCCGAAGGTTTCGTGGTCCTCCTCCGACTCATTGAGATGGTCGCAAAGGGGGAAGAATTGTTCCTCCCGGGTCGTGCCGGATTCGTTGTCTTTGACTGGCAGGGTTAACAATTCAAGCCATGGCCCAGGGTAGACGATGTGGCCGACTTCAGAAAGAGCAATCTCTTCGTTGCGATTGAAGATTACTGGCGAAGCTGATCAGTATATGGGAGCTTTTATGTGTAGGGTGGATTGTTGGAAATGCCATTAACAGGCACGCTTACTTGCTCGATACATCTGTGTCCATCCTACCTCTGACTCTGAAACATCCCATTTCATATCCCCAGATCTTCTCCCAATCCCAATTTTACATACGAAGCAGAGGGGGATAAACGGCGTACGGTGGGTGTGGTGTCCCCCCCCACAAAACGTTGCCGTTGCACTCACCCGAGAATAAACTCCCTTTTCCCCCCAGACGTGTGGTTTATGAGAATTTCCGGTTTGTGGCATTGCAGTGCTTGAATATCAATTGCATGAGAACAGTTGGAAATGACAGAATGCTGTGGTGCTGTTGGGCGTAGAAGGGGTCAATTGGGTCAATGACGTAGCATCGCCTTCCAAGGTTCGGTTGTTAACTCGTTAGTTAACTACTCCGTACACCATCCAATAATCCCCAGTGGAATGGAATGATTAAGCATTCAATACTGCTTCCAAGGTTGCCACCCTTTTGGTTCTGGAAATAGACCCCGATGTGAAAGGCATTGGAAGGCTAGGCCAGTAAGATATCACCTCTAGTACTGCAATACTTGGACAGCAATCTGTTGGATGAATCGCACGATACACCATTGTCGGGGCCAGAGCTCAAAACGGTTGCAAGGACGGTTCTTCAGGCACTTCATGCTCTACACAGCGAAGGATACGTACATACGGAGTACAGGTATGTCACTTTTGTATATCTAAAGCCGGTGTCCAACAGCCGATCCTAATGAGGACGGACATGGGCCGCAATTTTTCGAAGTCCAGAAGCTCAATCTTTACTGGCTATCATAGTGGCTCCCACCAGCACTTACTTTAAATTAGTTGTAATTCATTCCTCCGTACACTTCACTATTTAGGATCAATCTGTGCTGACTTATACCAAACAGGCCCCTAGGGAAGAAAAGGAAAAGGGAAGAGAAAGAAGGACAACAGGGGAAAGAACAACATGAGCGTGGGCGACAAGGGGCACCAAACCAAGAGGAAAGAACAATGACAACATTATGGCTCAGTAATCGATGGTAGAGCCCATTAGAGGGTTCAACGGTTCAACCCTCCACAACCCAGACGGCGGTCACCAAATCACGAGCAAAAAGCAGCGGCCGCGTGGCCGAGCAAGCCCCAGCATCTGTCACGACAGTGTAGGGTGGTGGGAAGTTTGAGGGCGTGCTTGAGCGCCTGCATAATTGCCATTGGTTGGGGATTCTCGTCCGTTTGCAGTGCTTTACCTAGCGCTAACACCGAGGCCATCCCCCTCCCTCCCTTTGTTTTCCAAGCAGAAGTTGAACAAAATGGACACCAGCCTTTGATTGAGTGATTGCTTCCTCTCCTTGGAATGAAAAGTCCAAAACCCCCACAACGAAAAGCCGAGGCCGGACTTGTTGCTTCTTCACTCACGCTCTCTCTGCTCTAACTAATGCCATGGAAGGCTGGCTGAAACAGTCTGGAGCGGTGGGCTTGGACGCCCTGGAGCTTGCCGATTTCCCAGTCATTGGGCGCGGTGTCAAAACACTACGGCATTTCAAAGACGGAGAAAGGATTCTCACCATTCCACCGGACGTTCTCTGGACTGTCGACCAAGCATATGCGGATTCTCTTCTTGGGCCAGCCCTTCGCTCCGCGCGGCCGCCCTTGTCTGTTGACGACACCTTGGCTACTTATCTTCTCTTTGTCCGATCGCGCGAGTCAGGATATGATGGCTTGCGAAGCCATTTGGCAGCGCTACCTAAGAGCTACTCTTCAAGTATCTTTTTTACGGAGGATGAGTTGGCAGTTTGCGCTGGAACTTCACTGTACGCCATCACGAAGCAGCTGGGGCGATGCATCCAGAACGATTACAAGGAGTTAGTCGTGCGACTGCTTATCCGGCATCGAGATCTTTTCCCACTCAGCAAATTCACCATCGAAGATGTAGGTATTTATTATATACGCATGCGACGGATATTGTGAATCGACAACTAACGCTTCTTTCCGCCCTTTTAGTACAAGTGGGCACTTTGCACCGTTTGGAGTCGTGCGATGGATTTTGTACTGCCTGATGGAAAACCAATTCGACTTTTGGCACCCTTCGCGGATATGTTAAACCACTCATCCGACGTTAGGCAGTGTCACGCCTACGATCCCGTGTCTGGAAACCTCTCTATCCTTGCGGGGAAAGACTACGAAGCCGGAGACCAGGTATGTTCGTCTTGCTTCCTAATGTTACCAATTTGTGCGCTTACCTGGGGGGTATTCTTTTAGGTGTTTATCTATTACGGGTCTATTCCAAATAGTCGCCTTTTACGTCTCTATGGCTTCGTCATACCCAGTAATCCTAACGACAACTACGAACTCGTTCTTGAAACACACCCGATGGCGCCCTTTTTTGAGCAAAAGCGTAAGCTCTGGGAATCAGCTGGACTCAATTTGACCTCTACCATCTCCCTCACTCTCAATGATCCGCTCCCGAAAAATGTCCTTCAGTACCTCCGTATTCAGCGATCAGACGAATCAGATCTCAACACCATAGCGCTTCAGCAAATTGATACTAAATACGAGAAAATCAGCGATTCCAACGAGGTGCAAGTTCTGCAGTCTCTGATAGAATCATTCTGCGGTCTTCTAGATGGTTTCGGAACTCCACAAGAGTTAGGAGAACAATTTGCAGAGGGAGAGAATGCATGGGCGGCGGCGCACGTTAGCTTGGGCGAACAGCGGGTGTTGAGATTGGCGAGAAAGAAAGCGGAGGATATGTTAGCGGTGGTGGTGGAGGGCGGAAGTGGGAATGAGAAGGGTTCGTCGTTATCGGCGCCGGCGCCGCGATGCGCGAACTGCGGAAAAAAGAACTCTTCTGTGCGGCTGATGGCGTGCGGGAGGTGTAAAGCTGTTATGTATTGCGGACGGACCTGTCAGGTCGCTCATTACAAGGAGCACAAGGCAAAATGTCAACGTACAGCTGAGAGAGCTAGCTGCGGATGACGATATGGTGTGTGAGGTCACGTGGTCAGGGCGAGGCCTGGGGACTACGCCCAACACCCCCTTGGCCGCCGTGCCCGTGAAACACACACAGCCAGCTAGAAAACTAGATACAAAAGTCCCTGTATAATCCCATCGTGCTGTTGCCTTTCCTTTCCTTTTTCCCCGAGTTAAATCGTGAAAACCATGTCAAAATTGCCATATAAAAACGCCTGTTTTTCCGCCGCGGTTTGAACGCGCCTTAGCCAGTCGTGAAATCGTTAATCATCCATCAGAAATAATTGTCAATTTGTATGAGAAAACTGCCCATTTCTCACTGATTTTCCATCTCTAACTTCTTCTTTTCAGCCATAATTGCGCCGGGGGGGGTTCAAATGTTGATATATCGCCGGAACTGCTGCCAGCAGGCCATTGAGGTGTAATTGCCGCCAAAACTGCTGTTGATGGAGAGGGTAAAAGGACTGAGATTCTGCCGAAAACTGCTGTCCAACGGGAGGGGGCGTAAATGATTGAAATTCCACCAAAAACTGCTGTCCAATGGAGAGGTTGATTGATATAGCACTGAAACTGCTGTCAACGCAAAGGTTAAAATGATTGAGATTACCACCAAAACTGCTGTCCAATGGGAGGCACTGAAGACTGCTGTTCAATGCAAAGATTCAAAGATTGCCGCCAAAGCTGCTGTTGACAGGCTGTTAAGGTGTAACTGTTTTCTTGTGAATATAGTACTCAATCTCAGACTTATGGATATCATGCCATTCCTGCTTCTGGTTTTTCCAATCTTTATATTGGCATTTGGATTCTTCGTCCCCGTTCTTATCACAATAAAGACAGAATTTGTTCGTAGGTCTCGGGGTAAAGCGTTTTGATTGATTGGTAGGTCATCACAGAGGTGGAGGTATTTGTGGAGGTGGAGGTATTTGCAGAGGTGGATTCAATGAAGGGGAGCTTGCAGAGGTGATTATAGAGCTCAGTGGTTCAAGAGACATTCCTTCCTTCTTTTGCCAGAGGTCTTAAGTGATTTCAGCTGCAGTGCTGTGTGAGAAGCCCATCTCTTTCAGGGTGTTAAAGTTGAATTTGAGCTCATCAATGTTATCCATGGTTTTTGGTGGATATACCGCCAAAACTGCTGTCGACGGAGAGGGGGGAATTTGGTTGAGATATCGCTGAAGCTGCTGTTCAATGTGAGGTTGATTGATATAGCGCTGAAACTGCTGCCAGCGCGAAGGATTTGAGGTGTAAATTTGATCTTTGGCTCATTTTAACTTGTCAAAATCAGCTGCCTACTATCGTAGGTGGCACACGTATTGGAGACTGCCGCCGAAACTGCCAACAGAGGTGTTGAATGCTGATTTTTTGGTTGGTACTACCCCATATGACCAATTTACACCCTCTCATAGGAGAATGCAGGGTCTGCTGCAGCAAGGGGATATAGGTTCTTGAATGCCCACTGACGTAGGAGGCACACATAGCCACCGCAACTGCTGCTGACGGGTTGCTTGAGGTGTTTCTTTTCACCGGGGTAGGCACAGTTGTACGCATTTCACGTCAAATGTACTCCAACTACCCAATCCTTGGATGCCCACTAACGTAGGAGGCGCACATAGCGGCCGGACTGCCGACGGGAGGTTGAATGGTTGAATTTGGTCTTTGACGCATCGAAATCAGTTGTGAAATCGGAGGTTAACGTTGAAATCAGTTGCCCACTATCGTAGGAGGCACACGGAATCAACTCCTAGGTTTATAGCATGTTGAATAGCGCTGCGGAACGCGCAAAGGGGTCATAACCTGTTGGATGGAGAGGTTGGTTATTGAGGAGAGCTAGCTGCGGATGACGATATGGATGGTGTGTGAGGTCACGTGGTCAGGGCGAGGCCTGGGGACTACGCCCAACATTTGCAATCTTGTTCATTAATTTACCCAAAATTGCATGCCATGGCTCTGGCTAAAGCCAGTACCCAGCAAGGAGGTTATAAAGCTCTTTTGTGAAGGGCTTCACCCTTATACCCCTATGATAAAGGGAATCTAGGCATGTAACTGCAGGGCCTTGACATATTCTCCTATGCAATGCTAAGTACACTCTGTGCTATCACAGACCGGTCAGGCTTCGCCGCCACTGTATGACAGCATAATAGAAAAAAGTAGCTTGAAACGCTTAAAGTCCTCAGTTCCTAGCCTTCACCCACAAGGGGTATCATACCTCTAGAACACTAAACGCTCAAAACACCTAGACTCCAGCATTCACCGATACGGGATACCTCATCTATAAAATGTCTATTTGCCGTCTTAAAACTTCCCGACGTAAACATAGTCGTCCTTGCTATTGGCGTGGTATCATCCGCTTTGTAAAAAGGATTCTGCAACAGCCTAATATATGCCGTCTGCAGCGCTCGGAACGCCTGGCCAACAGTCAGCATGATGTTGTTTATAAAGGGACAGCAGCTTACCGGTTTCAAATCCGAGTCACGGAGCCCAATAAGAGGTGTGGTCTTCTTTTTATCTTCTAGACCTGGGGCTGCTTTCCCATCCATATCGACGATGATCAAGAATTTAATGTCGGTATTCGTCAACCAGCCGTAAGCGGCGAACCTTTCATCGAAGGCATGCAGCAACCCCAAATCCTGATCGACAGAGGTTTGCTTTCGCCGGATTTCAAAGAGATCAAGACATGAATTCAGCAGAAGGGAGAACTCGAGTATCGAATCTTCGTGGGGTGGGAGTATGGAGATATGAAGAGGGTTGTCCTATAAAGTCCAGGCGTTAGCACCGAGACGGCGGAAGCGTGTGAATACTTTGATCGTACATGCTTCCCGATGACGCCGATACATGCAATCGAAGGCGACCCCATATCTACATTGCATGGAGATCACAGTGTACTTGGGGGTGTGTCGGAAGGCAGGGTTGGTTGATTCAGCGAACTCCCAGCAAGACAACATGATGTCAACAGCTTGTTTTCTGCCGATACACGGTGGGTATCATTACCGGCCATTACCTACATCATGTGACCACTGGCGGCACCTTTTATATGAGTGTATTTAAAACATGTAATCTATACACTAGCTCATACCTAAAACAAAAGACAAACCCGCAATCTGTTGGCCGTAGCCCTAGCGTGCCCACGTGACCGCACACCACATCCAATCATCGGTTTCCCAGCTAGCTCTCTCTCAATCCAACCAACCTCATGTTGAATCGCGCTGCGGAACACGCAAAGGGGTCATAACCTGATGGATGGAGAAATAGGCCTAGGGGTTGGCTCCGTGTGCCTGCTACGATAGTGGGCAACCGATTTCGACGTCAAGGAGCTGATTTTGCAGCCGTTTTGCAGCTGTTTTACAACCAATTTCAACGAGTTGAAGATCGAATTTCAACGTCAGTCTACGGATAGTACTGCTGCGTCAAGTGCAGGAAATCCAGTCATTTTTGACGCGCGTCAAGCAAGTCATTCTCTTTTGTTGAGATGGTCATATTCTCAACACCTCTTTTCAGTCAAGTCCTACAATAGTAGGCAACCCAGTTTGGCCTTGTTCTTGGCCTATTTCTCAATGTGAGCCTCCTACAATAGTGGGCATCCAACGGCGGTTTTTTGGCCTGGTCTTTGGCCTATTTTTTACCTGTTGACAACCTTTTTAAAACCAATTTCAACCAATTTCAACCTCACCTGCGCATACGAACTGATCAATCCTCAATATACTCAATGCCTATGTCAAACCATGCCTACATTAACCACACCTATGAAACGAACTGACAATGAAGCTGTTAAATTGGAGAAACATGTACTCATGGGCCTGGGCCAGAGTTGCCAGTTGCCAGATGCCAGAGCCAGAGCCAGGAGCCAGGAGCCAGTGTTAGAAGCCAGTGCCAGAAGTCAGTGCCAGGAGGTGGGATAGAGACAGGAAGTTTCCATGTTTTAGGGCCAAAATATCATCAGTTTCCTAGCTAGCTCTCAATCCAACCAACCTTCTCCATCCATCAGCTTTGACCGCGTTCGAGCCGTGCAACTTGAAGTTGCAAGTCGCTCGTCCGTGCCTAAACCACATTTGTAAATTGTCAGCCATCTTTCTGCCGATACGCGGTGGGTATCAACATCATGTGATGTGTGTATTTAAAACACGTAATCTATACACTAGCCCGTACCTAAAACATAACCAACTTGCTTCCGCAGAAGACAAACCCGCATTCCATCCCCAAGCCCGCTGGAATCATTCCTCTGCGCTCAGCCGGCCACAATGCTTTCGCTCAGGCAGGCATCGATGCGGTTAGCACCGCAGGGTAAGGATTCAGGCCATCCCCAATTGTATGCTGAATTGCCACTGATGATTGACGCCCAGCCGCTCGCCCCCTCGCATGGACTCTACGATACCCCGGAGCTCCGAGCCTCTTCCCCTCGGTCCGCAATGCCTCGACTGCCGTTGAAAAGCAAGAATACGGAAATGCTCCTCTTACGGCATCGGGGAAGATTCGACGCGAAGTCCCCCTACCGAGCCAGGAAAAGCAAGGGGGTGCGATGCAATTCGCACTGTACGAAAACCCCAAAACACAAAACATGCCTGGACTTCTGCCACGAATGGGGCTGACTATATTCGCTACAGGACGACATTAGATCAAATCACCAACTGGGCGCGCCAGAGCTCGCTGTGGCCGATGACATTCGGTTTAGCCTGCTGCGCTGTTGAAATGATGCATCTGTCGACTCCTCGTTATGACCAGGACCGATTGGGAATCATTTTCCGAGCCTCTCCAAGACAGTCCGACGTGATGATTGTTGCTGGGACGTTGACCAATAAAATGGCACCCGCGTTGAGACAGGTGTATGATCAAATGCCGGATCCGCGCTGGGTTATCAGTATGGGCAGCTGTGCGAACGGTGGGGGGTACTACCACTATAGTTATTCGGTCGTAAGAGGTTGCGATAGGATAGTGCCGGTTGATATTTATGTGCCTGGATGTAAGTTTTTATGATGATTGGACGCGTGGTGGTGGTTCATGCTAACTTTGCTAGGTCCCCCTACTTCGGAGGCGCTTATGTACGGTATCTTCCAGCTCCAAAAGAAGATGCGGCACACCAAAATTACTCGGATGTGGTATAGAAAGTAAATAGAATGACCATTCAGTGTGGTTGAAAAGAAATCCAAATTTTATAATGCCAACTTCCTGCCATAGTCTGGCTACATTCTGCGGTGTTTGCTATGCCGTGTCTATATCGTTTACTGGTAGTTTAGTGGTTATAACAGCATTGGCCTGATTATCACTACCGAGTATCTGTCTCTCGGTGCTCCATGACATGAAAATATGTATCTACACACTTAGTATTTCTGGCACGATATGCCACATGTTCTGTGTATTTATGGATCCGTTAGTAATATCCCATCTGCCTATCTCTTCTTTTGGAACCTCCTCTGATTCCACATCCAAGCGTACAGAGAACACCCAAATAATAAATACCACCTGGATAGAGCCCGGTTGTGCCATTTGTGCCGTGGTGGAAAAGGGGCTTGATCGGACTGCCCAATCGCGTTAGTTCCATCGTGGTCGTTTCTCACCCGACTGTCGCCAAACACCGCTGACAAGTTACAAGTTACAAGTTACAACCTCTGCGAAATACAGGTTGATTGATGACCTTTTCAATCCGCCTGATAATGAGCGCCTCCCTCTACCCAATGGCCATGCGATTGTCAGTCCGCTGAAATATTTACCTCCCGTGGCCCGGAACGAGCATCCCGCGATAAACTCGGATCTCCTTAAACCCGCTTACGTCTCCGCCATTCTGCCAGCAGCGGCACATCAGCCCCGGCATCTGGGCATCGCGATACATGTGCATTTTATGACACCGATTTCCTCCTACCACCGGCCGAGCTCCCTCAGCGGGGCCCAAGACAGCAGTTGAGGGACAGCGGTGGTGTAGAGCGGGCGACTCGGACGCAGGGTACCACCCTCATGCTTGAGTAACTAGAGTTGAAGTCATTTCGGAGGCTAACGCTGCTATGCTGGATCCTTACCAAGACGTTCCCCCCAAATTGACCGTATCGGAAACCTACCATCGGCGTGCTCCCACATTCGCGAGAAACCCACGCTGGGTGGCTTTGATTTTGTACACAGCCCGTATCAATGACTGGAGATCAAGGACAGGGCCGGACAAATCCAGGATCATCCCAAAAAACAATGCTTTCCAAGGCACTACAGAGGGCAAATGCTGCCGTGCTTCTTGATAATGCAACGAATTACGAGGGCGCCATTGAAGCATATAGCGATGCTTGCCAGCTTTTGCAGCAAGTGATGCAGCGCAGTGGTGGAAATGACGAGAAACAGAAGCTGGAGGAGATTGTATGCCTTTTTTCGATCCTGGGTTATCTTTCTCTCAAACCGATCAATTCCGCGTTTTCTTTAAATTCTTTTAAGCAATGGCTCTGACTTTTGAATCATTTAGCGAAATACCTATACCAGTCGGATAAACGAGCTTCGACGACTCGGGCTCTCATCTCAGCGCGTTGAAGGCAAAGCCTTACCTGACCCTCCTTCAAACGAAGAATCGCCGTCCGCTGGGGCCTTTCCACCTGATCTTGAGACCGAAGATGAGCGCGTGAACATATCTGGAATCGCAACTTCAACGACTATGCCTGCCGGGAACGAACCCCCATTCATGGGCCACTCCCGGGAGCCGCGTAGCCTAACTCCCTCACAAATTCCCCCAAGACGTCAATCTCTGCTACCCTCCGCTTTTGACGAAGATGCTCGACTTTCCGGTTCCCCTTCGAAATCAAGTTTACCCCACGAACGTTCGCATTCTCATTCTTACAAGAAAGACACGCGAGCGCAAGGCCAACTAGGGGGTACCCAGGCGTCCGTAAATTCCGATTGGGACTTTACGCCAGCACTTCGAAGGGCTTCCCCTCCATCTACTACACCTCGACAGACGGACTCTCTTCGCCATCCGCCGCGTCAAATACAGCCTTCCAACCCGCCCCCTCCCCTACCGCATCAGCATTCGCGTGCCGTAAGCGATGAATCCACGTCGTGGCTCGACACAATCGATGAATCCGGTGCTTCGTCAAATTCATCCATTCGATCGAGATCATCATTACTCTATATTCGGCCGAAACATACACGCAATGGCAGTGGGGGTACCGAGGCTGAATTCGATGCCGCCCTCGACGCTGCCGTGGAGGCAGCGTACGATGAAGGATTGGAACCAGCGCGTGACACGGATGGTGTGACAGCTGATGATATCGTTTCTAACGCTAGAAGAAATGTCGAGCTTGCCAAACAACGAGTTCGTGAGGCCCAAATGGAATCTGAGGCGGCCTTGGCTAAAAATAGAGAAAAGAGGAGAGTCCAGGAGGAGACCTTGCATCGAAATTTTGGCCCTATCGACGCGGAGTATGAGGATGCCGAAGCTGAAGAAGAGGAGCGCATACTAGAGGAAATGATGGCTGATTTTGAATTCGATTTGCAGTCAAAATCTGCCCTTCCGCGCCAGTCGGATTCAAGTGGGTTTTCTGGTAGAACATGGGGTAGCTCTGTGGCATCAAACCTAACCACTGCTGGCACATCTCTCTCCACACTTGCCGAAGGAGTTGAGTTCCAGTCCTTGGACGCGAGGGTAAAATCTACGACCTCCCCTCCCCATCCACCGCCTGCTGCTGCGTTACCACCCCCACCAGTGTTGCCGTCTGCCTCATCGCCCCCTCCTCTACCCCCTTTACCCTCATCTCCGGGCTCTGGCCCACCCACATCAACTAGCCCTAAGAGTGTGAGAGTTCGACGATTGAATGGACAGAATACGAAGGACCTATCAATTGAAACAAGCGCACGGCCATCGCCCGACACGAATACTCCACGCACACTTCCCCCATCAATGCTATTAGCCCACCTGCCATCACCCCTACCAGAACATATGCCCAAGACTAGTGTGCCAATTTCCCGTGATGGAAGCTCCGAGACCAAGCAGGAAACAGCAGGACGTGGGCAGGCCCCCACCACAGCCTCCAAGCCTATGGAATCCCTTCCTACCGATTCCGCTCCATCCACACTTGCCAAAACTACGTCCCGGGATATCGATGACTATGATGCCTTACCATCCCCGTCCCATATTGTAGCAAAGGTTGCTTCGGCTCCGGATAATCTCAGAAAGAACATTTCCTCTTCGAGTCTCAAAGCTCTCAAAGCTAGAGGCATGTCGGTTTCAACTCCTGACGTCTCGACACAAACACCGGGCACTCCTTCGAGTGCCACTTTCCCGACCCTCGAGGCAAGAAAAGTCATGACCCCTTCTCTGCCTCCTCCTTCGCTTACTCCTACGACTTCAACGCTTCCCGGGAACACTATACCTGCTGGAGGCATGCACCTTTTTGATAGCAATATCCATTCACCTACAACCCCTGGGTCCCCGAATCCATCCGTGCCAAACGCGCCTTTGCCGCTAGAGCCGTGTCCCCAATCATTCCTTCTTCGCCCATTTTGGTTAATGAGGTGCCTGTATCAGACAATTGCACACCCTCGTGGCGGATATCTTACTGCAAAACTATTCGTGCCAAGGGACGTGTGGCGCGTTCAGAATGTCAAACTGAAAGCGGTCGAGGAAAAGATCTCAAATTGTGATCTTTTGACAGCTGCATTACTGAAGCTCGCTAAAGCAGACACTCTTGATGCCGATGCGGTGCTTGAAGAGATGCAGGCATTTGAAAATGTTCTGGATCAGGTTCAAAATTTATGGTCAAAGAAGCTAGGGAATGAGGTGGGAGTACAGGGGTCCATGGCGCTGTTTAAGTCACCGACAGGAGAAGATGTTTCTGCAGTCCACGATACTATCACGGCCAAATCCTCAAGCGGCTCAAGCAAGTCGTATCTGACATCCTGGCGTAAACTACGATCGAAGAGCTCCGGAACCGGAGCTCCTATTCCTGTATCTGGGGCGAAGGACGGTGGGCGGGATACACTTACAATGAATTCCCTGCCGATGACTGACCACCCGGGGTTTCGTACGTCGAAAATAAATGTCACCCAGTTGCAGTGCACGGGCCCTAACGCTAGCTATATGAGCGCCCTTGCGAGACTATTTGATGCTGCCCAGGTCCTAGGTGAGGAAACCCCAATACCCTGTTGATCCTATTGTTACTATCAAGAGGAGCAATACCTATTTCCATTTTCTTCAATTTGTACAAAGCTAACAGACCGATCAAGACCAAATTGCCCGCCAGGTTGAGGATCCCGGCCTCAAACATTCATCGCAGACGTTGGTTGGGCTTGAACTTAGTACTAGACATGCGTCGGAGTTTTTTGGCTTCTACGTTTGCCGATTTGCCCTCAACGATATAGGCTTGATGATTGATAAATTCATCAAACGAGGTAGCGAATGGGTTCTAGTGTAAAACAACTATTGTCATAATTTACCTCAATTATATAGATTAACTCGATCTTGAGCTGTCCCGCTCTAGGTTTGTTGGACGTGATTTTTGGACTTCGAGTTAGGCGGCAACCTAATACGATATTTCCTTTCATCGTTCTTTTAGCAGAGATATCCATCATAAAATAGCCCTTTTATTGTTATCCCAGCGATCTGGATGGTTGGTTACGTGAGATTGCATCATAAGCGTCACATGACCAGGGGCGAAGTTTTCGTGGCTTCCCGCTTGTCTTATCAATCAAGGCCAAACCATCTCATCTCAGGCTGCATCCATCCTCCCCTCATCCCGAGCTTGCTATACTTGCCCATTGCCGACACTCCCTTTTTTTCGACATTCGAGCCATATCTATTCCCTCTTCGCGTTTTAAAATACTACACAATGTTCCGACGTCTCCTCACCCTTGCGCCTCGGGCGACCACTTTGACTATCTCACACTCAGTCCGACCATCCATCTCGGCTGTGAATAATAGTCGAAAATTCGCCCCCATTGCCGTTTCATCTGCCCGGTCCTACCATGAAAAAGATAAGTTTTAATCTCTTAATTATATACCCCCGGGGTGCATGAGCAAAAACAGACTAACACCCCCCTCACTGCTCGACCACTACAGCAACCCGCGCAACGTCGGCTCGATGCCCAAGGCAGACACGGACGTGGGTACCGGCCTCGTCGGCGCGCCCGCCTGCGGCGACGTGATGAAGCTCCAGATCCGCGTCGACAAGGATAGCAACACCATCAGCGACGTGAAGTTCAAGACGTTTGGATGTGGCAGCGCGATCGCGAGCTCGAGCTATTTGACAGAGTTGGTTCGTGGGATGAGGTTGGAGGATGCGGCGAAGATTCGCAATACGGAGATTGCGAGGGAGTTGTGTTTGCCGCCTGTTAAACGTATGGGTGTTTTTTTTTTTTTTTTTCAATATTCTGTCAATGAATGTAAAGAGGGACCGAGGGGGCTTTGCTGACATTTTTTTTTTCAAAATCTATAGTCCACTGCTCCATGCTCGCGGAAGATGCGATCAAATCTGCTATTTCGAACTACTATACCAAAAACCCAAAGGCGGCTCCTACCAATCTCGCTGGAACCGGCTCGTCGATGCCCAGTATCGAGGCCCAGGAGACGACGACGAACCCGCCAGCGAGCGGTTAGAAGGAAGCTCAAATCGAAGAGGTTCGAATCTTGACAAGGATGTCATAAAGAGTTCCTAGTTTAGAAAGGGGGATGGATGAGATGAGCAAGGTTGGATTCAGTTTCAATTTCAATGTTTCCAGTAGGCAGGCGTTTGTTTTATTTTCTTGTGTCTATTTAACTATTTTATTCCCTTGCGCGATTTGTATTTGGAAGTCCATGAAATTGTATCTTTTGAGGCGAAAGGGCTTCTCAACTTCTGTACTAAATGTTAAAATAAACTTATTGACCACTGTCAAATTGGAACTTGTGCGTCAGCATTTTTGTTCGCATCTCCGTGTTGGGATATGTAGAAAACTGCAACCAGCGAAGAAGAATCGAATGAATGCACTAGTAATCTGACGATTCTAATTATTCCTTTCTATTTTTCTTCACTTGATCTAATTGTCGTCAATCGGCTTATATGGAAAATGTCGTCATTCGTTGGCTGATCATCCATTCCGTGTAGCTGAGATCACAGTTACTGATCTTCCGGCTCTGTAACCATTGCCAATACACATCAACATCATCCTGGAGACACTTGTTATTGCTGCAGCGTTTATTGCATGACGTAAGCTTTTCATTCGAGATCACCCATCATATCTTCATCCATATCAAATTCACCCCCTGCTGCAGGCCTTCCATCCCTCCCATCGGCTTCCGACCGCCTCGACGCTTTCCTCAAGTTTTCTACATACTCGCGCCCTAGCTCCAGTTTCAAATCGGTCCCGTTAACATTCCGCACGAGGGTTTCTAGCCGATTCCGTTGTGATGTCAGGTAAGTCTGGAATTTGACTTCGGCCGAATGGCCTAGGCTGGAGGCGGAGGAGGGCGTAAATCGAAGAATTGTTGGTTCAGAGGGATTGGAAGGCTGCATCAGACATCCCCGTAACCGGCCTTCAGTGATCAGGCCAGCCACGAAGATATCGGTTGTCTCGTCGCCGGGTGCCAGATATGATGCCAGGTCCGGTATCGATAGAGCCGCAAATGTTTTCTCGAGCTTCAGTATGGAAGACCGACGAAATGCGATCAGTACTTGCGACACCAAGCCCATGTTATTATCCTATGGAGGAACGCAAATCAAAGCGGGGAATATTAGCATGTCTTAAAAAACATCTTGTTATAAAAAGGGTCGCTCGGGTAAGTACATTTCGCCAAACCGTTTCCCCAGCTGTAATCTCCGCTTGTAGTCTGGCCAAACTCCCGGTCTGGAAGATTTCTGCAAGAACATCGTATGGTTTCGCTAAGGATTTGTATGTTCTTGTCACCTGAGGAGTCACTGTTTTCGGCATCGATGGCGGCTATAATCAGAGAAACGAGTTAGCAACTAAGAGGGACAATATTGAGGCGGATATCATACCGTCCCATTCTCCAAAAGAGAAAGTAGAATCCACTTCTTGTACGCCTCCACCATGATCATGCTCACGGAGTTTGCGGCGGTAGGTGCAGATATGACAACCTCAAGGAAGTGGATAGCGTTTTCCCATTTCTTAAGGCCCATGTAGATCATAGCGCCATATAAAAAGTACTCCAAATATGACCTGTAGTTGATTTTCCCAGGCAAACCGGAAGAAGTGGTGATAAATGAGACGCTCGAGTCGTGTTGCTGACATGGGAGCATTTGGGACCTTTTGAGGAACTGTTTATCGGCACTCGTTGGGAAATGGCAGATGTCCTTGTTAAGAATCTCTAGAGCGCAAAGATAGGACCTCGATCGGAGACATAGCCGTACGAATGTTGTGTGGAGGGAGGTAAACGTCGAACAGGACGGGTCCAGACGGAGTATAGCCTGTTTCAACGGCTGAAGCGCTTGCAATGGCTTGGAGATGTCAATACAGCTGACGAACAAAACCATGCGAGTTGAGATTAAGACTTACCCGCGAGGCGGCTTCCGCTGATTTCGCAACCGTCTCAACAAGACTCAACCACTCTTGACCAGCATATCTCACTTGTATCGGGTCGAACACCTTTAGAAACTGCACCGACTTGGACCATATTTCCCCGCCCGGCTGCAACGCCGCTGGAAATGTCTCTTTGGTGGTCTCCTGGGATGCCTGGCAATACGAGAGCAGGACAAAAAGGTAGGCCAGGGATTGGCGTTCGGGATCAAGCAGCTTCCAGCAGCAATTTGGTTAGAACAAGAGGCGGATAGGATGGAAACTTCAAGGGCTTGGACTGAGGCTGCTCACCTCCAAGAAGCTCCCATGTCCGGAGACACCAGCAACTAGTTTCTGGACAGATATGTGTTTCAGATCCGAGTAGAGGGTTCGTATGTCTTTGTCATAATCGATATCGGAGATCTTGGAGGAGGTGGCCGTGGTTTCGGGAGGGAACGCAAGTAAGCGGGAGAGGAGTTCCATGGCGAATGTAGTGTCAATCACGGTGCCCAGTAGATAGTCGTCACAGCCGCACCATGCTCCTGTTGTATCAAATAGAAATGGTTGTGCGGCGGTTGAAAGGCGACGGGTCAGCCTGGTGCCTTTACGCGGGTTGCTGGGGTTGATGTCACTGAGGTTGCTTTGGTGGAGACCACAACTATGGAATAAACACTAGCACGACAGTCAGCCGTCTGGCTTCCTGGTGATTCCTGGCGGTAAAAGGGTATCTGGACTTGGTGAAAGCAGAAACGACACGCGCGTGAATTGCCAGCAAGCCGATGCGTGGGAGTTATACGAGAGAGAGGGTGATGGGAGCTGGTCGATTGATTAGGCGGGGGAACTATTCTGCCAGGCACGTGAGGGCATCTTGGGATGGATGGATTTTGGCTTCAAGTTCTCTTCCTGTAACTACTTTGGATCTCATCAAGCTGCTTTTTTCACGGTGTATATATCTACTGCCTGGAGCGTCTCCTGGTGCTATTTGCTTGTTATACCCCGCCCCGAGACTGCTCTGTCTGCAGAGATTTTGTTCTGCTTTGGTGCTCCGCCCTGACTGAAGTCTGCTTGAACACCCCCCCTCCGCATCCCAACCACGCCCGCAATCGAAGAGCAAACACAATGTCTCTCACCGAGTCTTCGCCCTTGGAGGCTGCGAGAATTGCCTCGGAAGCATCCCGACACCTCGCGACCCTGTCAGGCTCTGCGCGAAATGACGCTCTCGACCTGTTGTATACCGCTCTCTCGGATAAAAAAGATGTCATCCTGGAGGCAAACGCGAGGGATATAGAACTTGCCACGAAAGCCGCGGACAGCGGCGACCTGAGCAAAAGTTTGCTCAAGAGGCTAGATTTAGCACGCCCTGGGAAGTATGAGGATATGTTGAAGGGTATTCTCGACGTGCGGGATCTGGAGGACCCTAGTAAGCCGAGTTTTGAGTCATTCACGCTTCTACGAACTGCTTCTAATTACTTGATAGTTGGCAAGGTTTCACTGCGGACGCTTTTGGACGATGACCTGATTCTCGAAAGAGTGGCGTGTCCCATAGGAGTCTTGCTTATAATATTTGAGGCCCGTCCGGAAGTGATTGTCAATATCGCCGCTCTTTCGATCAAGTCGGGAAACGCGGCCATCCTGAAGGGTACGTTATGAAATCCCACCCATTCCGGGCGAAATCTTCTAATATCCCATTCTAGGGGGAAAGGAATCGACGGAATCTTTCGTCACCATCTCCAATGTTATTGCCGAAGCGATATCCAAATCGCAAGTGCCGAATGCTTCGATTCAGCTAGTGAAGACGAGGGACGCCATTCTTCCTCTTCTCGCCCAGGATAAATACATCGACCTTGTCATTCCTCGCGGATCGAACGAACTCGTCCGCCATGTGAAGGCCAATACCAAGATTCCTGTTCTGGGCCATGCGGATGGGATTTGCTCGATATATCTCCATTCCGATGCCGACACAGATATGGCCGTGAAGGTTATAGTCGACTCTAAAACCGGCTATCCAGCGGCATGTAACGCTGTGGAAACTCTTTTGGTCCACGAAGATGCGTTGAGGGTCCAACTGCCCGCTGTCGCCGACGCACTGCTCGCCAAGGGGGTTAGTCTGCGTTGTGACAAGTTGTCGGAAGTTGCCCTTCGAGGGGCTCTTGTAGATTCACAGGCAGCAGATATACAGAGTGCAACGGACAACGACTACCATACCGAATATCTAGACCTCATACTCGCTATTAAGACGGTCCAGTCTACTCCTCAACAAGACTCGGTGGCCGCTGCAATTGCTCATATAAACACGCACTCATCGAAACACACAGACGTCATTCTAACCTCATCCAAAAGCACCGCAGACAGGTTCCTGGCTGGCGTCGATAGCGCTGGCGTTTATTGGAATGCGAGCAGTCGATTAGCTGACGGTATGAGATATGGGTTTGGTACTGAAGTCGGCATCAGCACGAATAAGATCCACTCCAGAGGACCCGTTGGCCTGGAGGGTTTGACTATCTACAAATATTTAATTCGAGGCAACGGCCATGCCGCGGGTGATTATTTTGAGGGCGAGGGCGGGAAGGCTTGGAAACATAAAAAGTTGAGCGTCGAGTAAGCGAATTATTTAGGAGTTTCTGTGATTGTTTGTAAACCATACAGAGGAAATAAAAAAAAAAGGACAATGGTAGACATTAGGATTGACATATTCTCCCCTCGTTATTTCAAGTGCCGGGCCACATATTGTTAAAATACTCCATAGTTGGGACTTTAAAAGATTTTCTGGCCGAGAAACCAGCGAATTTGGACAACAAAAACAATATTGGATACCAGCGAACACACCACAGGGGAAATTTTTGGTTTTTTTTTTGTTGAAACATCAATGACCATGGGCTCATTCAAATCTGACTAGAAATTTAAAAATGGCTAATCACAAGCCCCGTCACATATTGTGTTTGCAGAACCCTGTGTTTGCAGAACCCGAATAAGCACCCATAGAAAACACCTAGACCTTGAAGCCACGCGACCGTCTCCGTCCACGAGCCCTCTCGAATTTCCGACCCTTGCTCTCGACGTATGGTTTCTATACGAACGGGTTAGCCTATAGTTCCGGAACTTGGCAGCTACGGCCATATTCAAATATAATGTCATCCTCACCTTTCCGCTATGCGGGCCAAAGCCAAAATGCTTGACAGCCTCTCTAGCGTTCTTGGGACCGCGCAACAGCACAGTGTTGGCACCAGTGGGGGCTCTCAGGGCGAGCTGGTCCAGCGTCAACGTCTCACCGCCGGCCTTTTCGATTCTGGCTCTGGCGGTCGAGGTGAAGCGAAGAGCGGCAACCGACATCTTGGGCACGTTCAGGAGGCGGTTGTCATCTGTGATCGTGCCGACAACAACGATGGTTTTGCCCTTGTTCGATTCGCCCTCTTGGACTCCGGCGGTGGATACGAGACGGGAGAGGGAGACGGGTGGGCGGTTGATGCGGGACATGAAGAGGCGGCGAAGGATGACTTTGTTGAAGTTGGAGTCCGTCCGACCTGTGAAAGGAAAAATTTCATCGTGTTGGTATTTTTTTGCTTGTCCATTACTTTCCCCAAACGACTTCAAAACGGAATTGGCTTACGAGCAAGGAAGCGATACAACTTCACCAAAAGCTGAAGATAGACATTGTCGCTCTTCGGAGCCTTGCGGTGGGTGCTCCGGACATGGTGACGGTCCAAATCGATACCTGCGATGTGATCACTCAAGTGGTTAGTTTTTTCCTCCAGCACCAGGGGCCATTTGGCTGCAAAAAAGAAGTGATCGAGAAGGGCTGTATGTTGCTTACCCATGGCTGCTGCGGGAAATGGATACCGTTGTTGAAAGCTGACTTCTTGCACCGACGCGATAATCGAAGACGGTTCGATGATTTTGGTGATAGTATTTTGAGGCTGGAGTGTGCGGGCATAACCCTACGCTAGCCGTTCTGGGACGAACTCGCTCCGCCGCCAAGACCGAGACCGTGCCAAGCAAAGATTGACGCGCGGCTCAGACGGGCGGGTAATAGCCGGTAAGCGCCTGTCCAAAGTCTCTACGGAGCAGTGGAGCCAGAGGTTTGGCGGAAATCCTATTGGGTTTTATTCTTTCTGATTGCAAATAACAATTGACCAAAATGTATGTGCATCCATGAAACTGGCGCTGTATTGGTTGCATAAAACCGTCTAGTATAAGTCCCAAGGCCCCACACTATTCCATCTCTAAAATGATGTTCATATCTAATCACAAACAAATCCCACTAGACTGTGGGGAAGTATACAGAAACTGATGAGGGAGGAGAGTCTCCCGGACAAAACGACAAAGCAAAATCCAGGTACATGTCTGAAATGCAGCAAGATCTAAGAAAGCCACCATGTTCAAAAAATCCATACAGTTCACAAAAGACACACAAAGTTACGCAGTGTATGTTGCAACGACAGCTGTTGTCGCCATCTGCATTCCAAAACTCTAATCGCTCTCACCTAGTCCAATCAAAAAGTCTCGTGTCAGCTCGAAGCTGACCCAACTACTCGCCATGCTTGGTGCCACCTTCAGTAAGTTGGGGACGATCCCTTTATACAGTCCCCGAACCCCTTCTTGGGCGACGATCATTTTGACGGCGCCCCAAACTGAGGTATACTGGTACCCCAACCCTGACATGGTATTGACTTGGAATCGTCTGCGAAGCACGTCGCTACAACCAATGGTAAGCATACGAATAAGGAGGTAGGAAGGACGGGCTTACAATGGATATGTGCATGTCTGCGCAACCGCGCCTGATATCGCGCCAGCTAGCAGCTTGCGATAAGGACTCGGGTTTAGCTCTCCGTCGGGGGTCAGGTACTTTCGTACCGACTCGTACGTCATAAAATTTAAGCCAACCTTTATAGCCAGATTAGTCAGTATACTTCGGGAGGAGGGACTCCTTTAACACTCTGAAAAATCTCACATAAGGGGCGACCCCAGCAACGGTGGGTATTATTCCGCGATAAAGAGCAAGAAAACCCCCTTCATTTCGGTACATTAATCGCATCGTCTGGAACATTCCGGGAAGCTGCCGCTGTTGTTCCGTACGAAGTTCGGCAAACGACGCAGATTGGATCGAGAGACGTGTTCTTACGATATCCAATGGATATGTGATCGTGACGGATGTGATACCCGCCATACCTCCACAAATCAGGCGTTGTATAGGGTTTAGGTCGGCTCCAGGGGTAGGTTCGGCTAGCTATGGTAAACGGTTAGCAGGGAGTACATCATATGTTTAAGATTACCAGCAAACCCTTCAGCTATCATGATAGAGTTGTGCGTGGTATATTTAAATGCGGCGTGGATGTTACCTTTTTATATATGCTATAGCTTCCGAATTGCACAGCAGAATAAGGGATAATGCGGATACAGTTCGTTCCGTTGCCACGCATGAAGCCCCGCCAACCTTCTTCTCTGCCTATTTTTACCAAAGCTTTCCATATCGATAGTTTATATTCTGTTCTGCCAACGCTCTGAATTTGAAGCAAAATTTTCAGCCGTTCGAGAGGGGACACTATCGTTCGCGATATTGCGCCGGCCATCCCTCCTGCGATGAACGCCGCGACAAATGGATCGGACAGGCCGTTCTGCGCTTTTTTAAAAATAGGGTTTGGAGCGTTGGAGATAGATTCCTGGATTCTGTTAACGGGACCCTTCGAATTATGGGGTGGTAGAGATATGGTGCGGTGGAGTGTGTACAGGAAGAAAGGTCCAGGTTGGGTATCATACTTTGGAGGCGGCCTCAGATTTGCCTGCTGGCAACGAGGTTATGTTTCTCAAAGGTGGATGAGAATCACTACTGGAAGCTTCATTTTGAGCTCCATCGCCACGGGTAAGGCTCATCGTGAGAGCCCCGGAAAGAAATATCCCAGCGGAAGGACGATTGACCCTTGAAAAGATCTCAAGCCGAGGCGCTTTGGAAGGTGCCGGAGATCTCGTTCATCAGGCGAGGACGACACGCAGTCTCGTGGGTGGATTTATTGACAGCCCTTGTTCCGCCGGATATATCGTAACGGCGAGAGTTTAGAGGCGTATTTCGGCAACGATTGTCTGAACACTGCACAGGCCATGGAAAGTGTCCGCAAGCAGTCTCTGTAAAATTTGATTTCTAGCGGCTCATAGAAGAATCCAAGCGCGAATCAACTCGACGAATCGGGGGGAGGAGGGAAATATCAAGGGTCGGGATATATAGGTTGCAATGAAAGCCCTTCGATTTTTGAGCTGGTCAGATGGAGTGGCTTTGGCGTTGAATGAGTGGAGATTGAGATTGAACAAAGGTGGCGGACAAAGAAAACAACGGTATCAATTGCACTGCACGCGAAGGAATGATATAGAACTCTGGAGATATCACAACGGTCGCAGCGATGTCCTCAAGAATCCCGTCGTTGAGATCCCGATGCTGCTGGAGACACTCGGTATTGCGATGGCAGTCGTTTTCGCGCGGCAGATCTATTTTCCGGCCTGCTGTCCACGTGACTGTTCTGGCGTGTAACATACGGTATTGTCCAGGCGCCGCATGCGGTTTCGGTACGGTACCGCCAATACACGCCGTTTGTTCGTCTTCGTCACCTTCTCCATCAACAATTTCTGTCTCCATCCAACGTCAACCTCATCTATCTCTCTGCACCAACATCCCCTTCACCATCACCATCTCCCAAGCCGCTCTGACTGAGTATCACTTGTCTGTGCCCCTTCTAACTCGCCTGGTTGGCTTTTCTTCGTGCTCTTCAGCTCCCCCTTCACCATGTCGCGTGGCGGGACTACTCTCTATGTCACTGGTTTCGGCCACGGCACTCGCGCTCGAGAACTAGCCTACGAATTCGAACGGTATGTCCCATTCGTCGATCCTCCCTTGCCGATAAACCCGCGGACGGTCCCTCCTCTTCTTCGTTCGTCTTGACTCGAAAAAAACGTGATGCCGATACCATACCTCTCTCCCTCCCTCCCCCCCCCTTACCTGGCTCCCGATCGCACGGCCTTACCGGCGCTTTCTTTCCTGAATCCTCCACCATTACAGTCCTCGGAATGGTTCCCCGAGACCCTGAATCACGTTTTCTCTACTCTACAGTTTCCTATCCGTTTCCTCAGTTCCTGTCTCTCTTGTTTCGTCGCGGTAACTTGGGTCAAGCATGTCATCGTGTAACGCGCTAACCTGTCCGTTGAAGATATGGCCGGCTTGTTCGCTGCGACATCCCAGCTCCGCGTACCGCCGCAAGCCGTCTGTAAGTCTCCCGTCATCTCCGCTATTACAGTCGATTTCCGAGCGAGCTAACGCTTCCAGCAGCTTTGCCTTTGTTGAGTATGAGAGTCGCCGTGACGCCGATGATGCGTATCATGAAATGCACAACAAGCGCATCGGTCGTGATGACCTCCTAAAAATCGAGGTACGTACTGTGTATTGGGCGCCGATTCGACTCTCCTAACGCTTCAATAGTGGGCTCGCACACCTCCATCTGCATCCTGGCGTTTCGATTCTGGTCGTGACCGCCAGACTCGCCGCGACCGTTCTCCTCCTCGACGTGGAGGCCGCTCTCCATCCCCCCGTAGAGGTCGTGGAGACTATTCACCCCGCAAGGATGATCGTCGGGACCGCGACTACGATAGACGCGATCGTGACCGCTCCCGTAGCCCCGATGACCGGGATCGGGAGCGGGATTTGAAGGACGATCGCGATAGACGTGATGAGGATCGCGAGAACGGAACCAATGGCGATGACAGGAAAGGTATGGTTATCATGGCGGAAGCAATTCAGATTAGTGCTAACTATCACTCAGTACCTTTGGATTCTCCTACCCCTGCTCACGATGAACTGGATACTGCTGAGTAAATTGTGTTTTGCCATCCTAATCCCGCCATATCCTCTATATTTTGTGAAACGATTGATGGTGGTAATTTGCTCTGCAGTAACGTTCCATGCTTCAGATTCTAAGCTAGGTGCTGGGTGGGGAGCTGGCTGCAGCTATGGAAGCCCTCTGGGTAAACGTATCCAGTGACTGCTGCTCCATTATCGGTATTTCTTTTTAAAATATATCCAATCACATCCCTTTTCCATCTCTCTATCCCAAAATTCTGTCTAAGTATTCACACTTTTGCTGTTAAACTGAGTTGAGGAACCATGTTTTATTAATGGGGAAGCCTTGTTTAGTAATATGATGTAACTGTTCCACAGACATTGTCAGTGTTTACTATCAGGCTGCCTTTTAATTCTTTCCGTCTTTTGCTCCTTTTTTTTTAATTATTTTTAGATAAGGTTTAGTTACAATTCAGAATGTCAGATTTGCAAGCTAGCTTTCGTGTCGAATGACTGATTTATCTTTTTATAATGCATTTTACCCAAAGCCGCATAAGCAATAACTACTATGCCGCTCATGCGGCTTGAATAGCTTAATTTACCAGGGAGATAGGCAGCTACATAGGTTGTTTTAATAATCTTGAAGACGACTAAAAAATATAACTTGATATCTCTCTCTTTTTTTTTAAGTCTGTATTGAAGCTTGAAGACGGTCTAGTAACCGGGTATTAAACACAGTAGTACAGCCCCAAGCCCAACGAGTTTCATAAATTTGCGAAGAAAGGAAAGCAATAATAACGGTAAAATATCAATGTTAGGCGAAGAGAAGAGAAAGGAGAAGATACGATACGATACACGCGTATATCCCAACGGATTACCATCTGCTCATGGTGTGAGTTTCCTTTGAAACCCCCACAGCCAGCCGAGCTTACATCTTCTCAAAAGTAGCCATCAAGGAGCCTATATTTCCCCCCCAAGAATTAGCGACAAATACACACTACGGAAGGGGATTGAAGATTAAGATTTGATAAAAAAAAAAACAACTTACCAATGAAAGTCGTAACAAGTCGCGAACGAACTTGGCAGATATCTTCGGGAACCAGCCAGATGGTCGCACCCATCTTCCGGGCAATACTGATGCTCAACTTCGCATTGGCATATGCCTCCTCATCCGTGCGTCCGGGGGTAACGAGGTCGTAATCAACATAGCTACTCTTCATTCCGTTCAGAACATCAAGCAGGAAAATACCGGTCCCGATAGACTGGTCCTTGAAACTTCGGATAGCTGAGTTCCGGCCACCGTTGCGGGACATCTCGTTCGCCCATTTGATCATTTCATTGTCCGTGATCTCGCGCTTGCCCATTTTCTGCGCCAGCGAAGCCAGTGTGTTGGTGATATCCTTGCGCATCAGTTGCCACACGAGGCCGAGCGTCAGGGTTCGTTGCCCATCAGTAATGTCGGCTCCTTGGATGCCTACGAGGGAGAAGCGGTTTTGTTTACCCAGTTCAATGGCGTAGTTTGTGTTTTCCACTGCCTTAAAACGCATGAGTTCACCGCCGGATGCTGGTGCTTTGTTGACATGTCTCCAATTGACGCTTCCGGGGATAACCTTGTCATAAGCTTGGAGCAGAATGGTTCCATCGCGAAGATCGTCAAACAACGAGTTGACGGCTGGTTGGACGTCCAACGAATTCAACCAAAGAGTGAAAACCCTGGCCTCACGTTCTCCTTCAGCATCAAAGTCTTCAACTTCAAGTTTCTCTTCCTCGGTAATAGGATCAAGCCCTGGATGTGTGTTGAACAGGTTGG
Source organism: Emmonsiellopsis sp. PD_5 (assembly GCA_032988985.1). Taxonomy (NCBI): domain Eukaryota; kingdom Fungi; phylum Ascomycota; class Eurotiomycetes; order Onygenales; family Ajellomycetaceae; genus Emmonsiellopsis; species Emmonsiellopsis sp. PD_5. Next base: position 40,798 of record JANTQI010000081.1, on the reverse strand, counting down.
CGACGAAAGCGAGGTTAAGCTTTGGATTACCCGCTACGAGGGAGGTTGGGGTTAGAAACTTGCGGCATTCGAGTAGGTCCGCATTGTCGAGCACCTGATTTGCACGCTGGAGCAAGTCGCGGGTTTGAAGAGGCGCTCGGGAGCAGATATCAGGTGCAAGCTGGTTGAGAAGTATAGTATAATTCTCACCGTCTTTTACGTCGGTTGAGAAATTCGTCACTCTGTGCAATGTTTAAACGATGGTTAGCGGTGTCATGGTCATCTAACTTGCGAATTCTCTCACAGACACTCACCTTCTATCCCATTTAGCATTCTTCAAATGATAATTGAACCACCGCAACAAAATCTGCTCTGGGGGAAGTCGAAGAAATTGCTCCAGGGTCTCATCCTCCTCTAGAAGTCTGTAGAGCTCTGGATGTAACTTGATATCGATTTTGCCAAGCAAGCCTCTTCGGATAATTTGCCAGATGAGGCCCAGTATCAAGTGCTCTCGAACCTCTATGATATCTCCGCTGCCGATATTGACCACAGAGCAACCGATGCCTTTCGCGGAATTGATGACAATATTGTTATTTTCGGTCATATGGAAGGCGTTTAACTGCTTTATTTTCTTGCCTGGTCGGTTCAATACCCGCTCATCGATGGTGTCAGGAACGCTATCATTGATAAGTTTGGCGAGCACCAAACCGTCTTTGCACTCGTCGAACATCTCAAAAGTATCTGTGGGAAAAGGCAGGAGATGGCCGATATCCACATCTCCAGCAAGAACAGCATTGATATGCCGGGTGAACTCCGTCCTTTCGTCCTCGTTAATGGTATGAGTGACATTTGCAGACGAGCCTTGCACGTGTATTTTCCCTCCAATACTGCCCTTGGAAACATGGCGGGCTCCGGGGGCTCCGGGGGCTGATTTGGTTGGAATCGGACCGGTAGGGCGGTGGCTCTGGGAAGAAGAATCGCGGACTTTTGCTATGAGATCAACATAGTCCTCGAGCTCGACTCGCCGCGAGCTATCGAGCTCAACCTCCTTCAACGCCTGCCGAACAACATCGTACGGCTGTCTCTCGGATTGCTGGGTGGCTTTGATGGCTGTGGCCTCGTCAAGATAGCCCTTGTCATCAACGTCTAGACGCCGGAACGCATCCTGGAGGGAGAATATCTCATTCTGCTGGAACTGGGGGTATTTCCTAGGGTAAGGTCAGGCAGGCACAAAGCCGGAAATCAGTGCGTGAATGCTGCTTACCTTTGGAGTTTGAGGACGTTCATGTTCGCGTAAGGTGAATGTCCAGAGCTGCAATGGTGGGGTACGGGTGCAAGAAGTATCAGGTTGGGTGCAAGAAGTATCGCAGCGGGCGCAAGAAGTATCACGGTGGGTGCAAGAAGCAGAGGACGGTGGAGGGGCGGAATCAGGCGGCAGATCAAGCACCGACAGCCTTATATCAAACACGACGCGACGTTGAATGATTGTCTGTCTGGTGGAGGGGTTGGATGTCGTGGCGCACAAGAAGAAGACGTAAGTGGGCGGAGGCTGATGCCGCTCCTAGCGTGTATGGCTCATACCGTAACAGCCGAAAAATACCCCCCTAGGCAGCACCATTTCCTCTGCACCGCACGTATTTTTACCGCGCCATACCGTTCCGAGCGATACGGCAGACGCCAACGACGTCATGACCACGTTCTGGCTTCTGGCCGCAACGTCGCTCATGTCTACGACACGACGAATATTCCTCTGCGTGTTACAGATCTCTAGACCAATCCTTTCCAACAAACTGGCGGTTCTCGTCCGTTCTTCTGTCTTCTGCCCCGACAAGTCGGCTCTACTACTGCGATTGACCACCCGGTTGCGCAGAGGACAGATGCCCAACCCGGAGCAAAAGGCGTCTTTCTTCGGCACAGCCTCTCCCCGAAACGTTTCACGAAGTACAACTCCCCAGCCCAAAGGTGCTGAGGTCGAGGGTGGAAAGACTGCCTTGCAGCGTTTGCGGGGAGATGACCACACTGTCTCCCATGTGCGCCGTATTAGCTCAACCCGTTACCCAAACGACTGTCCCCGGTTAAAAACCAGGTGGTTTTATGCCGTTGATATTGCGAAATCGAAGCCATCGTTCTGGGGCCAAGAAACAACACCATACAAGCCCCAAGGTCCGCCCAAAAAGTTTGTACCGTTTTCGACAAGGGACTCCCAGGCTGTCGAGGCCGCTTTTCAAAATCTTGCGGATAGAGAAGACAGCAGAGATTCTCCGGGCACGAGGGATACTACAAGTACCTCTGAACCTGTGAAGGTCCCAGTTAACGAAGATTACCTCTTCGATGTTGATATTCAGAAAAGAGAACTTGCGCCTGCATATTGGATAGGGCCAATATATGAAGTTAGACGTGGTACTTGGTTCTACCAAGAAGGATCTACACTCCGTCCCTGCGATGAAAACCTTGCGACGCAGTTAGAGGAGGGTTACTTGAAAGTCCAACCGTGGAAATTTCCGCGCAGTCGAGCAACGAGTACTTCGACACCAAGGAGCCAGACGTTGTCGGATGAAAGCGGAAAATCAGCACCATCAACTCCCAAGCTTGGACCAACACATATCTCTGGAACGGGAATATCTCCGCCGACTTCTAGTACTACCAGTACCAATCAAACATACCGTCTTTTTGGAACCTATATGAATAGTACTGCCGCCTATCAGGATGCAACAACAGCATGGCTTACGTATGATGATTTCATGTCACGCATGGGCCATACCGTCTACCAGAGACTAGGTGGCGTTGCAGGGACGAAGCTTGTTCGTGGATATTCAGAGAGCGTGAAACCTATAGAGTCTTCCGAGGGAAAAAGTACCGATGTGGCCTCCGAAGCCCAGAATAAGGCCAAGAAACGGCAATCAGCCCCTGCTGGCTCTTTATCTTCACCCGGTCTAGGTGGTGAGCATCAGCAGGAGGAAGGCGCCGTCTTACAAAGACAACGTAGTCCCCTTGAACGCCAGTTGTCATCTTTAACCGGAGAGCCTCAGGATGATGTGGAACTCAACGAGGAGGCCCGAAAGCAGGAAGAGAAAGAAATGGAAGATTCCGGGGAAGTTGAGGGGGAGGATAGGGAGAGAGAAATTGAACATCTCATCCTCGTCACCCATGGGATCGGTCAACGGTTGGGGTTGCGTCTGGACAGTATTAATTTCGTGCATGACGTTAATGTCCTCCGCAAAAACCTGAAGAGTGTTTACGCCGCGTCGCCAGATTTACAGGCTCTTAACTCGGAAGCCGGAGCCGAGCTCAAGAACTGCCCTGTCCAGGTACTCCCTGTGTAAGTACCCCTTAATATGCTTATGAATAGCATGTCTATTTGCTTTGGGCAGAACATTCCTACTACGGATGAACTCAGAGGCTACCCCTTCAACTTACCCCTTCCATACCTTATCCCCGTTCCGAGTGCGCTCAAATTATATGCATAGTATTGACATGCCATAGGTGCTGGAGGCATTTGCTCGATTTTCCGAAACAAGGTCTCAAGCAACACCGACGAGAAATGGACCTTGCTGATGCTGATAAAGCGGCAGCAGAAGACGTCCACTATCCAAGTCTAGAAGATATCACTCTAGAGGGTGTTCCCGCTGCCCGAAATCTGATTACAGATCTGGCCATGGACGTCCTTCTTTACCAGAGTGCTTATCGAGAGCATATCGCTGGAATTGTACAGCAAGAATGCAATCGTATTTACAAGCTCTTCAAGGATCGTAATCCCAAATTTCGTGGTTCAATCAGTCTTTGCGGCCATTCCCTTGGGAGCGCCATACTATTCGATATACTCTGTCTTCAGCCCGAGGACTCGGTACAGTCCAAAAGCTCGAAGGGTGGTCATAAAACAACACCCTCTAATGGTCGAGAGCTTCAGCCATTTCATTTGGATTTTGAATGCGCTAATTTCTTTTGTCTCGGATCCCCAATTGCGCTATTTCAGATGCTGAAAGGAAAGACGATTGCTGGGCGAGACCGAAGGAGCTCCCAATTCCAGTTCGCACAGGGAAGCAAAGGTGGCAACCCTCGCGCTACATTCATTTCCTCCAACATATCTTCAGAAACTTCTAGCATGGACCGAGGTGAATCATTTGGCTGCTCATCTACCGTGTCGTCGCCAAGATGTGATCAGCTTTTTAATATTTTTCATCCATCGGATCCGATTAGTTATCGACTCGAACCTCTGATATCTCCGGCGATGGCTGCACTGAAACCCCAGCCGTTGCCATTTGTCAAGCGCACAATATGGAGCACATCTGGACAGAGTCTTACCAACATCAGTACTCGAGTAGGTCAGAGCGTGGGCTCCCTTTGGTCCAACTTTGCTTCCGGGGTTGCAAGCAGTCTTTTGAATCGCAGCCTGGGTTTAAACGACGGTACAAAATCACACGCAGGCGCGGATGAAAAGCAGAAAACCGGTGGGGACCCTGGTGGCGAAGTACCAACTGCGGGCCAAGCAGGGGCTATTGACATGGGAATGCTGGATGCAGGGGGCCGATCGCAGAAGTATCCGACCCTCATCGATGAACATATTGAAACATTGTATGACGGTTTTCAAAAATCGCGGGGTGACCCGTCAATCGACACGAACGGAGGTCATGAGCCTTCGGACGAAGAGGTAGAAGCCGAGAGCCGCGCAAGGAAGCTGAAAAACGAAGAGGCGAAAGTTCGTGCCTTGAATTCCAACGGCCGGGTGGACTATAGTATACAGGAGTATGTTAATTCTGATGTCTATTGTGTATCTTCTTATATCTATGCGCATGACTAACCATGATGAACTTAGGGGAGCTTTTGATATATCGCTCATTGCCAGCATTGCCAGTCATCTTTCATACTGGGCCGATGAAGACGTTGGACATTTTATGATGTCTCAAATGCTATCGCACGCACGAAGGCGAAGCAGAGAACAGAATAAGTAATTGGCATAGCGTGCTCTTACAATATGGACCCTCTTCGCGGAGATACGGAATGGAATATTCACCCGGAATAGCACAGGCTACGGATACCCGAGATTAAGTCGTTTGGTGGCAGGAGCTAGCAGCTCCTGTTATATTCTTTCTTATGGGAGGCTCCATATAGAAGTTTAGTGTATAGAACTGCTGATGCATTCGTGTTGTTGTTTACTCTGAAATCCGGTACGCAAAAGATATGTACCAATATAGAGTTCTAACAATATTCTGTCATGATGGAACTATCATCACAAACAAGAAACATCACCACCCACTAAAAATACAGGTAATCAACATTCTAAACCTTGTTTCCGGCTTTACTCTGCCGTTATTCGGCGCCATAAGAACCAATTCCAAGATCAAATACACGAGTAGGGTGCCCAGAGCAAGGATATCTTGCCCCAGCGTGTTGCTGTCATAACGACGTCATCGTTCCGCGAGCTTCACCTCCCTTGGTCTTCTTCATCCTTCTTAAGGAACTCTAGCCCCCTCGAGTCTGTACTTCTAGAGGACGATATACATCTGGAATCTAAACGATTACATACCTATTCGGATTGAAACGCTTACAGAATAATCTTGCATCACCCTTCTCCCTTCCCTAATCTGACACGATGGCTACTCTCCAGTGTAAGCGTACTTTCCCCCCCTCCCCCGCCTCTATTGTGAGCTTAACTCGCCACCTCAATATCCACATATTCAATGGCTATTATGCCCATATCAAATCCATCCAAACCCCCACCAACCATCAGCCCGTTTTCAAAATGCCAAAAAATTGACAACCCAAAAAAAATAAATAGACCTCCCAGCCGTGAAACCCTCAGCCATCGCGCTAGGGACAATCTTCACCCACGCCGCATCCTTCGGGGTCCTCGCCCCCGTCTTCGGAGATGCATATCACCGCGCCCAAGCTGCCAACTCGAAAGAGGAGTTCTTCAAGTCCAAGGAAACCGCCTCCGCAGCCGCCGCATGGGGCAGCTCGCTGGTCGGAAGCGCAGTGCAAAGCTACGGCGTTGGAGCTCTGATTAACGCAACTGGAACCCTCAGCTATAAGGGGGCGGCATATTTGGGCAGCTTGATATTCTTCGCTAGCGCGGCGCCGAATGTACGTATACCCCCGCAGCCCCTTATTAAGCACCAGGGGAGATTGGTATGAAGTGTGAAGATTTTCCATGGCTAATACAGCTTGAAAAATGCCCACAGTTCGTTTCCCAGCTCATCACGGAAAAGAGACCACTGGATACTATTGCAGTTGGTGCTGTGACGCGAGTCTTCGAGACAGTGGGACTAAGCTTGTTCCTTACCTGGTGGGGAACGAGAACCAATCCATTCGATTAAACTGCTTTGCTTGCTTCCACTGGGCTCCATCGCAGGGAGATTACCAGGAGGGAAGAATTGCCAGGACGGATTGATTGAGTTGGAAGTATCCTGATATATTTATTGTGTTGAGAAGAATAATCTGTATCAAAATGTTGCAGGTTGTTTGTTACATGTTCCGTTGAATAAGGGGTTCAACCACTTGAAGCATTTGAGAGGGGATTCCCCTACTCGCTTTTGAAAACCCTTGTATGATTTACAAATCCAATTTCATCATTGGCGCAAATTAAGTATGTAAATTAAAAAGTTGCCTGCTCTAAAAAAACAGGAACAAAAAATACTAAAAAATATACTCATGTTGTAACTCCTTGGTTTCCTAGTTTGAAAAATATATGGTATCGAGTTCGGATAAAGATAAGGTGTATCAGTAGGAAGATGCCGGAGTAGAGGGAGGGCAATGTTGGAGATACCAGCAGGGGTAAGTACCCGTAGTATGGGCTGCCTATCTAGTTCAGCGGATACCTAGATAACCCATCCTGACTTCCAGAAAGTTGCTTCTCCCCTATAGACATTCGGCGTGCCCAGAAAGGCAATTGGGGAAAATAGTAGTTAAAGTAGGAATGGATATTTTCATGCGATGAACCCCCGAGAGAAGTTACCCATTAATTTTTGAGGTGTGCGATACCTGTTTGCCTCTGGTTATGGAGAAAAGAGATAGATATAGCCTTTTGCCACTAAGCAAGCAAGCTCCAATGCTGGGTGGGCTATGATGAACACCACGCGGATTGGCAGTGCAGGGGCATTCAAATAGTCAATTGGCGGTTTTCTAGGCCAGTAGTAGGCGTGATGCCGTGACCCTGTAGAATAAATAATCACTTGATCATACCATGGGAGACATCCAGTGATTGTGCATTCCCATTCTCATATCCACTTGCTGCCCAGCTGCTAAAACGAAAATAGGTGCGGGACATGGGGAACAGGCATTTTAAAGTCATATTCGCCGGGCGAGATAAAATAGGACGGATTATGGGCACTTTTTCATTCAAAATAGGTAAACGAAGACGGGGGTTTCGGCAACACCCCCAGAGCTATATCTACCTTGATGACTACTGGATGGGTGGCAGGGGAGGGGGTGACGCCGTCCAGAATCTTCCATGCAGATTGATATCAAAAACAAAGGAAATTTGACGAGGCTCGGCATGGTTTCGTGAGAAAAATACAACATATGAAATGATTGGTCCAGTAGTGAGACGAAATAATCTGTACACCTGCAATCTATATCATCTAGACTAGCCCTGACATGAAAAATTATACAAAGGTACGGCATGGATATCTAAAGATTATCAGCACAGCTCGCAAAAACAGAAAAGCAAGCAAACAGACTTACTTCGTGGGGTAACCCTGGCCGGAACCCATCTCATACTGGGAGGTAGGGTTTAAGTTGCAGGGCAAAGGCGGAAGCCCGTCTGGTCCAAACACTCCCTCCACCGATTTTTCCTTCTCAAAGAACGCAGCCAGACCATGTTCTTCTCCCTTCTGCTTCACCTCAACGAGCTGTTGCGTCCCAGCCTCCCCGGCTTGAAGAACATCAGCTTTGGGAGTAGCCTCGCTTCCAACCGTAAGAAGCCCAACGACATCAGACTGCTTCAGCACACTCAAACGGGGGTAGCTCCTTCGCGCGTCACGTTTCCAGTATGGGTTATCTGCAATGTCGCCGGCGGGGAAGGTGACGGGATCGTCGTAGGACTGAGGGGGAAGGGCACCGGGGGTCGGGTTTCGGAATTGAGGGTTCAATGGGACACCATTTGATCGCGTAGGGTCGACAGCAAGTGCCCGTCGAATAAACTCCCAGATACCGGTGGATTGAACGGTGTATTTCTATAGGAATCAGAACATCAGCATGTGGGCAATGGATGGCTTGGGGAGATTGTGTTTTTACCTGGTTAACGGGAACTGCGTTGGCGGACTTGGCCGCTCTCAAAAGCTGAGTAGGCCGCATCCCGGCTAGCTCTCGGCAAACGATAAATCGAAATCGCCAACCTTGACGCTCTCTGAATTAAGGGTGGATGTCGAGTGGTTCGTCGGCGATGCGATGATGTTGGCGATCTCGATGCTGGATTGGCATGGCTTATGTCATCAGCCCCGGGGGAACCTAATTCCGAAACCCCTCCCGCAATTTACGCAACGTTCATTGGTGGATGGATATTAATCAGTATCGGCTTCAACGGTGACATTAAGGTTGCTTGTATACGGAGTAGATAGCCTAGAAACTGGTCATGCGATTGAAAGACAACCTACGGGATGTCTCCGGGACTCTTACTACATAGTTAACTATTCTAAGTGCTGAACAATTCCATCCATATCGGGTACAGGTCCATAGAATTCATATCTCCCAGCAACCTTCCCTCTCCAGCTTGGCCACTTTTATATTTACCTGCTGGGCAGCACCAGCTCTGGATAGAGGGAATTGAACCCTTCTACGTCAGCGGGGGATTGAATTGGGGATTTTAGGAACTGCCCCCCATTATAGTGTATCAACAATAAGAGCTTTTGATGTAAGATTAACCTAATTTTTAATGAATCAAAGATTCTCCTTGTAGCTATATCTCATACACTACTCCATAGGGTGCTACCTAATACAATAGAGTGCCTAACTCCTAAGGTTTATATTTCAACCCTCTCTGAGTCCAATCTCAGTTTTAATTCATCTCTATACCTGAGATAAAAACATGAGGAGTAGGTTCCAAGGTAGGCTTCTTAAGGGGCATCCCATTCAGTTACACCCACCCTTAAGTGCCAGGATAGTTGCAGGCTTAGAATTAAGAAGAGTGTGAGTCAAAATAACTCCCTGTATCTATTCTGGACAGGAACCTGGGCTCCTGCATCTGCTTTCCTGGACAGAGAGCCCTGGATCTTTGAAGATGGTCCTAATCCAGGCCTACTATCCTCTTTCATGGCTTTGGTGAAAACACCCCCACCGTGAGAAGGTACCATGGAATCACGGGGGCAGCAACCTTCCCTCTCTATTAAATACAAGTCAGAACGGTATCTCATAAGTTACTACACGATTTTAGAGCGCCGAATTCCTCGATAATCTCACACTAGAGGGCGATATTGCTAGACGGGATGTTGAAATTCACCACAATAGCTTACTCCGTAAGTTCAATAACAGTACCCGCACAGAAACCACGCGCTGACCACAATCACTTAGAAGCCTCTACCAGCTCCTGAACAGCATCCACAGTCGCAGCCGGACCACCCGGTTGAAGGAGGAGGACTTTGCCGGCCTTATCCACCGCGAAAACACCACGAACTGTACCCTTGGGTACCTTCTTGAGGCCGAGAGCAGCAATCAAGCCCGCCGCCGGATCGCAAATCAGGGGATACGAAAGATTCTGCTTGGCTTTGAAGTTCGCGTTTGCCTTTGGGGAATCGGTGGAGAGCCCAAAGATCGACAACCCGGTTGAGGTGAGGTTGTCGTAGCGATCGCGGAAAAGGCAGGCTTGGTTGGTGCCTTGAGATGTAATTAGCATATATTGTGATTAACGCGTAACTGGAGGCGTGGGGACGGGGCTTAGGGATTGATTGCAGCAAGCGCATAGCGATTCCCGCGTAGGACGCGATATTGAAGAGAATCTTGATATAAAGACGCGTACTTACAGCCGGGGGTAGAAGCGCGGGGATAGGTAAACAAAACAACGCCTGCTTCGCTTTCATCAACCAGTTGTTTCAAGGTTGTTGCAGTCCCATCGTGAAGGGTAATTTCGGATCCAATCCCTTCGAGGTCAATTGTGTCGCCCACCGCAGGAACTTTGGGTGCCGAAGAAGCGCTGCGGCTTTCCTTCTTCTCTTTCTTAGTAGCCGCTGGGGCTGGAGCAACGTTATTATTATCGGATTTGATTGCTTTGGGCTTTTTCGTGGTTCTTTTTGCAGGGGCTGGCGGGACAGGCTCTGCTGGGGCTTTGCGTTTTCTTAATTCAACCATCTTTGATAAAGAAGATAGCTGGGGGGGAGTTGTTGTGGGAATGAGCAATGTATTCGTACAGAGCGGAGATTGAGAGTTTGTCCCAGTTGCGCTTACAGAGCTTAGCACACGAGACGCGTTGGCTGTGCGGTGCGTTCATGCATCAGAGATGGTTGGTTCGTGTGGCATTAACTAGTTAAATATTTATTCAGCCACATCCATATGAGCGCTAATTTTAGTGGCGGAAAAGCATAACCTCTCCTGACCTCCTTTCCAGTGTCCACCCTCCATGACAAGGGATCCCTTGGAATTAGACTTGGAAGTATGAGAAAGGACAAAGTTTAATGGAATCCCGAAGTAAAATTATTTTACAGGTGAAGGCTATTCAGTGATTAAAAGTCGGGGAATAACTAGTCAACCTCTTTCATCCAAAGGGAGCTCCCCAATAATAACGGCAAATTGGGACGAGAAGGGAGCTGAAGGGAAACAACACTGGAAAGTCAATCCAATATTGCATCCTGACAGGAAAAAATAGAGATAAAAACACAAGCCGAATCCCATAAACCAGCACATCAAGGCGTTCCGAAAGGCAGACCCTGCCAACCAAAGGTGAGATTTTGGGGAACGGTTGCGTTATGACAGTGGCCGTTTTCTATATCCAATCCGGAAAGATCATTCTAATACTAGTCGTTAGCACGCTGCACTCATATATACGGGAGTATCACGCTGGGATAGACTACTTACTGGAACGCGGAAAAACATGTACATCTGTTGATCCAGGCTCTTGAACCATTTCGTGTTGTAGGGGACTCTATTACTGCGGTCGGTTGACGTTGTGTTTCTCAAGAAGATACATTGAACTTGCCCGGGGTATCGAATGGCCAGCTGTGGATAATCCTCCATGATGTCCAGATTACTCGTGTCACCGATAAGGATAAACTTCCGCTGGGGGAATGTTTGGAAAACCTTATCGAGTAAGAACCTTCGGATTGATAGGGTGGCCCCTATGTCAGTAAAATTCACAATTCTCATGTCGAAGCTCCCTGCTGGATAGGTTTTGTAGATAAAATCGACGTAAGGTCGGGTGAGCTGCTCCGGCGAGGTTGTCAGGTAGTGAAAATGCAGGTCTGGCAGACTGCGAGACCAATTCGCAAATATCTCAGGCATATTCATCCAGGGATAGAACGGGCGGCCAAACAGGTTGAACAGACCGTTCTTGATGGAGTAAATGGTTGACACCCGAAGGACATCATCGATATCGCTGATGAGTGTAAGTCCTGAAGGGGGGACAAGGTAAGCTGTAGCATTGCCGGTGTCTGTCCCTTGGGGAAATACACTAAGACGTTGCGTCGTATTTGTTTCGTCTCCAGGTAATAATCCTCCGGATATATTCCTCACAGGTAGAAAATGATCGAAGTCGCCTTCAAGATTTGTAATCTCAGGAATATCAATGTACTGACTTTCCGGGGTGTTTTGCCGCAGGTCACCGTTGTCAGGGTTAGGAGGATTGTTGGATGTCACATGAAAGGTCACTTTGGTGTGGCTTTGCTTGAGGATGAATACGCTTCGGGTCATGTTGACGACGTGGGCATAATTTGCTGTGGCAAGTTTCGTCACAGGAGTACCGAGCAGGAACATACTAGCTAATGCATGTAGCACCAGTTGCGAGATGTTCGGTTGTTTGTAAACGGTTCCGCGAAACCGAACATTCCATCCTTCATCGGTCCAGTTTCCGTATCCTCTATAAATGGAAGATGGTCAACAAGCAGAAAACAACGAGCAGCCAGATGCTCACGATTTGATCTAGGAGCACCCACGATATGGTAAGGACTTCTGTTGGGACTTGCGGCATGACCCCCGTATCGTTGAAAGATCTGATCACCTCCTCCGCGGAAGGCAGAATTTGAAAAATATCTGGGAGTCTATTCTCCATAGATAGGGAGCCTTTTTGGCCCAGGAGGCTAAACCTTGACTTGACGAACTTTTCGATCTTCCCCAGAAGTCTCTTCCAGTCCTGGAAACCCATGTCTGATACGATATCTGACGGCACCTGGGTATGGTCCGGGACTGACCCCGTCGTCGATATTGCAAGGGACCCTATGCAGGAGCAGACCAGCAGGACAAGAAGAGAGAAACGGGCCCATTGTGCCCAGGGGGTCCACATTTTCTCCTTGACAACTTATGAAGCAACAAGGGAGTATAATTCTGAAAGGGTATATCAGCGCTTTCGAGGAAGAAACAGGCAAATCGGATGGCAGGTGGCAGATATTGCACCGTACATTGTTGTTGATGTTGGGATGTATGGTCAGGAGTGCGATTGACAACCTGCCAAAAGGGGCCGTGAACAATAATCATGGTTGCTGCTTCCAAAACCCCTTTTCACACCTGCAGAGAAAGAGTCTTGGCGTCTGAATATCAGATACATCATGAGCAGCAGTTGGGACTTGGGAGAGACACTAGCAGCCATATCGGTATCTCGCCTTGCACCCCCAAAGACTCCGTGAATAGAAATTTGTGGGCGAAGGCGCGGGAATGGGCTGTCCAATCTTAGCTCAGAGCAGCCATACTTTGTCTCCTGGCTGGTGAGCGTTGCCAACATGCGTGCGTCAATGATCATCGAGATTTCTTGGAATTGTTGAGCCACACCCGATCCCCAGGTGGAGTAGTCGTCGATGTCAAATGCAACTCTGCAAATAAGCTTGGGATGGCCCTGTTACCCCGCGACAAGAACAGCGACGTCGAAGTCGATCGACAGGGCTTGCTTGCTGTTGGTCTTGAATGGCTTGACGAGGAAGAATCGCGTTTCGGCTTTTCGGGAAATCTTTCCGGCGCGTTCTGCTCGCGTCTATTCAATAGCTGACAGGACAAGCACAAAAGCACAAGCAACACAATGGCCTGTTGAAGCAGAAGGGCTTGCAAAATAAGCTGTGGGTCCGTCACATCATGAATCTCTTTCCCGTGAAATCTGATGAATGATGAAGGGAACGGGGAAACAAACAAGCCACCGGTCTGCTTTGGGCTCCAATTCTGAGTGAAACAGTCATCCCACAACCCAGCACGCCCAACCTCCATTCATGCCTGGGAGGGGTGTCCGCATCTCCACATTACGTGCGAATCGACGGTGAGAACCGCGATGAAAAGGAGGGGTGTCATCAAACCCATGTCTTGCTGTGGAGGAAGAAATCCAACGATGCAGGAATAGCTTCATTTTTGTTAGCGCTTGTACAGCACACACAGGGCGGTGGCTTCAGATCCCACAGCAAGACCCCGGAAATAGTGCGGGGTTTCCTCCACACCTACCAGGCCTGTTTGTGAACCTGGCAAGCCGGGAAGTTCTATCGAACCTTCTGATTCCTTCTGTGGCTAATCTGGAGGGACTAAGATCTTCGAAATCTTTGTGGGCGGTGTCAGACTCCCGAGTACCCAACCGGATTTGCCTTGCTTCCCGGCTGGCTTGTTTGAGATATGCGACAATATTTCCATCATAGCCGTTGTTATTGAGAGGCTATGTATCTACCTCTTGGATACTGAGGCAAGCGATCACGGCTCCAACTGCCCGATAAAAGAACCAATCCGATAGTGACGCTCATTTACTTCCGAAGAAACCTCCCGCCGCGGCCCGCTGCTGTAAACCTATCCGATGACAGAAAAACGGTTATTCATGTGCCAAGTGAAGCCATAGGGTTTACCCAATTTTTTACATATAACCACACGAGGATAAGGAAAGGGAAGATTGTCGATCTTCATGCAGGACTATCTGCTGTCCATGAGCCCAACAAATGTCACCAGACGAGACTCCGCGAGTAGAATATCTTTCATACGGGTATTTGCAACTTAGGCCCCCCTGCACATCCGGAGAAAGTATCAGATCGAGAACCTACAGATGATGTATAGTGGAACCGAGAGACGAACTTTGGCAATGTGACGAGGCATGGGAAAATGAAGGCTCATGAATGGCATCAAGATTGGGGGCTTCGTGGTCCTGGGGCAAGTATTTGATAATGGGGAATTTTATCACACAGGGTATGCTCCTCGCCGCGGTTTCGGTATGGTGGCTCCACTGGCAACCTTGCAACCCCGATTCATAATTGTTTCTCTCCTCCGAAAGAGTTGGAAATGTGTCAGTTCAGCGACCCATATCGGTGGAAATATTTCAGATGGAAAATGGTATCCATGGTGGCCGGATGTATGTTAATAAGCCTGTTTCCCCATTTCTCAATCGCCCCAAGATCATACGAAAAAACCGTGAGGACAACAGTGGATTATTTTATGCTAATATCAGAGAATCATCCCGATTCAGGCGGGAAGAGATAACTAAAATACAAAAATATTAGCCGAGCAGGGTTTGGGCCCATCGCTGGCCTCCCATCCGCAGCGTACTCGTACCCTCAAGCCATCCCAGCCATGGTCTGTGTCAGTACTGTAATGATCTGTAGTCCCCGCCCATGGTGGTTAGAATCCAATAGAAGCCCGGGAAAATTCAAATCTATCCAGGGTAAATCAGTCTGTCTGTTTTCTTCGCTTCCCCATGTTCTCTTTTCCTACCCACCCCTCTGCTTTTTCTCCGCAAATGAGATAGGTTAATCCCCGTCCGTGTCTGCAAAGCGGGCGTAACGCTGATGTGCGGAAGCTCCGGTATTCAAACAGACTGGTCGAATCGCTCTACTAATGACAGTCAGACCACCGTAACTAAAACTGTCCTATCAGCTGCTCGGGAACGGCCCACCTTAGGGCAAGAAGCGTGGGTTGATTCTCGAATTTTGCCTCCTTTGGTCTGGAACAGTTTATTAGCGAACAGCTTAACAAGGTGCTCTCCCGCTACCAAGAAAAATAACCCCACATCAGTTGTTCTGGAAAGATGCGGAGAAGGTTGTGGCTGGCCAATGGCGATATTGTGGAAAATGGCTGCATGGCAGCGCAACATTCAGGAATCATGAGGACGTGACAGAACGCGGCATCCCTGACCGGAATGGGATAAACCCCCAGGGACCAGCGGTAAACCAATTACTTGGAAATACTCCACCGTTTATTCTTCTTCTCATTCTCAGATTCCTCACACAGCTCTCAAATGGATCAGGCAAGGGACAAATTGGATGCTCGAAAAACATGGCCCTTCTGAAGTTGAAATGCATGCATCGGCGGGTGGGAATTGGGTAACGAGATAACTATGGGGAACAACCGCCAAGTGCGTTACAGGCCGGCTGCTTCTTCGGGGGGGTTCGTTAGCCCATCCTACCTGGATTCCTCCGGAGTGGGGGCTGGGCTGGTTAATAGGTCTACTGGTGAAGACGTCCCCTCAGTTTCCCCCTGTCCAAGTTCCTTGCTATTACCGCTGACATGCCAGGATTCCTCTGATACGATGATCTCCCCCACAGCCTGAACCTTCTGAACCGTTCCAAAATCGTTCTTTTGCTGCGATTTCCTGACCGTTTCTTGAATAAAAGGCGGGAGAGGCCAGGCCAACGGGAGCTATCCAGTTCTTTTCTTTCAAGTTATTAATTAGGCTCTCTCCACATACCTTCTCCGTTTCCCAGAGCCTATGACAGCCGCTGGATGTATTAGCCGTTTCTTCTCATTTCCCCCTCCGTATCCTCTCGTTTGACTCTGTGGCCTTGCTTCCGTCCTGAGGAGCGGATGTTTGCTTGGGCAATTGCACGATATTTATTACTTCGACGTGGGTCGCGGAACTGCATTCTGACGGAAGAACGAGTGCTCTCTAATAACTTCTCCCTCCTGTAAGTTTCAGGCATATTTATTACCATACTATTGAGGGTTTTGATTACGGTTCTAAGCCGAAATTGCCCAAGCCCGAAATCCCCCTAGTCCCCTCCCTCCGCCTTTCTGGATTTATTCTCCATCCAACTACTAATATATTCTTCCGCGCCCATTTTTTCCTGCATTAATAGCAAGTCCTTTGACCTGGAACACGAGAACTAAGATTGCCCTCTCTCTCACACTGAAAAAGAAGAAGAGTTAATCGCCATTATTGAAGGAACTTTCCACGCTCATACGCATTAGTTGTCTCCTGGCTGGTCTCATTAATTTAAGCACGTACCCGACATACCCCCGAGCAGCCGCCTGAATCAGCTTCAAAACACCTGCCGATTATCTGGAGATATTCATCTACTCCGGGATTCGCCATCAACCTGTCGCGTCAAGACAGAGCAATTTTCCAATACCCAGCGGCCAAGTGACCTGACAATAACCCCCCGCCCCCGGCTGTCGGGGCTGAAAATGTCAAGATAGGAGGAATGGCTGCTGCTGTCATCCAGGCCACTCCACCACCGCCGCCTCCCGGGTCACTCCCCGCAACACACTTTCTGCGATCTACCAACGGCTCCACGGATTCTGAAAATAAACCGGACAGTGACCGTAATGAGGTAAAAAAAAACATGTCACCGTCGCCGGAAAAAGATACTGCCCCTGAGAATGGCGACACGAAGCCCAGTGATGCTCCAATCAACCCAAAAAAGCGTTCAGCTTCGGACGCCGTGGAATATCCTCGGAGACGAGCCACAATAGCGGTGCGTTCCATATCTCTATCCTAGTGACATTTTCAAGTTTGTTTAAGGCGAGAAGGGACAAATCCCGAGACGGAACAAGGGGAGAGTGAAGAATGTCTGCACTCTCCTATCATCTCCTTCATATTGTTTACCGTTTAATTCTGCACGAGTCTTCACTTCAAGAAAGCTGTTTCTTCAGGAAAGTTGTTTTTACTAATGTGGCATTATTCAATCCCGAATAGTGTGAAGTTTGTCGTTCTCGCAAATCTCGATGTGATGGAACTCGTCCAAAATGCCGGCTATGTAGCGAGCTCAATGCGGAGTGTATCTACAGAGAGCCTGGTATCAAATTAGATGCTGGGGACAAACTTATTCTGGAGCACCTATCCCGGATCGAAGGTATGCTCCATTCTTCATTGGTTGGCCAAACGAGCCACCTCGCGCTCTCCTCAACCTCGCCAGCTGCCAGCAACGGCACGAATCTCAGCGGGGATGATATCCTACATAAGGCTTCCAATTTGCTATCCGCCATTCCTGGACCCGTCCCTGTGGTTGGTCTTGGGTCCTGGGTTTCGCCGCCCACCAGCATTTCAACGATGCCAAAAATTCATACCACGCCGGCTTTGCATCTACTGCAATGGCCCTTAATCCGCGACCTCGTTTCTCGACCTTATGATCCGCAAAATCTACTACAGCTAGAAATGGCCAGAGAACCCCTCAGGATGGGTTCTACGATGAGCTTGGATCTTGCCAACACGGCTACCTATGTCCAGTCCTTTTTCGAGCGAGTTAATGTTTGGTACGCTTGCGTGAATCCTTACAACTGGACCCGATATTACAGAACCGCGCTGTCTCAAGGGTTTAGGGAAGGACCAGAAAGTTGCATAGTCCTTCTTGTATTGGCGTTGGGCAGCGCCAGCAACAGTGGAAGCATATCTTACATCCCCCCTGACAAGGAGCCGCCTGGAATGCCATATTTTGCTGCAGCCTGGGGCCTCCTACCATCCCTCATGATGCGGAACTCGGTACTTTCGGCGCAGTGTATGATCCTGGCGTCGGCATATCTGTTTTACCTCGTACGGCCTTTGGAAGCATGGACGTTACTCTCCAACATCAGCATCAAACTTCAACTTCTTCTCGGTAGCCCTGGCCGCGTCCCACCTCAGTCGAAAGAACTCAGTGGCCGCGTGTACTGGAACGCACTGCTTTTCGAAAGCGATCTGCTGGCAGAGTTAGATCTTCCACACTCGGGGATAGTCCAGTTCGAAGAGACTGCAGAGCTGCCTGGCGGTTTCGAAGAAGAGGATGACGAAGAGCCGGCGGGGCGCGATGAGCTCTGGTACTTCCTTTCAGAGATCGCGTTGAGACGACTTCTTAACCGAGTGAGCCATATGATCTACCAGAACGAACTACGACTGAGCATAGGAGCTCTGGAACCAGTTGTCGCCGAACTAGATTTCCAACTGACACAGTGGTATGAGAGTCTGCCATTACCCGTCCAGTTCCCCCATACGCACGCGCCGCTCTCAAACCCGGTCCAGACCGTGCTACGGCACCGATATCATGCTTGCCGGACAATCATCTATCGGCCTTATATCTTGGCAGTGTTCGAAAACGAGCAGCTGGCAATGGATCCCACCGTACGCGAAAACTGCTGTCGATGCTTGGACGCCTGCATGCGCCAGCTGGAACACATCACCACACACCACGCTGGCCATCTCCCATATTTGTGGCAAGGGGCATTATCGATGGTTTCCCAGACATTGTTAGTTATGGGGGCCACCATGTCGCCGGCCCTAGCATCCTTACTCCCACCTCCGTCGCAGATGGATGTAATCATCTCCGACGTGGTTATCGAGGTCGAAAGATACGCCCACCTGGCTCCCAGTTTGCGGCTCTCGGCAGAAATCATTCGGGAAGCGGAGGATCGGCGGCAGATGTATCTGAGAAATTCCGGGCTGCGAGTATGATGATATCGACACCTCAACTTCGATTCTCTCTCCCTTCTCCTTACTATATCCAATATCAACAATTCGGATGAAGCGTCGTTCTATTTGTTTATTCGCTTTGTCAATCTTATCTCTTGTGCCATGGTATCCTGGACTCCGTGCTTTTCAACGGCTTTTTCCCGCGATTGAACCGTATAACTCGACTGATTACAAGCTCGCATACATTTCCTCTACTTTTTGGAAAATTAAAGAGGGGCGGGGGACGAAGCTTCCAAGGGCGCGTTAGGATGGGATGAACGGTTCAGACAAATCCCATGACCCTAGTGGGTTGGTTGGGGGAAATGGGGGGTGTGGTGTATATGATTTGAGACTTTGGATTTTATATCTTTTTTACAATTCAGCGCGCGGGGGGGTGGGAAAGGTGGCTTTTTAAGTGCCCAATTTTTTAAACCCTTCCCCGCTTGCTAGTATTTGTTTGTTATTTAGCTGAAAGAGGGAGTACCTCTCAGACGGGGCCAAAGTTGGCCGGCCATACATAACTACTGCTGGGCAGGGGCTGGTTTGCTTTTTGGCCTTTTTTTGGCGTGATTCCTGTAGCCTTTTTTTACTTGTGAAGTACATATACAAACGATTGATGACGATGATGATGGTTGATGACGTATACCGATGTTCATGTCCCTTTTTTTTCTCAGTTGTCCTGGATCGAGTGGACAGGTGATATGGCTAGATTGTCATCTGGCCTGTTTATTATTATCTCAACGGGCGAGGAAAGTATATACTAGGTTATGTATACCTAGCTAGGTAGGCCTTTGAATATGGCCGATACCGTCGCGCTTCAGACAACCTGCAAAACGTGGGAATGGACAGGGGGGAAATGAAAAAGAAAAAGCGATAGCGAAACCAGAGTCCATTTCCCACGGGGGACAAATAATAATACGAACAATAGAAAATAAAATAAAATAAAATAAACCATCGGAAAAACACCCTGAAAGGAAAAAGACAACACCTAGTTTTACACGTAAACTGATTTCCTCTCCGCCCCCCCTCCCTTCCCTAGACAGCCACTCTCGCCCGCTTCCTTGCGCTACCCTTGGCCGTCGGCGTCTCCGCCGCCGCTGCCTCGCGCTCATGATGGCGCTTCTCCTTCTGATCAAGCACAAGGCTGAGGACATCGAAACCGAACTGCGGATACTCCAAGCACATAGACTTAAACTCGACTTCCGCCTCGTGGCGCAATACGTGGCTCCTGGTAGCCCAGAAGGCGGCGACGGGCATGCGAATGGTGACATCGTCTGCGGGGGTATTGCCGTATACATATCTTGCGTAAGCGATCTCGCCGCGGGCTGTGCTGTTGACGCGATGGATCTTGCCGTGGGCGAGAGATTTGAGGGTTGGTAGGCCGATTTTCTCTGCTAGGGTATATACGCGTGCGTGTTTCAGGAGTTGGTCGCCGGTGTCGTCGATATCGGGGACCGTGGGGTCTACTTCGAGACCTTCGCCGGGGAGGCGTCGGGGGAAGTATTCGCCTGTGTATTGGTATTGGAGGAAGCAGCCAATGGTGTCTAGATGCTCATCTTCTAGGTGAATTCGACGCTGTGGGGAGGAGGACTGTTAAGTCTTCCCTTCCGTTATAATATAACTAGCTTTTCGTAGTTTTTTTGCTCACGGCATCGAGGGGATACGTACGGGTCCGGTTTCGGGGAGTTGGGCCACTGCATCCTTGAAAAAGGGGCTGGGAGTGAGGAGGGCTTGGTGGGCGGTCAACGTGGTCTGCTCTTCGCCTCTTCCAACAACCAATTCTACTATCGGGGATTTCAGGTAGCTATAGAACGAGAGAAAATAAATGCGTTAGCTTCCGCTCAGACCATCAATGGCTAATATAAAAAGAATTGTCAAAGGCACTCCTCATGCTTCTAATGCAGGACGGATACAATGCACCTCATCTCTGAGAAAGTAGCTCAACAGCTTCCCAATGGCCCAGCAAGCTCCGTACTCACTCAATAAATGTTGCTGCCGGGCTCTCTGGCGCAGGCGCTTCTTCCTCGCCGCCGGCCGCATTTTCCGCGTCGCCTTCCGCGACGTCTGCGCTCTCGGCCTCAACAGGTGTCTCTGTAGAACCGGTCATTTCTACATCTGCACTCTCACTCTCGACGGGGAGTTCCGGTAGTTCGACCCGTGGTTCAGACATTGCGTATGGGTATGGGAAGCTGGAAAACTGTTCAAATTCCTTTTCTTCGAAAAGACGCGGGTTCGATGCGACAGATGCAATGCGCAGTGCGGAGGACGGAATTGAAGGATTCTATGTATATATTTATAGACGAAAGAGACAGAAGCAACAAATGAAGGTGAAAACGAAAAGGATCCAGCAGTTGGCGGCAGCAATTGGAGGGGGAAAATGAAGCATTCGAAAAAGGAACAACTTGAGGTCCCAGCCCCCGACTTTATCAGTCACGTGATTTCATATCCGGGTGCTGTACCAGAATCTAGTAGCATGTTTGAACACCGGATTTATGGTTGATCTGTGGTCTATAGAATCCACTGTCGACTGACTGTCAAATTTGACAGTTAAAGGGCAGCCAAGTCATATAAAACGTCAATCAAACGGTGGGTTTTAACCTGTGTTCTGTATGGCTTAACATCAAGTAATGGATTGATAGTCTATAGATCTTCATGTGAAGTAGAAACTTGTTGAATTGACCACTCAAGTTAAGCAGCAGTCCTGGAAATAATCCATCCATCTCTCCAAGCCTTCTTCTGCCTACCTTGTCTTAATTTGAACCTTCAACTCTGCCTGCTAGCTTGCCTACTAACTTGCCTACAAACCTATGAACTGACCGGCTAACCTGTGTATATGGAAGTAGCCAGCAGGCATTGTTAGTAGTAGTAATGGTAGGTACTAGTGGTGGTGGTGGTAGTAGTCAAGCCAAAAACCTATGGTCATTGGCGTATATATTTTGCTTCACAGTCTGATCAAGCCGACTCTCAGTTCACCCTCATTTGACGGTCAGTTCACGGTTTTTCGGAGCCGGACCGAGAAGCGGGAGAACGACTTCCATTCGAATTTTGCTCTCCTGAGACTTCATGCAAAACACCATCGAAGGAATATAAGCATCATAAAAATAGGCAGGCCTCTTTCATTGACTCGGACCAACTCTATGTACTCTTTGTAATGCCCTCTTAAATACCATTCAACGCCATTCTACACGAGTTCCGCGACGCAGTAACCGCTCCCCCGTCGAAGGAACGGGCTTCTCCAGCCGCAAAATCCAGAACAATACATCCTCCACCGGCAGCAAGACCAGGAAAACCCGGTTACAGACGAATGCAACACAGGCTACTCCAACCGCGGCCAAAGCATCGAGCCAGTAATGGTTGGCCGAAGCGACGATTGCTACTAGGACCGCGAGTGGGTATGTAACTGCAATTGCTAGATACCAAAGTTTCCAAAAGGTCGATTTCCTCGTCTCTCCCTTCTCCAACGTACGCCGGAATATGCCGGAATGGTAGAGCAGTGTGCATCCGATGCAGAAACTGTAGCCGAAGTGCATGCTGGGCATTGCGGCTAAGGAGTTCACGTAGTCTCCGCTCATCCAGATGCTTTGGGCATTGTCGTGACGTACGGAATCTAGAAATCCGTATTCGGGAGGGAGAAGTCGCGGTGGCATGCACGGATAGAAGGTGAATGTGATAAACGCAAGAAGGTTCGTCAGAGTGAGCGTTCGGCGAACTGTGGCGAAAGTTGAATGGGATGTAGCCGCGTAATAGTACCATGCAATGAATCTAGTGAGGAGTCATTAGATTGGCCTTGAAGTGAGAATAAAGTGCAGTGACTAAAAATAAAGGATACTTACCCTACAGTACCAGGAATGTGTACTAATGCATAAAAACGGTTAAGAATCGTCAAAGCTGTTTGGTGACCATTCATAAACCAATATTGGACATCGTGCTCTGTCCAGGGGAAAAGGAAGCGTAGCCAGGTGGACTGCTCGATTTCTAGCACGCGGATTCCATTGTGTTGTGCGACATCCCATATTCCTGTCTTCGAAAAAACTGCTTGGGAGATCACTTTTGTCATCCGGTAGAAGAAATAAGTGATAATCCAGTAAAACATCTCAATGAGAAAGGGGAATTTTTGCATTATCCGGCTCTGCAAACGTCCAGCGAAAATCGATGTGTTCGGCGTCCTGATTACTCTGCCACAGCAGTTCCGCTGTTTGGAGTGCATCGTAGACGTAGCAATAGTCTCTGTAGCATCATCTCCATCCGCATAGCTATACGCTAGCAAAGCTTCATCTGACTGGGCGTAATCAGATCGGTCCAATATTGAGGGAGACCTCCGGTTGTTGCCCTGAAAGATATTGAGCCCTCTTCGACGAGTAGCTATCATAGAAGCAAAAAGAATTATGAATACGATCTATTTTCACACATCAGTAAACGACCCAAGATGTTTTCCTGATAGGAACATACAAGAGGTTCCCCCCATGAGGGGAGCTGAAACATAGGATCACTATTCCACTCTGGAGTTCCCCCTGTAGAGTTGGAACTGATAGCGTCAAAAACGGTCCCATTGCTATCAGATGCCATATTGCGCGAATTTCATCGGAAAGCAATGCACTTGTTCGACAAGGCCGAGATATAAATCCGTGCAGCTACACCCAACAAGTTGAGAATTCCTTGGATGTTCTACTTTCGAAAAGGCAGTGTCCAACGAAAGGTAGCCCCGGAAAAGCACGATCAATGCAGAAGAATGATGTGGACTGGTGAAGGGCGGGTACCAGCGGAAAGGGCTCGAGGATCACAAAAGGGATGAAATGTGGCAAGCCAAAGGATATGGATGATAAAGAGAAGCAGATCAAGATGTCTGATCGTGCTCGGGTAAACGAGGACCAGAATGAGACGGCGGTTGGAGATAGCAAGCACCTCCAGGAGGAAGAATTGACATTCTCATCCGCCCCATTGTCCAGGGAAAAAAGAAAGAAAAAAAAGCTTATGGGCATGACCTATTTCCCTGGTTCATTGCAGAGACAAGGTGGCTGGAAAACCCAGAGCGCAGTGGTGAAGAAGGTTTTCATTGCCTTGGAACATGATGAACCAAAGGTACAACGACTGAACCACGTCATGGTAAACGCCAGATATGGTGTCGCGTGTCCATCACAGCTTCATTGTTATCTGCTAGCATTCGTCAGTAACGAGAATTTGATCACTCCTAGTAGAGACTTACAGAATTGGATCTGTTTCAAGATGAGGTTGCCCCGATACTGGCGGCTGACCTTGATGGGTTGCACCACGCATGATGATGGAAGAATGGGAACTAGAAGACAGCCCCGGTAGGAAATAAGAGGTGTGAGAAGGGAGTTAGGTAGAACAACAACAACAACAACAACAACAATAAAAAGCCAGATGGAAAGCAAAGTTGCTGTGATGATAGAAGTTTTGTTTCGTGTCTGGCTAGGGTTAGGTTAGGGTAAGGGGAAGTTTAACGGATCGGATGACTAAGCATTCCATACACCAAAAATGCATCGAAAATGGAAAACGCGGATTGGCCAGCTGCTTGCTGGGTGACATCGGCTTCCCCTCTGCACCCCTCATCGCGATCAATGTCTTTTCTCCTCCCACGGCTGCCTCAATTCCGTCGTTTTCAAGGCCAGACAAAGGTTTCAGGGCTCTTCTCGAGGCCCCAGTTGAGAGTACAGATCACTTTGAACTACAGGTCATACAGCATGGAGACCACAGTGAACCCACCAAGGGATCCGAATACCCTCTCTAACTACAACGCTTTTCGGACCACTCGCACAACCGTCAACTTCGACGTGCTGTTCGATAAGCAGCAGCTGGCTGGAAATGTGGTGCATCGCCTGAAATCAGTCACCAATGCAGAATCCCGTGAAGTTGTCTTGGATTCTAGCTATCTAAATATCAGCGGTGTTAAGGTTGACGGCAAACCAACCCAGTGGGAGTTGCTCCCTCGTTTCGAGCCATATGGGAATGCCTTGAAGATTCCTTTGGCCGCGGGTGTGGAGCTAGGCAAAGAGGTCGAGATTGATATCTCCGTCCAAACCACGGAGAACTGCACTGCTCTGCAGTGGCTGACACCGGCCCAGACGTCAACCCAGAAGCATCCGTATATGTGTGAGCTTCCCTTTTTTGTGGGGCATTCATGCACGAGGAATCGTTCCGATTGCTGATTATAGTTACGTGCACCAGTCACCCAATGCCAGGCCATTCATGCTCGGTCCATCTTCCCCTGCCAAGACACGCCAGATGTCAAGGCAGTGTTTGATTTCAACATCTCCTCTCCACTTCCAGTTATTGCCAGTGGTGTGCCAATTAGGGATGATTCGTCGTCAACCGCGCAGGCTGATAACAAGCTTTATCGCTTCCACCAGAAGGTCCCTATTCCATCATATCTTTTCGCCCTTGCGAGCGGGTAAGTGCTAGATTCCCCTTTTCATATTTCTGTCCTTTTCAGCTTCAAAATGTCTTAACTAATACCCGGAATAGAGATATTGCTGAGGCCCCTATTGGCCCCCGTAGCAGAGTTGCGGCAAGCCCCGACAAGCTCGAGGAGTGTAAATGGGAACTTGAAGCCGATACGGAAAAGTATATGCAGGCTATCGATGTAAGAGTTGTTGGCGATTCCTAGCGCAACTACACGCTAACCTGTGTACTGTTCAGAAAATTGTCTTCCCATATATCTGGGGCGAGTATAATGTTCTGATTCTCCCACCAAGCTTCCCCTACGGAGGAATGGAGAATCCGATCTTCACGTTCGCTACACCCAGTTTGATATCAAAGGTACTCGAACAATTTATCCGAGCTATAGCTTCTGAGCTTAATTGACCTACTTTATAGGACCGCCAAAACGTTGATGTTATTGCTCATGAACTTTCTCATAGCTGGAGCGGTAACCTCGTCACGAACGCATCGTGGGAACATTTTTGGCTCAACGAGGGTTGGACAACCTATCTGGAAAGAAGAGTATGTTGCCTTGCTATTAAGCATGCACTTATTTATCGTACTAACGCCCACGTCTTAGATCCAAGCAGCAGTGTGAGACCTGGTATCCCGCTTTAGTTTTGCTTTTTACTGATGGATAATCGACAGACATGGCGAGCCCTATCGCCATTTTTCAGCCATAATCGGCTGGAAGGCCCTGACCGAGTCTGTAGAGCGATATGGCAATGACCACGAGTTTACTAAACTTATCATCGATCTCAAAGGGAAGGACCCCGATGACGCATTTTCCAGCGTTCCCTACGAAAAAGGATTTATATTCTTGTTTTACCTTGAAAACCTCATTGGCAAGGATAAGTTCGATAAATTCATCCCTCATGTATGCCATGCCCCCGAAGGCGCCATTTATGACATGGAGACTAATGGCATTGCAGTACTTCACGAAGTTCAAGGAACAATCTCTCGATTCTTACGAATTCAAGTCGACCATGATCGATTTCTTTTCATCTGACGCTGAAGCTCACGCTTTGCTGACCTCGCTTGACTGGGACAAGTGGTTCTACTCCACCGGCCTTCCCCCAAAGCCTGATTTTGATACATCCCTAGTCGATGTCGTGTACGCTCTCGCTCAGAAATGGCGAACAGCCGCAACATCCGGGTTCTCGCCCAGCGCTACTGATATCGAAGGTTTAGTCGCGAATCAATTGGTGGTCTTCCTTGAGCAAGTGCTCTTGTTCCAGACTCCAATTACCGCAGAGCAGTCAAAACTGATGGGTGACACGTACTCTCTGGCGAAGAGCGAAAACGTGGAAGTTTCAAATCTATACGTCCAGGTCGCCTTGCAGGCTGGTGACAAGAGCATCGTTGAAACCGCTACTACCCTAGTGGCGTCCGTCGGGAGAATGAAATATGTCCGCCCATTGTAAGACATTGCGTCGTCCTATACCCTTCCAATTCTATCCAGGACTAACTAATTTTTTTCAATCAAAAGATTCCGTGCCCTTGAAAAGTTCGACCGCGCCATCGCCCTCGAGACTTTTGAAAAGCACAAGAACTTTTACCATCCCATTTGCAGAGGTTTGGTACAGAAGGATCTTTATGGTAAAACGGATGCTTAGTGCCTATCCGTCCGGTTTGCGTATAGCTAGATAGGATCTACAGTAGTATTTGCGATATCTTTCGCGTTCTATACCGTAAATGCTTTATTTCTAGCAAATCTCTACTTAGTAAATCAACAATATAAATACAATCAATCGCTTGGGCAAATGGTTATCTAACTATCTTGTTGACCTAGCCTATGAATTTAAATACTGCCTCCGCTGATAGCAGTCCCAACCTAACCATCACAGACAATAACCAAATTGTCAAGTAGCAACACATTCAAGGCTCCGGAGATAAGATACACATATTTTCCTTCTACAATAGTATACATACACATTAATTATTTGAGCAGGGAAACCAATCCTCCACACAGATAGCCAGCAATAAACATAAACATGCCTAAAACAAGCCAAGCCCAGAACAGACAACCTTCCCACCCACCCCGTCCGTCCGTCATTTCATTTTTCGTCAACAACAGGCTCAACAACCCCCCTACTCTTCAACCCAACCAACCTCCTATCCTGCTCCGTAAACCTAAAAAGCCCCTTCTTCGCCCCATCCCCCATCCCCCCCCCCACCGCCGTAACAAGATCAAACTCATCAATCCTCCCCAACTCCCCCATCACCCGCCTCATATACCCCACCACCAACGCCACCTCCTCCCACTCCACCTCCCCCTCCGCCTTCCAAACATTCCTCCACACCGCCGCCCCCAACACCGCATCCCCCTCCACCAGCCCCTGATCATACGCCGCCAACACCCCCCTCCACTGCACAAACAGATCCTTCAGATACCTATTCCGCACCCCACGCATGCTAATGCCGTGCAGCACGGTCATGCGGTGCTCAGCGTTATGCGAGAAGTTATCGAGTAAGTGGCGGGAATATGTGCGGAAGGATTCTTGGGTAGGGAGGGTGCGCAGGCGGACGGTTATGAGGTACATGTGTAAGA
The DNA here is from genome assembly GCA_032988985.1 of Emmonsiellopsis sp. PD_5. Classification (NCBI taxonomy): domain Eukaryota; kingdom Fungi; phylum Ascomycota; class Eurotiomycetes; order Onygenales; family Ajellomycetaceae; genus Emmonsiellopsis; species Emmonsiellopsis sp. PD_5. The sequence continues at coordinate 13,103 of JANTQI010000081.1, read as the reverse complement.
AGGTGATTTGGGACCAGGTGGAGAAGGTGGGGGGGAGGGAGAGTTCTGTATTTTTGTTTAAGGGGGGTTAGTTAGCTTTTGTTTGTTCGACGTCTCATCGCCCGCCCCCCTGCTTTGGGAGAGCGCAGGAATTTAGGTATGGGAAAAACATACCTTTATACCACGACCCCACCGCAACCCCCAGATCCTCCCCATTCGCCGTCTTCGGAACCTCACCCCCCGCCCCCGCCTCCAAAGCCTGCGGAACGGTATAGTCCCCGGGAAACTGGCAGGCTTCGAATAACTTCTTCGTAGCCCCGTAGGCGATATACGTCTCTGTCGTGCGTGAAGCGCGCGATTGAAGCGTCTGCGCTATATTGTTGATCGGAGAAGTTGATGACTGGGGAGATTTGGGAGGTGGGACGGGTCGGGGTTTTTTGTTGTTGTTGTTGTTTTGCTGCGGTGATGGGGTGGATGTGTAGTGGCGGCGGCAGATGGGGCGGAGGTGGGCTGATGCTCTGCGGGCGGTCCGGGATGCGGCGGGGGAGGTGATGAGGGGGGTATGGGATGGGTTTGCGGTGTAGAATGCGCCGTTTGATGTCTGGAGTTGTGAGTTAGGATTGATGATTATCACGATCTGGTATGGATGGATATCTGGGATAGTTTCCGGTTGCTAGGAAAAACTTACCTGTGGTTTTAACGCAAGTTTCAACAGCTCCGAGCACTGAGAGCCCGTGATTTTAGAAGACATGGCGAATCAATGCTGGAGGGAGGAAGCAATGGGTGCAATCGTGGATATTCAATGACATCAAAGTGTCGCGAATTAATTTTTGAGGCTTGTGGTTCGGAAGATCTTGGGTTGTGTTTGCACTGTTTGCAAACAATCGCCATTCTACGAAGTACTGGCCAAGACAAGCGCGAAATAAATGGATTCACAGCTAATGGAATATATGGGGGTATCTGTTGATTTGGCTAATATTACATGGTTACGCATTTAAGTACCAATATTTTGGTAATTCTAGGGAAATCACCGACGAAGTATTCTACCCCGAGGTGTCTGCAAGAGCCATTTCCACTGACGGAGGAGGCTGGTTCGACGGGGATTGTCCACTAGGTTTCCTAGAGCGGGCGTCCAAGTTTACCGTGTGATGCGTCAGGACACCGCTCTGGCGATGTATCCTCGATGTAGCTTCACCCATTACATGGGTCATGATAGCGATTGGGTCGCATTTAAGAATCAACAAGTGGCCAGGGAATCTATTCAACTGCCAACCATGACATGTTCTAGGCTTTTGTCTACTTGGGGTATTATCTCAGCGAGCTTGTTCGGATCACGCATTATGGCGGGGATATCTTCTCTCGAGCTCGCAAGGACCTAGGGTATGTTTGTTAGCTAAACGGTACAACTCTTCACTCCCTTGCGAGGGTAACGCATGCATACCTGTCGCACTTTCTCATACTCTAGTTCCTTCGCGAGATATTCCCGGATAACCTCACCCGTCTCAAAGTCGACATAAATTCTAGTGTCTCGAAGTCGAACGAGCACATTATCTAGTCGCATGAAGAATCGGGAGAGGAGTAGAAGGCGGGAGGGCATGACACGTATCTTGCAAGATAGCATGGCAATGCCATTATCCGCAAGCTCGTCCTCGTATAGCATAACCTCGTCGAAGAAGAGGATGGGGTCTGGGCGTTTTAAAAGTTCCAAGGGAATGGGAGATGACGAGGGCTCGAATGGTTTTGCACCGGGTGAGAGGGTGCCCTTATAGTCGGTGCTATAGGACCAGTCAAAGGGTTTAACGACTTCTTTAATTCCTTGATGTGTATTTTCCCTACAGTGAAACAACGTCAGCAGACTGCGCCTTCTTCGCCAATGCGGGAATCGGGTAGGAGGATGTGCCCACCTGCTCTGCTGCCATTCTTTGGAATATGCGACTTTGAGCATAGTCTCGCCAGTCTTGTCCACGCGATCCAGGGCGTCAAAGGCATTAAAGTCAATCTTCCATCCGGAGGACGGGTGTTCGATGGTCACATGGTTGTCGCCAAAGATCATCTCTGGAGGGGCAATCCCAAGATCGGAAGTCATTTTATCGATAGGGCCGGCTTTGAGGATTGGGAGCTTTCTGGTTGTTATTTTGAAGCCGTTCCTTGTAACGGAGCTGTCTTTTGGCGAGCCGGTCGAGGGGTAATTGGTGTCGACGCGCCCCTGGGCGGGGGGAGAGGAGGCGTTGGCAGCCATATATAGGAGTAGGAGTAGCTTTGGAGGGTGTACTAATGGATTGATGGTTGCAAGCGGCAAGGTCAGACCAACTGCGTAGTGGACAAGAGCGCAAAGTGTATGGAGAGCTACATGGAGTCAAAGGTGGACTGGGAAATCGCGGGGCTGACGTCGGAGGTAAGTGCCAAGCCAGTGCCAAGCCAAGTGCTGGAACAACATTCGTCCGGGCGTTGCCGTGGTGACCACCCCTTCCGACAACTGTAAATAGTCCACTCCTCGCAGCTTCAAATCTCTCGCACACCCAACCTGCCAGTGATAGTTATTCGGCCTCTGATCTCCTTTTGTCTACACCACTTCTCCCGCTAGTAGTTGTTTCTTGTCTTCTCCAAATCTCCTCGCAATGTCCAAAACACTCGAGTCTCGCTTTGAGCATCTATCAGTCAACGACGAGAACGAGCCTCCCAGCCATGGCACCTACTATCAAAAGTCAAAAGTACTGTCTGATTCTACCTCAAGACTCTACCTATTACCTTACTAACCTGTAACTAGACCTCCCATTCCACAACCACCAGCAGTTTGAGCTCATCATCCCAGCTTGCGTCCAATCCAAACCGCTCAAATCTGTTGAAGTATGCGCTGCAAAATAGCAATGGCTCTCCCCGCAAACCCCAGGGCGGGGCTGCTATGGTCTCTTCCTCTCGCACCTCCGGCGAAGAGGTCTCTCTCCAGCGAATGGCCAGCCCTCTGTACGAGCAACCAGCCGTGCCTAAGAAGTTCCACCTGGGAATGTTTGAAATCGGAAAGCCTCTCGGAAAGGGTAAATTCGGGCGAGTATATCTTGCCAGAGAACGGTCGACTGGATTCGTTTGCGCTCTAAAGGTCCTGCACAAAAGTGAACTGGTCCAGGGCAAGGTCGAGAAGCAATTACGCCGCGAGATAGAGATCCAGAGTAACCTAAGACATCCCAACATTTTGCGACTCTACGGCCATTTCCATGACAGCAAACGAGTATTCCTGATCCTGGAATTTGCCGGAAACGGAGAGCTGTATAAGCACCTGAGGAAAGAAAATCGATTCCCGGAGTGGAAGGCCGCCCAGTATATCGCCCAAATGGCCGCTGCATTGAAATACCTGCACAAAAAACATGTCATGCACCGTGATATCAAACCGGAGAACATCCTAGTAGGGATCCACGGCGAGATTAAAATCAGCGACTTCGGGTGGAGTGTACATGCCCCAAATAACCGGAGGAATACCATGTGCGGCACGCTCGACTACCTCCCCCCAGAGATGCTCAAGCCAGGCTCTCAGGATAATTACTACAACGAAAAGGTCGATCTCTGGAGTTTGGGCGTTCTTACCTATGAATTTCTCGTCGGGGAAGCGCCTTTCGAAGACACGCCGGTTATGACGCAGAGGAGGATTGCCCGGGGTGAAATGACAGTGCCGTCTTTTGTGAGCCCCGAGGCCAAAGATCTTATCAAAAAGGTTCGTCTTGATTCTCCTCCACTACACTTTTGATGATTGGCCCACTAACAATCTTCGTAGTTGCTTGTGCTTGACCCCGAAAAGCGAATTCCTTTGGAGGATGTGCAACAGCATCCCTGGATCATCAAGCACTGCGTGAAGGGAGAGAGGGCCGCGAAGCGAAGTTCAGGAAACAAGGAGGGCAAAGCTTAGAATCCTCCATTTCTTTTCGTTTTTCCCCCATTGTTTCTGCGATGGAGTTAGTTGATGCGTAAAGCGGGAGTTTTTTGTTTTGTTCTTTCGGGTTAGTCTAACAAGCTTTGGAGTTCAGGAGGACATGGGGCATGGCATAGGGAGTCGTATAACGTCGCCGTTTATAGTATTCTTTCTTTCCTATCGAGTCTTTCGCATAATATTACAATCCATCCGCTATCCAAATAACGCCTGATTCCCAACGTAATCTAACATATAAAAATACAAATCTGAAACATCTCCCGGTGTTAAAAAATTCAATGGCTATCGATAAATCTCATCAAACGGCCGGGTATCTCGAAAACAGCTATCCCACACCTCATTAACCACCTGCCTCGCATGCTCCCTATCCCGACAAGCCGGCCTTGCCATGACCGACAGCGTCGCCCGCCGCCTCACGCATTCCTGATGCTGCTGGGATAATTTCCACTGTCGGCGGCGGAAGAATTCTTCGGCCCATCTGCATTCGCCGCTTAGGGAGCTGGCTCGGATCTGTCAGGTCAATACAATCAGTCAGTCAAATTGGACGAGGTACGCAGGTTGGTAGACGGGTTAGCGATGCATACCTCCGTACACGCCGCATGTCTCAAATTATCAGTCCAATTCAGCTTGAAGCGCAGATGGTCGTAGGCATGCATCATTTCATGCGCCATGGTGTCTTCCTGATGGGATATATCTTTCATCGCGTTGGCGCATATTCGGATACCGTAGTCCGGGTCGAAGCCGCCGCCGGCCCGGTGCGTGCAGCGTCTGCAGTGGATGTTGTGGCTGGATACGTCGCCGCCGAGTTGGCGGATGTTGTCTTGGAGGAAGCGGATGGTGGGGCCTAGATGGGAAATAGGTGCATTAGATATTGTGAAAAAAAATTGTGTGGCTTCGGGTTTAGAATCAGATGGTTTTTTCTTACTATAGTTCAACAGATAATCCCGATTCTCCTCGCATCGTTTACAATCCTCCTCCTCGTTCCGAATATCTCTGGCGAGCACAAACTGCGCCTTTCCCTCCTCCGTCATCTTGCCCGAGAGGATCGAGAACATGTTCTTCATCTGCGTCCATGTATCGTCGCCGGGAACGAACCCGGTATCTTTGGGTTTGGGTGGCTCTGCGCCGGAGCTGTTAGGGGGTGAAGGGTTTGTATTTGTATCCGCCATTGTGAAAATAGATATCCGTGGCCGCTGAGTTCGTCTTCCCGGCTCCCTGGCGTGCAAACTGGACTGGGGAGGGTTCAAGATGCGGAAAGATCTCCAAGGCGGTGAGGAGTGGCAGAACGGGCGCATTCATTCATCATCGGGGGAATGAATCCTCACGAAAACTGCGGTGGAGTTGACGCATCTAAACTAATTAAATCGCGGTTGGGATATTTACTTTAGTTCCCGACGCCCTGTGGATGTCATTTTATATACCGCTACAGCCCTGGATTTCTTTCCGAATCTTTCTTCTCCTGGAAGAGGGCCTCATGAGTGCCCGGCTTCCAGGCAAGAATTTGAACTTGAATTCTCCGACATCATGATGCAGACCCCTCGGCCCCTCACGATAGTTATTAAACTGGGTGAGTATGCAATTCGGACTTGTTTTCTATCCTAGTTTTATATGTGGATTCACATAAACTAATTCTGGCTCTGCGAACAAGGGACGAGTTCAATCGTCGACGAGGACACCCACGAACCCATCCTGTCCAACCTGACCCTCATCGTCGAGACGGCCGCGAAACTGGTCAAGAATGGGAACAGAGTCATCCTGGTCTCATCGGGTGCTGTCGGGGTGGGCTTGCGGAGGATGGACGTTGACAAGAGACCAACACACCTCCCTCGGATACAGGTGCGAACTATACTTCCTGGTTCTGCGGCGGACAGATGGCTAATTGTTAGTATAGGCGTTGGCGGCCGTCGGACAATGCAGACTTATGAGTCTGTGGGATAGCTTATTTGCTCATCTCCGCCAGCCTGTGGCTCAGGTGCTGTTGACGAGGAATGATATTGCAGACGTGAGGCACCCCAAGACGATAAAAAACTATGAAATACTGAACAAAAGACTTGCAGACAACACAATATCGCAATGCCGAAAACACATTTGCGGAGCTTCTGAAAATGGGCGTGATCCCAATTGTGAACGAGAACGACACCTTGGCAGTCGCGGTATGTTGCGATGAAGAAATTCGAAAATGACATGACGAATGCTTATTTATGAATTTAAACGTACTAGGAAATCAAATTCGGAGACAACGATACACTATCCGCCATCACCGCCGCCATGGTCCGGGCAGATTACCTCTTCCTCATGACGGACGTCGATGGATTATATACCTCCAACCCCCGCACCAACCCAGACGCCCAAGTAATCGACGTCGTATCCGACATCTCAACCCTCGAAGCCGACGTATCATCAGCAGGCTCCTCCCTCGGCACCGGCGGTATGAGCACGAAAATAGTCGCAGCACGACTAGCGACCAGCGCCGGAGTCACAACCATCATAACCCGCAGCTCGACACCAGGAAACATCCTCGACATCGTCAAATACCTCACCCAAACCTCACAAAACGGCGACAACAACGAGGGCAATCAATCCCCCCCCCTCCTCCCCCCACTACACACCCGCTTCCTCCCCTCCCCCTCCCCCATCCACTCCCGCTCCTTCTGGCTCCTCCACGGCCTCACCCCACACGGAACCATCTACATCGACCACGGCGCCTACAGCGCCCTCCTAAACAAAGCCGGCCTCCTCCCCGCCGGCATCCTCGCCGTCGAAGGCAACTTCAGCCAACAAGAATCCGTCAAGCTCGTCGTAATCGACAAGCCACGCCCGTCCCCATCCTCCCTAAACGGCGACTACACCCACCAAGGCGACGCCGCCCAGCCACGAGAAGTCGGTCGTGCACTGGTCAATTATTCCAGCAACGAGGTTGCGCGTATAAAGGGGCTGAGGAGTAATCAGATCCATTCCGTGCTTGGGTATGCGGATAGTCAGTATGTGGCTCTGAGGGAGAATATTTCGTTTTTCCAACAGGTGTCGTCGGAGAGGTCGAGTAGGCCTGCGACGCCGAGTTTGGATGAGTTTTTGGCGCTGAGTCGGGCGCAGTCGCCGACGGAGAGGCCGGTGGTTGTATAAGTTTGGGTTTTTTGGGGTATGGGAGGGGGGAAGGGGGGAGTTGGCCGTTACGATTTTTTCCCACGGCTGCCGCTGGTGGACTTTAAACCTGCATATACGTGATTTGTTTTCCGAGTTACTTTTAGATTCCCTATTCGCGTTTGTTCATCTCATAAAAAAAAGCACCTGGCCTAAAAAGTTGATGAACATACAATTCTACCCTGTGGTTATTTGTCTTATCATAAGAAACGGCGTTTTGACTGCGGCATTTTCAATGGCCTATTATTGATATATTCAGTATATAGATATTTACTGCATGGAAATTACATTCTCAATGGAATTGTAGTGAAGGCTTTTTTAAGCGCCATAATCAAATTTCATTCTATAACAAAAGGATAAAAGCGTTCAAACAAGAATGATAATGACACAATGTGAAATTCCCAACTAGACCAAAAACGATCAACCCTTAGAGGCCAGCGGTCTCCAAGTATGTTTTATACAAAATGATAGCGATGAATGATAAAGAAACAAAGAATAATAACCACCACACACTCCTTTACGGCCAAATGAATACTGGAGGCCAAAAAGTTTGTCAGATTCCATGTTAGGATTATAATGTATCTGGCAGAGCAACCAGCTGAGCAACCGGCTTAGGCTGCATGAAAGTTGATGTTGTTGCTTACCTCTGGAGTTGACGGACGTTCATGTTTATTCCTGGTTCTGATTTTCGAGGATCTGGTTGATCGCTGGCAACCAGAAACATTTCCAAGGCGGTTAGCATCAACCCCACTCTGTGGCTGGAGGGCTGGCTCACATTCTTGCAGATCGTTAAGCTTCGTCTCTTGCTGCTGCAGTCTGTTCTCCACGTCTGTTTATATTGTTCTGTCAGCCTTTAATTTCAAAGTTAGGAGGGCTAGCTTACGATCATTCGTTGGTGCAAGGGAGAGGCGCGGCCTGTTCTGTCGAATCGCACTGTAATTTGGCTCATCAGCATGCATCCAACTGAGGCCGAAAAGCTTGTCGAATCTGTCTGCCTGCTCGAGGAGAGAAGTCCACCCTCCAGCTAGCAAGCACATGGACATACCTAATTTGGTCTAGGAGGGGGCGCTGCACGCGAGGGTTGTTAGCCATCCATGGGCCATGGCAGGAGGGCCAGCTTACCATTTTTGATAGCGGTGATGTCCCGTTGCAATGTCTGATAGTTTTCCTGGATTTGGTTGACATTATTCTGGATTTCTTCCAACCAGAAACACACCTGCCAGCCTTAATTTCATCATAGTGGAGGGCTAGCTTACCTTTTGTTCTCTTTGGAAAGGTCAGTGGCCACTTAAACTGCCACTCCCACTTGAGGCGACGATCCGAAATGTTGCTGTAATTTGGCTCATCAGTAATCATCCAAGGAAATCCTATTAGAGCACACATACAATGCAAGATTGATCGATGTGACGACGAAGGTGGTAATGGCAAATGTGGTGATGATGATGATTAGGCTTCGGTCAGAGCTTTGGTCAGAGCTTTGGTCAGAGCTTTGGTCAGAGCTTTGGTCAGAGCAGCGACAGCACTCCATTGCGGGGCGGGGGGGGGTGGTATAAACGAATGTTGGTCGGCTGGGGAGAAGAAGAAGAAGAAGAGGAAGAGGAGAGACAGATAAGGGGGGAAACAACAACATAACAGTGATTGTGAGTTGGGAAGAAGAGAAGAGAAGAAGAAGAAGAAGAAGAAGAAGAAGAAGAAGAAGAAGAGCAGAGACAGACAAGAGGGAATGGTGAATGTAAACAAAAAGCCTGGAGAAGGAACTATACAGATAGTATCACTTCCTTGCTTCATTCCCTTTGACTTGGTCTTTCTGCCCTACTTCATTCCCTGCTTGCTGGCATCTCTTGTTAATTCTGTCCTCCTGCGCCTGTCTGGAACACCTTCGCGGTATCAGGGTGCTGTCTGTCATTCCTCGGCTGCAAATGTATTGGCCATCATAGATGCATACATGGTATGTTATGGCTGGACCCTCCCATGAGTAGAGAACTGGATACTAGTTAACTACTAGTATGCTTTCCATAGTCGAACTGCAGAGAGGCAGCTATATGATGTCAGTGGGCAATAGCCAGAGAGTATCTCATTTCTTGACTGTGGGCGTCATCCGTAAAGCTGCTCTGAGGTAGGATATTGTCAGGGAATCAAAGGATGGATGTGGTGAAAGGAGTAGTTAGATCAAGCGGAAGCCAAACCTAAATATGACCATCTCGCATAAAAATTATTCCCCAGCCGTCCACAACCACCACATCCCATATCATATCAACCACCAACCCATCTTGCTATCCAACTCCGCCGTTTCTCTCTCGTCTGTCTGCTGGTTATTCCGCCATGGACTGGACTCCCGCGGGGATTGCCACAGCCCTGCTGTCCGGCAATCTCGCTGCCATCGCCGTCACTTTCCTCATAGCCTTCTCCCTCCCCTTGCTCCTCCACCTCTTCCTCTACCGAGCTGCCCCCGCCGATGCCTCAAAGGATTTCTTACTTCTCGGACCCAGCGGCTCGGGGAAAACCGCTCTATGCTCTCTTGTACGCTGTTCCCCTGCGTAGTTTATGACGAAATATAACTAACACCTATCCTGCAGCTGGAACAACGCTCAATATCCCGCCCTACTCCCCCCCGCGAAACACACACCTCCCAGACCTCTTCACTTGTATCCGTAACCCTCCCTCCAACCGTGCCCACCGGCTCCAATAAATACCGTTCCGTCAACGACCCATCCCTCGGGGAATCCTCGAAGAACCCCATTCGCTACCGACTGCGCGATACCCCAGGCCACGGCAAGCTCCGAGCTTCGCAAGGAATCGAATCATTGGATGCATTGTCGAGTACGACGAAAAAAGCCACCACATCCGGCGTCCGCGGGGTGATCTTCATGCTGGACTCAGCTACGCTCTCCCAGAGTGACGAACTGCTGCGCGATGCTGCCAAATATCTACATGACATTCTTATGACCTTGCAAAAAAGAGTCTACAATAATGGAAGCCGGATATCGAAGAAGATAGCCAATATACCTGTTCTCGTGGCGGCTAATAAGCAGGATCTGTTTACCGCTTTACCCCCCGGTTCGGTGAAGTCGAGGCTAGAATCTGAAATTGAAAAAATTCGTCAGTCGAAGCGGAAGGGTCTTTTGGATGTGAGCGTGGGTGCGTCGGCGGAGGAGGAGCAAGATATGTTGGGCGGCGATGAGGATGACGGGCCGTTTACTTTCCAGTTGCTAGAGGAGCAAATAGGAATTAAAGTTGATGTTGTTGGAGGTGCGGTGAAGAGCGACGATGGCGATCTTGGGAGTGGCATCCGGCGCTGGGAAGAGTGGGTTGGAATGTGCCTATGATATTACTCTTTTTGCTAGATGTATATTTTACTGAGGTCATGGCTATATTCTTACGTGTCCCCCGAAACCACAAGTTGCCCCAACTTATCAGTTCCCTACTTGACATCTAGATATATAGACCGTCAGTCCATTACTTAATGTTAACATACACAAAACATGACTTGACTGCGACTTGCCTGCCGGCCACTTGGCGGCGGATTGAATATTACCTGTAAATCCAACGTTGAACAATGCCCCTAGATTCCGCGTACCGAATCCACCCATCCATCCCGCCGCAGTCCGTGCGGTCACGTGTCAGGACTCCCAAAACCGCATCCAAAGATTGAAACCTCTCTCATAGCAGACAGACTCGATCCGACAAAACTTTTCGGCCCTCCCAAACACTCGTTCAGGCCACAATGAAGCCCCTATTGCCCCTCGTATTTCTCCCGCTCGCTCTTCTAGCCTCCTCCGCCACCGCCGCCGCCGATGCCGCCGATGCCGCCGATGCCGCCGATGCCGCCGTTGAGTTCACAACGCCAAGCGCCGGAGCTATCATAAAAGCCGGATCCCCGCTGGACGTCGAATGGAGACATCTAGGGAACAATTCAAACGTCCCGGATAGTGTACGGTTTGATATATATCTCTGCGCTGGGGGGGATGAGGAGGATTCTTACGTATGTTCATGTTCCTATAAAACATTACTTGGAGCCGCTGGCCTCTAGAGGATTGATCCTTTTTTTGGTCCACTTGGATTCTCACAGTTCCTTTCTGCAACGCCTACTTTGCCTTTTTGCTGAACTATTATATAGGATCAATTGGCGTCCATCGTCAAGGACCGCTCGTTTGCACAGGGAAACTCCGCCTTAGCTACCGTGGCGGCCGACATTGGTGGTAATGACCTGAATGCATAGTGAGAACAACCCCCCCCCCCCCCCCCCCCCCCCCCCCCCCCTACCCGGCACCAAACATACTATCACTAGAACCCACCCCAGCCAAACCCAC